>JAWDGP010006085.1:97500-177500 GCA_033675545.1 Elysia crispata
CGCGCTTTGTTTTGGTTGTAGAGATTGATGTGGTCACTAGCAGGCGACAGGCTAAGGTGAAGATAAATCTAAACTTGTTCTCTGTGTTACAATGAGGAACAATTCGGCGACTGGTCAGTGGTCATTCGACATGGAGGATCATTCAGCTACAGTAGCTTCAAGGCGCTCGTCGACAATCATCGATTTTGTATGTCTGGATGTCTGGATCTCTCTCTCTCTCTCTCTCTCTCTCTCTCTCTCTCTCTCTCTCTCTCTCTCTCTCTTTCTCTTTCTCTCTCTCTTTCTCTCTCTTGTCTCTCTCTCTCTCTTTCTCTCCCTCTTTCTCTCTCTTGTCTCTCTAGCTCTCTCTCTCTTTCTCTCCCTCTCTTCCTGTCGTTCACAATTTTTGTCTTACGAAAGCAAACATTTTTTAAAATAGCAAACATTCTTGAACTCTTGAATGCCCTGTGATCTCATCAAAATCTCATTTTCTTTTTTCAAAGTTGACTCCTGTCAGAGAGCTCTCCTTTTCTGGAGGAAACTTTTAGACCAGACAGAGTTATCCCTCTGGTCAGCTATGAACAATACTGTCTGGAGCTCTGGAGCTCTCTCCCCTCCCTCCTCCCGCCGGATAAGATTTTGGTAGTTTAGTCTCGCAGTTGAACACATCCATACTTAAATACAAAATATTGACAACAACAGCAACACCTGCAGCAGCAGCAGCGACAACAACAACAACAACAACAACAACAACAACAACAATAAAATGGATTGTCGGACTGATAAAGGCCAAACTAATTTAGGAGCAGGCTTGAAATAAGCAAATGTCTTTTTTTAATGTTTTAGATTTTCAATGTAAGATCGGAGAACAAAATTCAATTTTGTATGTGAATCCGATGGCTTAGCGGAGCCCGAAGCCCTGGCCTCTTGCCAGGGAGGTGAGAGGAATGGGCCGCTGGAGTCCGGGCCAACTTGCTCAGCCATGATTTAATGGTTGACCCCGCCATACACGCCGGCCTAGCTACACGGGGCATGTGGAGATCAAGATAAGCTCCGATTTTAAATCAGTTTCTTTCCTTCATAACATTTTTTTATTATTATGATTGTGGTTATTATTATTATTTCATTTTTTTGTTTTGTTTTAGATAAGAAAATAATTGGAAATATTATGTGAAACCTTTGTCCATTTATACGGTTCGATAGAATGTTATCTTAATAATATGTTAGCTTCAGATCTGGGTCTGGATGGAATATCCGGCAATCTGATATTAATAACTGAGATTCGATGATTTAACTCTGGCGTTTTTTTGAGTGACATGATAGTTTGTGAGCAGCATGATAGAGTGTATGTGATAGTTTGTGAACAGCATGATAATTTGTAAGCAGCATTATAGTTTGTGAGTGGCATAATAATTTGTGAATAGCATGATAGTTTGTGAGTAGCATGATAGTTTGTGAGTTGCTTGGTAGTTTGTGTGCAGCGTGATAATTTTTGGGTAGCATGATAGTATCCTAGAGATATGAATAAGATAATTTGGACAAAAAAAAAGAGAGAGAAAAGCCAAGAGATGATTGAACAAGATAGAGAAGAGAGAGAGAGAGAGAGAGAGAGAGAGAGAGAGAGAGGGATCGGAGAGAGAGGGAAAGAGAGAAAGAGAGAGAGAGTAGATAATAGATAGATAGATAGATAGATAGATAGATAGATAGATAGATAGATAGATAGATAGATAGAGAGATAGATAGATAGAGAGAGATATAGATAGATAGAGAGAGAGAGAGAGAGAGAGAGAGAGAGAGAGAGAGAGAGAGAGAGAGAGAGAGAGAGAGAGAGAAAGAGTCTGCGAAGTACTCTGTGTTTCTAACTCGCTCCATTGTTTGGGAGAAAGGCGATCCCAACATTGAGACGAGCGAAGCTTTTGTGTCGGGGATGTCATTAAGACAGGATATTACATCACAGTAATCACCAGGAAGGGATGCAATGTGATCTGCCGTCTCTCTTTGTTTTAATAGCGCTTGGAGCTCAATGATGTCTCTCTCTCTCTCTCTCTCTCTCTCTCTCTCTCTCTCTCTCTCTGCGTCTCTCTCCCTCCCTCTCCCTGTTTCTTTCTTTGCTATCTCTCTGATGATGATCAACGTATTGCCATATGAGGAGATATGAAACTCGCTCATGTTTTTTTAACAGCTCCAGGTTTTTTCTCTATGTGATTTAATGGCTAGTCGCGGGTGAATGGTGATATGGTTCAAGTAATAGAGAAATAGCGAGATAGATAGAAAGGGAGAGAGGGAGAGATAGTGGGGTAGAGAGATAGGCAGTAAATGAGCTATGTTTTTACAGAAGTAGGAGAGATTTAATCGGGATATAGCAATGAAGTAAAAAATCTGGTGTTATCGTTTATTCCATGGAGAGGAGCAAAAAATATCATCAACATTAAAATAAAAAAAACAACCACAACAACAACAGCAAAAAACAAGGGAAAAAAACAGATGTGCTAGCGACTGAGGAAATTATTATGTTTTGGTATCGATTCCTCCCCATCCAGCTGACCAGTGTCAGATCGCCCAGTGATGTACCACTAGCAATCATGTCTGCTAAAGAGACTAGAATGATCTAGATCTGTGGCTCATAGCTGAACCATTCACTGATCAACAGGAGACTCGAAGACCGCTAGGATCTTTTCGAGTGGTTGTACACTTAGTTAATGGGTTACATCGATTACTGTAGTATTCAGTTCTAGAGTGGTGGTACACTTAGTTAATGGGTTACATCGATTACTGTAGTATTCAGTTCTAGAGTGGTGGTACACTTAGTTAATGGGTTACATCGATTACTGTAGTATTCAGTTCTAGAGTGGTGGTACAGTTAGTAAATGGGTTACATCGATTACTGTAGTACTCAGTTCTAGATTAGTGGTACACTTAGTTAATGGGTTACATCGATTAAATTAATACAAATTTCTAGAGTGGTTGTACACTTACTTGGTTACAATATTACTGTAGTATTCAGTTCTAGAGTGGTGGTACAGTTGGTGAATGGGTTACATCGATTACTATAGTACTCAGTTCTAGATTAGTGGTACACTTAGTTAATGGGTTACATCGATTAAATTAATACAAATTTCTAGAGTGGTTGTACACGTACTTGGTTACAATATTACTATAGTATTCAGTTCTAGAGTGGTTGTACTCTTATTTAATGGTTACATCGAATACTTTGGTATTAAACTCTAGAGTAGTTGTACACTTAAAGCCTACATAGATTACTATAGTTTTCTATTAGGTCCACATTTTTAGTTTTTTTTTTATAAAATTCCCGATCCACTCCTTTTATAATTTTCTTTTTGTAGAAGCAAACCATACAGCCAGGGGGCCTGCAGAATAAAAAAAAACAAACGAATACATTTTTTAAACATCTGTATAGATCTGAATAAAACCAGGGAGTGTATCTAATACAATGTGCTTGTAGAACAAGAAACTAAACAACCAATCTACAATCTATAGACACTGTGATAGTGGTAAGTTGTAACACTTTTACTATTCCACCATCATCTTGACAGCCTGCTCATCTGCTGTTGTATTAGATGTACCACGAGGTTTTCGGAAACACGCAAGAGCAATTCAGGATCAAGAACAAAACAATGAAAAGTGATACCAATTCCATTTCCTGTTAAGTGGCTGCAATCCCTTCATAAAACAATGATAAAAAAAAAAAAAAAAAACCCTAATATCTCTGGGCATGGAATGAAGCTTAAGGCTTCAATGATGCTTCGTTGGCATGAGCCAAAAAAAAAATAAAATAAAAAATAAATATAGGCCGAAATAGCAGCAACAGCAATTTAAAAAAATCACCGTAAACACAACAAGAAACATCATTGGCTATAATTCGTCAGCGAAGAGAGCGGCCTCTGATAAAGAGTTGTGAAGGTGTAGCTCAAGTCCGCTCAGCTGTGAAATGGCGAGATATAAAAAATGCGTTTTTCGTGTCGGAAATGAGAGAATACAGAAACAAACAAAAAAAAAAGTTTGTCTCTTTCTTTTTTTATTTTTTTTTTTTCTTGTCTTCCAGAGCGACTTATTAAGATTGCTCGCGACGATAAGCAATCGCATCAGGAATAATTGTGGTAGAAACACTCGGGGTTTTCCTCAGTCAGGCACGAGACAAGGGCTGTCTGGGATGAGGAGGATCGTTAAGTGAAAGGAGGGGCGGGAACTGGCCGAGCGGTTAGGGAACACGCCGTAAAAATGATGGAAAGAACGTGCTGTTCCTCTCTCAAGATCGAACCGCCGCTTTGTAGGTGAGAGAAGGAAACGCGTGTAGCTTATCGTTTCTTCTCTTTAGCTCTAAACCAGGAAAGGTGGTTTGTTGATATTGTCATAATTGATTTTGCTGTTGTGTTTGTTGTTGTTGTTGTTATTATTGTTGCTGTTGTTGGTATTTCTCATCTTCTCCTTCTCCTTCTTTTTCTTCATTTCTACTTATCTTCCATTTTTTCTTTTCTTGTACCCATTCTTCGTTCTTTCATCAGATTCCCCCCCCCCCCCCACCCCAATCTACAAGTCTTAAAGCGATAAAATACTTAAATCGACAACATTGGATATCACACACTCACGTTTTATAATGTTTCTTAGTTAATTATTTTCCATTCTACACCATAACACAAATTGGATTGGGAAAAAGGAAAAGGAAAAGTACATCAGCAAATTGGCGTTGTTTTGAATTCTTTCCTCCATCTAACACACTGTGCTCCAGGCGTCTCTTTTACCACAATCTGTGATATGTTGGTGTGAACGACATACTTGGGCGCTGACCAACTCACACGGGAGTCACAGAGCTCAGTCAGTAGAATGCTCAAGGTTCGAGTCCCGGCTTAGCCACCTCAAGGTGGAGTCACCAATTTTACCAACCTTCTCTTCGGCCGTCTCAGTATAAGATTCTTCACCAAACAAGCCTTTTCTTTGAATGACTCATAAGTCTTGTAGATATAACCTGTTCACTTAGTCTAGTCTTCTTTTTAATGAGATAAGTCTACAGGACTGAGCCATAAGTCATGTAGATATAGCTTAACCACTTAGTCTAGTCTTCTCTTTAATGAGATAAGTCTGCTGGACTGAGCCATAAGTCATGTAGATATAGCTTAACCACTTAGTCTAGTCTTCTCTTTAATGAGATAAGTCTGCAAGACTGAGCCATAAGTCATGTAGATATAGCTTAACCACTTAGTCTAGTCTTCTCTTTAATGAGATAAGTCTACAGGACTGAGCCATAAGTCATGTAGATATAGCTTAACCTCTTAGTCTAGTCTTCTCTTTAATGAGATAAGTCTGCTGGACTGAGCCATAAGTCATGTAGATATAGCTTAACCACTTAGTCTAGTCTTCTCTTTAATGAGATAAGTCTGCAAGACTGAGCCATAAGTCATGTAGATATAGCTTAACCACTTAGTCTAGTCTTCTTTTTAATGAGATAAGTCTGCAGGACTGAGCCATAAGTCATGTAGATATAGCTTAACCACTTAGTCTAGTCCTCTCTTTAATGAGATAAGTGTGCAGGACTGAGCCATAAGTCATGTAAATATAGCTTAACACTTAGTCTAGTCTTCTCTTTAATGAGATAAGTGTGCAGGACTGAGCCATAAGTCATGTAGATATAGCTTGACCACTTAGTCTAGTCTTCTCTTTAATGAGATAAGTCTGCTGGACTGAGTCATGAGTCTTGAAGATGTAACATTTTCACTAACGTTTGTTTTTCTTTATGTTGCTGTACATAGCAGGCTTGATTGTCTATTCGTTTCTTTGTCTTGAAAACAGTGTTTTATTGTTGGCCCTTTTATCTGTCATTTACCAGGCCCAGCTATTTCTGTCATTCCCTCCCCGCCCCCCTCTCTGACTCTGTATGGCTCTCTAAACCTCCCCCGATTGCCGAATCCAGACCTGAGAATTCATGCCGATATTATCTTCCCTCTCCCTTGTCATATCCATTCCTTTCGAGCCAACAACTTAGATTTCTGATTTTTCTTTCCTGTCGAAAACAATGCCAAAAACCTTGGCGCAGGATAAGAAAACGAAACCATAGATGACTCTGTTAACCCTAGTCCGAGTAAAAGTGCTAGACTGTTGAGTTGTTAGAATCGCCAAGTTTGAGAAGCTTCTCGCATGAAGTGGATCACATCAGACTTGGAATGCGATACGTCGGCCAGATTGGATTGTCTGCCCTTGTTTTACTCGCCTACAACATTTCTGGCTCGCTATCATTCTCTTGCCTACCTGCCGCCGCTACTTTCTCCACCTCTAAATCTGCCGCATTCTCTTCCGTCTGCTCCTCCACCATCTCCCTCTCCCAAACTTCTTGTCATCATATCTGTTTTGTCGCTTAAATCCCAATTATCTTCTCTCAATCTTTCATGTCGACAGTTAATAGCGCCCCCCCACACCCCTCTCCGCTGTTCCCCTAAGTCCCTCTACTAATCTATCCCCCCCCCCCTTTCTATCTCTCTCTCTCTCTCTCTCTCTCTCTCTCTCTCTCTCTCTCTCTCCCTCAATCTCTGTCGTACCAAACCTGTGTCACCTCCCCCCCCCCCCCCTTTAACACCACCCTTACTTTCAGTTTACCCATTTCATTTTCCCTCTAACATTTCTTTCCTTTCCTCCCTGCTTCACATAGTTTGTCCTCTGTTCTCAACCCTTTCTTGTCCTCTCTTCATTTTCTATTCTTTCTTCCTTACTTCTCCATTCAAAGTAACCTCCTTGTCATAATTCTATACCTTCCTATATTTATTCGTCCATCTTTCCCTCTCTTTAGCCTTTTATCTCTCCTTCACATCCTAGAAAGTTTTTGCCCCAGACGTTATTTCGAGTTCCGAACATTTTCCCAGGTGAGCGCTTAGCGGCAGGTCTCACAACTTTATTCACTCGTGAAAAATCCCGAGACAAATCTTCACTGGCACTGTTTTACAAAACACAAGCTATTTAAAGAGAGACAATGCAGAGAGGAGAAAGTGTTGACTTGGAGTGTGAAAGTAACATCTAGAAATGCTGCAAGAAGAAACTCGGAGCAACAACCAGATATGCCAAGATCGGTTGCGGAGATAAAAATATTTCTACCGAGTAGCAAAAAAAATCATTTTTTAAAGATATTATAGATTAATACATAACTTATGAGAATATTCTTATCATTTTTTGCTCAAATCTATTATTTAGCTTAAAAAAAAAAAAGGCTGCTAGCGCTGTCTCCCGATATTAGCAAAAAATATTGCAATAAAGCGGACATTCCATGATCAGATAAGGTTATTGAAAAGCTTACATCTTTTCGTTTCATTTTTATCCTTTCCGAATTGGCATCAAGCTGGCTGCTCATACAAAAAAAAAAAATGGATGCTTGATTTTTTGTTTTTTTAATCTTACCTCAATTTGAATTTATTTTATCGCGATTCATCATTCAGATCAATGTTTTCAAATCTTTTTCTCCATTGTAAGTTGGTGAATTCAATAAATCTGATGCGGAGCTGTGAATACGGTGTGGTGAATTTAATCAAATCTATTCGGCGCGGTGAATACGCTACATCTAGTTTGGTGTGGTGAATACAATCAATCCGATTCGGCGTGGTTAATACACATCATATAGTTCGATGTGGTGAATTCAATCATACCGATTTGTCGCGGTGAATTCTATGTAGTTCGATGTGGTGAATTCGCTCTATCTAGTTCGATGTGGTGAATTTGCTCCATCTAGTTCGGTGTGGTGAATTAGCTCCATTTCTCTCTTCATCTTTGTGAGCCGTTCAGTCCGGAGCAGGAACCACATGATTTTGGCCTGATGAGGTTGTAGCAGATTCTCCACAAAGCTCAATCTTTATCTAGTAGCCTTAATGTATTCTGTGTTGGTGTGGCGATTTATCGTAGCGCTAAGCCATGCTTCTATTTTCAAAGCCTAGAGTTGATGACGATAAAGTTCAAAGCTTATCGTTTTGGAAATAACTATGAGTGTAAGCATATAGACTCTGTGAGTGAGTCGGATAAAACGGACATAAAGATTCGCTATGTAAGTCCGTAGAACCGGATATGTACTCTGAATGGCAATGTTCAAAGTTCAACACTCAGAGTACCTTAAACATTGCGATTCAGTTTGTTAAAGTAAAAAAAAAAAGAAAACTTTCAAGCTGACCTAAATATAATCGGGACTTTAGTTCTAAACTGTTCTCAAATCACCCGGAACATCACAGCCAATCAGAGCTCGCGATATCGATCTCTGGAAAGAAAACTGGCGGCCATGATGCAAGAAAGGAAACAGACCAAGTCAATATAGTGGAACTGCAGGCTTTCCGTCCCAACTAGAGACAGGATTTGTGTACAAGATTATCATGTTTCAAGCTGACGAAGGTTTGGTGGAGGGGAGGTTGCGGTAGTTCAGAGGGTTCAGTGGACAACCTCCAGATTGATTTGAATTTAATCAGATTCGGTAGAACATGGCAAGCCAAGCACAGGTTGATATCACCTCATGAGAGCGTGGGGTTGGTTTCCTATACATAGAGAGAGATAGTTGAGGGAGAGAACTGGGCCAGAAGTGTTATGGTAGATGAGGAAGTGATTCGAGACAACCAATGAGCTGAAGCTGTGTAGGATACTACATATCATGGATAGATAAGATCAACATGTGGAAAAACAGGAAGAGGAGGGGGAGGAGGAGGAGGAGAGGTTAGACTGAGGAGGACAGGAAGGGAAAGGGAGAAGAAGAGATTACAAGAGGACATGAAGGAAAAGGGAGAAGGAGAGATTAGGAGAGGACAGGAAAGGAAGAAGAAGAAGGTGTAGTGGTAGAAGAAGAAAGAGGAAAGGAGGGAGTAATAAAACCGTGTCTTCCCATTTGATTCCCGAGATGGAGGTATTACATACCACTTCTCCCTTCACTTCTCTTTCCCTCCCCCCCCCCCCCCCCAAAAAAAAAAAAAAAAAAACACCCTCCACACACACAAACATAGACCTACTCACACCAAACATTAAAGACTGCGGGGAAATAGAAGTCGGCTCTCCACAATATTTATGTCCGACAACAGGCTAACAAGACAGACTAATGGCCACCTCTGAACTAGCTGGGCTGACCGGATACACCGCAACCGGTTCTCGCTACATCGCCTAATGGTTACTCGGTTCCATTCGGCCCGGGATACGTTGCCAACATTTCATTTACACGACTTGGAAAGACATGCTCAACATGTATTTTTAGGGGAGGGGGGGTTGGGGTAGGTGGTGGTGGTGGTTATTTTTTTCTTCCAAGTTAAGACATTTGTCTGTCTGCAGTAGATCTAGTCGTGCACTTGTCCACACTCAGTCCGTTTGTGTGTTTGATTGTCTCAAAGGAAAAAAAAGCCAATTCTTTGCTAGTATCGATTTTGAAACACTATTTCCATCTAGATTTTTTTTCTCGGAATATATTGAGTATTGCTGGAAAGCCACGCTCTGGTATAAAGTAAAAATACCAATACTGTGGAAGGTTAAAGGTCATACGTGCAGTGCAGTCCCTGTGGAACACCTCAAACATGATCTCTCTGAATCGGCAAACGAGAATTAATGAATAATTAAATAAATATATGGTTTATGTGGAAATCTGGTTTTTCTTCGTTTTTTTTTCTATTCTATTCAAAAAGATATACAACCAGTTGACTCGGTCTGCGGATCCAGTTGACCCGGTTCACGGATCCATTTCCCTCGATTACCTCCGCGGATTCGCTATTTGGCCCGCCAGTCCCAAGCTAAAGTAGGTACTCGGGTTTTTACTGTCTGGTGTTTTTCCTTTTTTTTTTTTTTTAGTTTAATTGCCGGTTCTGTCTGAGAAACGAAGATTAATTGATGAGGGGCTGGAAACATGGCGAGGAAGGAGAGAGAGAGAGGGAGAGAGAGAGAGAGAGAGAGAGAGAGAGAGAGAGAGAGAGAGAGAGAGAGAGAGAGAGAGAGAGAGAGAGAGAGAGAGAGAGAGAATGAGGCAAGAGTGAAAAAAATAAGTGAAAAAAATGAGATATGGTGCTCGTGAGATATAGAGCTTAAAGAGAAAAAGAAACAGAATTAGAGTGATTGAGGGAAAGAGTGAAAGAGAATAATAAAAAAAAAACCAGAATGTTCGGTCAAAACAAAAAAAAAAAAATAAGAAGATGGAAAAAAGAGAAAAAATGTGAAAAGAGTAAATTAGAAATAGAGTAAATAAATGAAAAAAGAATGAGAGTCAAAAAGATGCAGAAAGCTAGACAGGAAGCTAAGAGAGAGAGAGAGAGAGAGAGAGAGAGAGAGAGAGAGAGAGAGAGAGAGAGAGAGAGAGAGAGAGAGAGAGAGAGAGAGAGAGAGAGAGAGAGATAGAGAGAGAGAGAGAGAGAGAGAGAGACAGAGAAAGAGAGAGATAGAGAGACAGACAGAGAGAGAGAGAGAGACAGAGAAAAAGAGAGAGAGAGAGAGAAAGAGAGAGAGAGGGAGAGAGATAAATAAAAAATTGTCGGAGCGAACCACTTAGTTTCCCAAATTGAAAAACACAACATTAAAAAGTCATTGGTTACATGAGGCAGCGTCTAACACGAAAGGCCCGACCTGATCGCGGCAGAGGGAATCTTCCAGAAGCTAAACCTATCAGGAAGATCCAGTTGCCCTGGCACGGAGAGAGAGAAAGGGAGAGAGACATACACCAAGATTTTTGACAGTCAGAGATCCTCGAAAGATCGTAAACTTTGGTTATAATCAGCGTTACACATTGCAGTCTCTCCCTCACATCCAATCCACTGATTTTATTTCTTTTCCAGAGTTCAGATTTGAGTTTGTTTGTTCCTCCTCAGAGAAATCAAACGTATTGATTGCACCTCCGCCTGTTTCCTTCCCGCTCTGTCTGTCTGTCTGTCTGTCTGTCTCTCTCTCTCTCTCTCTCTCTCTCTCTCTCTCTCTCTCTCTCTCTCTCTCTCTGAGTTCTCCGCCCTTGCCTGTGTCCTCTGGAAGAATGATTATCCTGGTGAGACAAAAGCCAGCGCTCCGGCGCGCCAGATTAGATTGTCTGATTTACACCGCACACAGCGCATCAGACCCTCTTAAAATACATCTTTTATGATCCCTTTCATCAGACCCTCTTAAAATACATCTTTTATGATCCCTTTCATCCCGGCCTTAGCTTTGCCTTTGTTTCTCATTCATTTGGATTTTCTGGGAAAGTTTTTTTTTTGTGCTAAAATTTTTACACAACGGACAGATATGTCTTCAGCAGAATCCAATCGATTCTGACATTTCAACGGCTGCAGTGAAGCAAGAGACGAAGCAAGGGAGTATAATCTAGAGGAAGGTAAAGAGTATTACCGAGAGAAAGGAAGAAAGTATTACATAGAGAAAGGAAAATAGTATTATGGAGAGAAAGGAAGAGAATATTACCGAGAGAAAGGGAGAGGGAGAGAATGTAATCAAGAGAAAGGAAGAAAGTGTTACCGAGAGAATGGCAGAAAGTCTAACCGATCACCAACGCGGAAAGCATTATTTTTTCGAAACTCTCGAGACTGGTTAGAAAGTCTATTGAGGCTTTAATCACAGCCTGGTGAAGACGTCAAGGTCTTGTCTTGTAGATCCAAGCTTCCAACTGCAACAACTAGCATCCACTTAATTAGAATTACAGGTGAAGAATAATGCAGTTTCAATTTTCAGGTTATGGCTGAAGCATATAAAGAGGGCATTCACAGTAAAATAGGCCCTAATTATCGAATATCGAATTATGAAAATCATCTTGTTCCGCGAGATATAGTAGTATTTAGTGACGACTAGCCAAATATCTCTAACCATATCCGGAACCAGTTGAATTTAAACGACTTGAAACATCACGTGATTACCAACCGGACTTGTGACTGGCTGTTTCTTTAATTTTTAGCAGCAGTTTTTTTGTGATCTCACATCGTGATAAGCTGCTTACTTAAAACTGGCGACTAACACAGTAGAGCATAGTGGGCCAGGATTGTCAACAGAAGAACGAGAATATAATCTACAAATGGGAGATAATCAGTTGTAAGAATGTATGGCATCCACTCTATGGGAGATCACCAATTGTCAAGAGTATGTGGCCAAGGGAATAATCAGTAGTAAGAGAGCATGAAATCCAGACTAAGGGAGATAATCAGTTGTAAGAGAGTATAACATCCAGGCCAAGGGAAATAATCAGTAGTAAAAGAGTATGACATCAAGGCCAAGGGTGATAATCAATTGTAAGAGAGTATGACATCCAGGCCAAGGGTGATAATCAATTGTAAGAGAATATGACGTCCAGGCCAAGGGAGAAAATCAGTTGTAACAGAGTATGACATCTAGGCCAAAGGAGATAATCAGTTTTAAAAGAGTATGACATGTAGGCCACACATGGTGTTACGTGATCTACCGGTTCTGGCCGAAAGCAGCTCGACAGCTCTTGATGTTGAATGGACGGACTACAACAGCGAGCCGGAGCTGCTTTACTCTGGTCCTGGGGAGATAAGGTGCTTTCTGGAGAGGACAGAGAGATAGAGAGAAGGATGTAATTGTATTCTTTAATTTAGTCCTGAACTCTCTTGTCATTAGAGAGAAAGGTCTATTAATTGTAGAGAGTTACGTTGTCATAGCAACGAAATGAAGAGCGTTTGAAATTTCGTAATGCTATCGTGTTTTTTTTTTTCCTCTAACCTTGGAAGGATAAGGCCCATTCTCTGCTTCCTCAAACTTTTCCCCATATCAACATTGTATGCAAAGAACGGGGAAGAACAATGGACTGTTTGATATTGAAATAGTGTTGATCACACAATTATACAATGACGCATGGCCCAATGGATAATTTGATATTGATATAGTATTGATTACATAGTTATATAATGACACATTGTCTATATAGTTGTAAACACTGCCTTATAGGGGGGAGAACAATGGACTGTTTGGTATACATAGTACTGATTGTCAAACTATTCAGTGACATATTGTCCATATAATTGTAAACTCTGTTTTATAGATGGGGAGAATATTAGATTATCTGATATTGTTATAGATTAATGATCAAACTATACCGTGACACATTGTTCATATTATTGTAAGCTCTGTTTTATATACGGGGAGACCAATGGATTAATTGTTGCTGACATAGTATTGATTATCAAACTGTATAATGATACCTTGTCCAATTGTATAGGAAAAATGGATTATTTGATATTGAATCAGTATTGATTGTCAAACTGTACAGAATGACGAACTGTCTTTACATGTGGTTTTAAGCCCTGCCAGGTAAGAAAATTTGCATATGGATTGTAAGCTTTGGCTGTTGCAAGAAAGTTCCAGCGGCGGGTTAAATCGTTTCCTGTGGTCGGAGACGGACTCCAATCATGTCTGTGACCCGCGTGCCAGTGCGTGGGGGAATGTGATCCTTTTATCCAAGACTCCACGTTCTGTCGATTGTGTTTGGCAAACAATGGAATCCTGATAGTTGTGCTTTATTCGGAGCTCGCGTGTATGTAGAGCCTTGTCTGGAGACGATAAACTAGAACAACAGATCTAGCTACTGCATAAACGGAAAGCTAAAGGTCTTTGAGGAATTCTCAAGTTGGATAAATCCAGACATTTATCTTGGTGGAGGTTGCTCCACTCCTCCCTCCGCCTCTTACCGATATATCTCGCGGCCGCTCAGCACTCTTGTAGAGTCTCATACTGGGCCGAAACAGATTCTTCATATGTAAGGAAATGTTTTTCCTCTCCCGAACAAGATAGACAATATTGTTCATCATTTTGTTAGTTGCATCTCTTATAGCATCTGTGGTCGGGCCGAAACAGAACAACTTACATAGTCGAAGTTTGTGGGAGGGAACAATAGCGTTCATGATTTAATCACTCTTGATTCCCATCAAGAAGTCGCTAACAAAACAATGGAGATCAGAGTCACCAGAATATTCTGAAACTCATAGGGGAAAAAGGATAAAGGAAAATATTGTTCATATTAGATCTAGTCTTACACGGAAATGGTAAAACAAAATCCATTCATTGGTGGCAATCCTAAGTAAATGTCCCAGATGGAAGTGTAGAACATTATGGAACAGGATATCATACCGAGGGACCCTAAGCCCCAGCAATGTTTGTGTCTGTTCTTGTGTTTCAGCACGTCGACATACAGAGCCCATCTAATGGGCGCCAGTAGAGACCTTCCTCATCTGGTGAGCTAGACCTATTGGTTACTGGGGTGGTTCAGAAATCTTCGAACCTGAACCAAAACTAACATCTTTGTTTTAGTGGGTCAAGCGAGCATCTGAAAACAGTCGCCCATCATGATTTCATCTCAAAGAGAGAAGGAGATAGAGCGAGAGAGGGAGAGAGTGAGTTAGAAAGAGACGGATAAAGTGAGAGAGTTAGAGAGATGAGGAGTAAGTTAGAGAGGGAAAGAGAGAGAAAGAGTGTGTGTGTGTGTGTGAGAGAGAGAGAGAGAGATTGTTGAAAGCATTTCCCTTGAGCTGTCAAAGTATTCCCCATCAATCAATTCATTATAACTTGTTTATATATATATATTTGGCCATGGCAGATTGTCTTATCGATTAGGAAACAGGTTGGTCCCAAGATAAAAAAAAGGGATGCTTTATAAATTTCGGCCTTCAAATATGACTAGACTTACTTTGTGAGAATAGAGCAACTCCAGCGCCACCATGTCCACAGCTATCAGTGAAGCAGTTAGCCTCTCTTTGGTGCATGACAGACCCGGTCTCTAACTGGTTTCTAGCAAGAAGAGAGCGGAAGTGCCTGGCAGCAGTCGAGAGCTTCATAATTAAAGCCTGAAAGAATTTTGCGGATATTGTTTAATTCCTCTTGTACTA
The DNA here is from genome assembly GCA_033675545.1 of Elysia crispata. NCBI lineage: Eukaryota > Metazoa > Mollusca > Gastropoda > Plakobranchidae > Elysia > Elysia crispata. The sequence goes on from JAWDGP010006085.1 coordinate 112,296, forward strand.
GAGAGTGAGAGAGAGGGAGAGAGAGAGAGAGAGAGAGAGAGAGAGAGAGAGAGAGAGAGAGAGAGGGGAAGAGAGATAGAGAGAGACAGATACCAAGAGATAGAGAAAGAGAGAGAGAGAGAGGGGAGAGAGAGAGAGAGAGAAAGAGAGAGAGAGAGGGAATAGAGATAGAGAGAGACACACAGAGACAGAGACAAATACCAAGAGATAGATAGATAGATAGATAGAGAGAGAGAGAGAGAGAGAGAGAGAGAGAGAGAGAGAGAGAGAGAGAGAGAGAGATACAAAATCCTAGCTAACTCTCTTGAAATAGAATCAATATTAGTCATGGGATTCAGCGCAGTTTGTCTCATTCGGCCCGCTTCACAGAGACCTACCTATGCCTCTCTTAATCTTCATTTCTTCTCTCTCTCTCTCTCGCAGTCCCATGCCCTCGTTTTCGTCTTCAGCTGTTTTTCTTTTTTCTTGCTCTTTTGATATCCATTTTCTCTTTCCCTCGTTGCCTTTTATTTTCTTTCTCATTACAACTCCTTTCAACTCAATTCTCTACCTCTTTTCTCTTTCACCCTCTCGCTCTCTATCTAATTTTCTGTCTGCATGCCTGTCTGTCTGTCTGTCTGTCTGTCTGTCTGTCTGTCTGTCTGTCTGTCTGTCTGTCTGTCTGTCTCTCTCTCTCTCTCTCTCTCTCTCTCTCTCTCTCTCTCTCTTTCTCTCTCTCATCTCTACCCTTCGCTGGTCAAAGCCACAGCTCTAGCACCTAAGACATGTAGATTAAATTTCTAGATTTCTATCCGAATAAAAAAAAGCTGAAGTCAAGGTGCAGAAACCAACAGAGGTAAAACTAACGGAAAGGAAGGAAGACAGAATTTTAAAGGCAATCAACAGCAGAAACAAAATGTTTTCTTCTGTTTCTCTCCTGAAACTGCTGCTGCTGCTGCCCCCATCCCCTCTCACTCTCTGTCTGTCTATTTGTCTGTCAGTTTGTCTGTCTACCTATCCGTCTGTCTGTCTGTTTCTCTCTCTCCCCCCCCCTCCCTCCCTCTCTCTCTCTCTCTCTCTCTCTCTTCCTCCCACTCCTTGTGTCTCTTTCAGGTCTTTTCTCTGTCAAGTCTACTTTGCTTGGTAATGATTACAGGTTCGTTGCTTGTGCCCATTCCCCACCCCCTCCCCTCTACAGCACCAATAACGATGTAAACAAAGGCTATGGCCCCTCTGATGTTTTATTCTGTTGTTGTCAGTTTTATGTGCCGTGAACAAGTTTGTTTACCTCCTGCTGGTTTTATGCTTTTTATGTTCCCCGAAAAGTGAGCGTTACAAATTAGAACCAGCTCGGTCTGTGTTTGAATCTTTCAGCTAGAGAGCAATAGTGTTCAACATATGTGCGGCCCGTATAATAGACATTCTCGAAATCAGCAGATCGTGAAATAAGTAATTCAGTCTTGCCCTCTGTGTTTTAACTGATATGCATTGTATCAATGTAAGCAAATATAGAGATACTATAATTTTGGAAAATTTTAAACTGGGGCAACTTATGTGACATAAGATGTCGTAACTAGGTTTCGACGATGAAAGTATTCTAGCAGTATGGCCTAGCACTTCTGCATTCGCATGTCACAATAAATTTCAATAAATGACCTAAAAGTCTTGTCTTTTTAACGGAAGAATATGATGCCAGTATTCTAGACATGTTTATGCCAATATTCTAGATATTTTTTTTAGGACCAAAGTCAAATACCGCAGTTCAACATCCTAAGGGTATTTGTATTTTGTGACAAGCTGCAGAATCTAGACCTATATCTAGATCTAACTTTGAGTACAAGGTACGGCTCTTCTCCGGTATTGTGCGGGAGCGTCTAGCTACCGGCAGGTGTTGCCGAACACAGATAGAACAAATAATTATTATTGGATGAAGTGAAGATGTTATTTCACTCAATACAGACAATGTCAAGCGAACAAAAATAATAACAGGAGTAAAAACCGCTTATAGGTTATTTCAGATGATACCTTTATGTCAGTAAAAACACTAGCTTTGCTTAACTCTACAATATTACCTTTGTATACCATTAAATAATCGAGAGAGGGGAAGAGGGATTCCAGACTAGATTTAGAGGAGATTTCTTAGCTGTAACCTCAGATCTATTTGACACTGCGGACGAACTGCGCATTAATATTGGATCAAACAGTCGAGACCTTTTTTGAAATTACAAAAGAGCTCTATTACGTGGTCGGATAAGGCGCAGTAGCAAAAATCGGTTGGATGATGTGTTGCTCAATTTTAAATCTCGTGTAGAATCTAGATTTAGACTTTCCTTGAACAGTGGTTCATTTTCAATAACTGTATTATCAAAGCTACATTTATTAACAAATACATGACATGCCTAGCGGTCTAGAGTTTCCTTAATAAAATAACAGATTAAGAGTTTCTCTCCGAAAATAAGCCATCTATCTCTATTGCGACACTAAATAAAAAACCTCATTGTTATCAAATCTTTACAGATTTCTTTCTCTATAGATCTGTTACTCTATCTGTTACTCCCTCTCACGAACCGTGTAAACTTCGCATTGACAAGTTCTTACGTGTAAGACTAGTTTTTTCTTCTTCCTCTTCTCCTCCTCCTCCTCCTCATTTTTTCTGCAATGCTACTTCTACAACTACTACCACTACTACCACTACTCCTACTACTATTACTACTACCACCACCACCACCACCACCACTACTACTACTACTACTACTACTACTACTACTACTACTACTACTACTACTACTACTACTACTACTACTACTACTACTACTACTACTGCTACTACTACTACTACTACTACTACTACTACTACTACTACTACTACTACTACTACTACTACTACTACTACTACTACTACTACTACTACTACTACTACTACTACTATAATAATAATACTGCTGTTATTATTATTATTATTATTATTATTATTATTATTATTATTATTATTATTATTATTATTATTATTATTATTATTATTATTTCCTTTATCACTTTTATCAATTCTAGCCAGAACCATGTGGAATAACTAAAACCTTTTAATCAGAAAATAGAAGAATCGGGTTGTTATTTCGCCTGACTGGGCGAGCCGGAGAAGATATGACGGGATGTGGAGTTAGTCTGACAGGTTCAACCATGCTTTCTCGAATGTTCGAGACGTGGGGTCCATACACTAACACTCACACACACACACACAGTCACTCGGAGAAGAAAGTTCTCTCACACAGTCACATCCACGCCCAAACACAGATAATCACAAACATTTCCTCACAACGTCATACCCACACACTCTCGCTGGTGCAGCATCGACAATATGAAGTGTACAGGATGTCGTAGACGTGTACATCAAACAAGAGGAGGTTTACAGCACACGCAAGGCTTGCATGAGATATTCAGAAAATAATACTATTTGTTAGAAGCCATTGGGGAATAAGAGAGTTCGAGGTTTCTAGAAGTGATGGACATGGCTGTAGGTAATAAGATAACTTTGTTCATTCAGAGACGGCAGTTGAAATGATGCCTAGGGAGATAACCAGAGAAATTTTTATCAGTGTGTTGGCGAGAGTTTAAGGTTACACTTACCAGTTTGGGGAGAGGGTTATAGGGGTGGGTTGGTTAAAATTGCTTTCTTTCGAGAGATGAGGGATAGTGATTTGAATAGAAGAGAAAAATAGGGAGAAAAGATGCGATGAGCATGAGAGAGAGAGAGAGAGAGAGAGAGAGAGAGAGAGAGAGAGAGAGAGAGAGAGAGAGAGAGAAGGGGCGGGGGGGGGGGGGGTCTGTGTGTGTGTGTATGTGATGAATACAAATTGAAGGATTGATATCAATAAAAGCGCTAAAACGGAAATGCAACTTGATATGTATACTGGGTTGATGGTGAAAGAAATAATAGACGAACGCCTGGGTTAGCTAACTCTCCCAGGATACACCTGTGACTGATATTGGTACAAGACTAAAACAAGTTGGCAGTTTGCTTCATGGATAGTTCGGAACTGGCAGGAAACATTTCTGAATTCAAAGACAGAAAAAGGGGGTGGGGAGGGAAGGAAAGATATGAACTTGTGAGAGCTCACTGAGCCATAACGAGAATCTCAGTTGAGCAGAAGCGAATTTCGAAATTTCCGGATCTGTCATGCGGCGTCAGACTTAGCTTCCCCGGCCGAGTGATATGTGGATCTGTCATGCGGCGGCAGACTCGGATCTCACTGGCCGAGCGGTATTTTGAGCCGCGTCAACGGTAAACCAGTTACCCACATCCGGCAGAGGCAAGTTTTCGGAATCCTGTCTGAGCGAGGCAGTTGTAGTCTTAAACCGTAATTTGCCGTGGTGTGTGTCTCTTTCCTTTTATTTTTTTTCAAAGTTTTTCTTTCTATTTCAGCTGATATTTCTCTTTCCTCGCTCCATTCCCTGTGAGAAACACTTATCATTTTGTTTGTATTATGCGGAAAAAATATCGAGCCTTGATCTGGAAGGGGAAATAAATACTTTAACATGACAATATATTAATTTATATATATATATATATATATACATATAGATAGATAGGTTGACAGATAGATAGGTAGGTAGATAGATAGATAAATAGATAGATAGATAGATAGATAGATAGATAGATAGTTAGACAAATAATTATGAAATACCGTTGACTATGGCCTTGCCATGACACTTGTATTTCGAGCCCTGTTGCTCTCATGAAACAGTTTTAGCGAGGTGGTTACATTCTTGAGCAGAATGAACCACTTTAGTACCGTTTTAAATCATTATATACAATAAGCCTTCTCTTGTTTCTAGTTACATAATTATGTTTGGCGCTGGTTTATGTTAAAAAGAGGGACCATTTATTCCATGGTCACCTGGTGCTCCAATGCTTCTTGATTCCTGGTTTCTTGTCAATGCCCTTCCCGTCTGCCGGCTTTCTGTATCCTTGTCTGTAGTGTGTTATCAGGGGACATGTAGAGGTGTGACTTCTGAGGGACATCACTACTTAAAAGACCATTTCTACCAATACATCGAAATACTAACTTTTACTGCTAAGAGCTTACCATTACATCATTACCGGACCTAATAATTATATTTACAAAATCCTCTTTTTCCTACCATAACCAAGATCCACCAAATAACGCCTCTCTTCCCCCCCCCCCCCCTCTTCCTCCCACCAGTGAGTAGCAGCTGGTCGTGCCCAGATGACCTGGCCGGAAGTGCTCGAGCCTGCTTCTCCAGCTACGCCCTGAGACTGCAGAGTATCAAGCAGAGTCCACAGAAACTCTGCTGCGGTCTCGACGTGGAGGTCTTCAGGTCTTTCTGCAGGTCAGTGCTGTCTCTCTTATGTTTTTCTGCAGTTCAGTTTTGTCTCTCTTAATGTCCTTCAGCAGGTCTCTCTTGATGTCCTTCTGCAGGTCAGTGTTATATCTCTTGATATCCTTCTACAGATCAGTGTTGTCACTCTTGATGTCCTTATGTAGGTCAGTGTTATCTCTCTTGATATCCTTCTGCAGGTCAGTGTTATCTCTCTTGACATCCTTCTGCAGGTTAGTGTTGTCTCTCTTGATGTCCGTCTTCAGGTCTCTCTTGATATCCTTCTGCAGGCCAGAGTTGTCTCTCTTGATGTCCTTCTGCAGGTTAGTGTTGTCTCTCTTGATGTCCGTCTTCAGGTCTCTCTTGATATCCTTCTGCAGGCCAGAGTTGTCTCTCTTGATGTCCTTCTGCAGGTCAGTATTGTCTCTCTTGATGTCTAAGCCTGAGGCATCGGTATGTTTATGTTCAGTTTACTACTTATATATAGCAGTTTATCCCATTAATGCTGTCTCTCTTGATGTTCACACCTGAGCTAGCTGTATGTCCATGTTTATGTTGCCACTTAGATATCGCATGGGGACTAGATTATCACACTAGTGCTGTGGATTTTCATTCCAGGAACGATTGCTTGTGGGCTATGTTGAGGTTATGAAGTAATGAATAGGTTGGGTTTTTTTTTCAGAGGGTAAAACATGCTATAGATTATTTGTTGTTGAGGCTAAATATTTCTTTAGGCTGATCTGGAAACGTTTGACGTATGGAACCAAGACTTGTGTCTCGGGTTAGACAGGCCTAGACAGGCCTGGCGTGACCTCTAGAGAGGTCAGCAGTTATTTTGGCGATATCCAATTCCTTGTCTTGTTTTCAACTAACACAGCAGCCTACACCTACAGGAGTCTCTGCTTACCGTGGGTGTGGTCAGTCATCAGGGGTCAATTTTCTGGTGGCCTGGCCCTCTAGTGACTCGGCTTGTTAGAGTATATGATTAATGAGGAGATTCTTGCACTTGGACAAGACAAGGGTGCGAGTCTGAGAGGCGCCGTAGAAAACCAGGAGTCTGTAGGGAAAGTCAAGGGAGACAGAATCGCTGGCCTAGCTAGATGGATTGTTTAACTGGTAGATAAATACACGAAGTATGGAATTTAGGCAACAGAAATTAAAGCGTGTGTGTGTGGGCCCTGGGATAGTGCGTAGAGAGGAATGAGATATTTATAGTTGATTCGGTGAAAATAGAAAAAAAGAAACTTTTGAACTTAATGTTCGTGAAATCTATATGAGAGATAGAGAGAGAGTAAGAAAGAGAGAGAGAGAGAGAGAGAGAGAGAGAGAGAGAGAGAGAGAGAGAGAGAGAGAGAGAGAGAGAGAGAGAGATGGGGGATATGATCTACTAGTATTGTGTTGCCTGCCAGTCGCATCAAACAAAGCGGCCATTGTTGGTGTTGTTGAGATAAGTCAATATGTTTACAATGTGTGACATAGAGATTGGCTCTGTCCACAGTCCACAGAGCCTGTGGTTGTTGTCAGGCTCCGTGTCGTGACAGGCGACTGTGCAGGCAACAAGCCCGGGTGAGGTCCCAGTATCCTCCAGTCAACCAGCAATGTTGCTAGCTGGTTCAGGTTTCCTGCAACATTAGTCAGCAGTTGCTCTGTGGCTCTCTGACGGTTTATGGCTCTCACTCTATCGCCGACTTTACCGGTAGAGGAAATGAAAGGCAGGCAGAAACGCATTTGACAGAAAGTAATGTCAACTTGGGTGTAACTTTGCCCAAAGTTTCAAGAGAACTGGAGACGTGGTAGACAAAAATTGAGAGATAAATCGACATATATGAAGAAAGAGAGAGAGAGAGAGAGAGAGAGAGAGAGAGAGAGAGAGAGAGAGAGAGAGAGAGAGAGAGAGAGAGAGAGAGAGAGAGAGAGAGAGACAGGCAGATACGAACAGAAAAGGAGAGTGAGAATGGGGAGAGATATAGATCTAGCAGGAATCTAGACAAAGCCTGCCACAAGGAAGATTAATGGAAGAAAAGCTATAAATTATCCCCCTTTAACTGGACTAAGGGTCCGAACTGACAGTGACATACAGGTCTGTTGCATGGGTCAGTCATTGGTCATCCTTGATAACTGTGGTCAACAGTAGCCTGATGAACAGGAAGACAAGCACTCCAAGTTAACTATTTCTGGTGCAGTAGAGGAACACATATACATTAGTTTAATATTGTCCTTTAATGAAATCTTACCACGACTCTTTAAGTTAAAACCTTGATGTCTGTGTTCAGTGTTCCAATGTCAATCTTGTTATGAGATACTAGCAATTCATCGTGGTGTAGAGCTTCCTTGGCGTGCCTTAATTTGAAAGATGACTGCGACTTGCCGTCAAGTCAGGGACAGGGCTGATTAGATGGGATCCCACCCCACCTCTCTTTGTCTTAGCCGGAGTTCGAACCCAGAGCCTATTTTATTGTTGGTCTAGCGATCTAACGACCCAGCTATATCTGTCTTTAGAAGCACCATCCGAATCAGTTAAAATGCTTATCTATTTCTGAAGGAATTTTGATCATTTTTCGTTTGATGTAGTAATGTTTCACACTGGATCTATATTATTGTTCCCATGTTAGGAAAGACCTATACTAGCACTACAAATCATAACTTAAATTTTGAAAAGGAATTATATTCCAACTTTAACTCAGTGGAACTTTCTGTGAACTTTCACGACTTAATCAAATCGTAGGTTGCGAAAAATAATAAAGACGAACACCAAGAATTAATTCCTCGTGGTAAAAAAAAAATTCTTCAATCAAATTCTATGTAGTTTACTTTTATTTTTATTACTACATTGGCCACTTATGAGTATCAATATTATGTAACACGGAGCTGCTTCCTGCACAAAACTTTCTGTCTTTGCTCAATATCTTACTAGACAGAGTGTAGTGTCCTGTACTCCTCCGTCCCATCCTTCCCTCTGTCTCTCTGACCAGATCCTACGTGGACGGCAGTCGCTGCGAGCAGAGACTGAGAGGTCAGTGTCCAATAGAGAAGCAGCGCATGATCGACAACGCTTTGGTCAGTCTAGACGGTGCCCGGGATGCACTCAACCATCTCTGTCTGGACGACAATATTGTGGAGAGTAAGTTGTGTTGGTGACAGTGTCATCTCTGTCTGGACGACAATATTGTGGAGAGTAAGTTGTGTTGGTGACAGTGTCATCTCTGTCTGGACGACAATATTGTGGAGAGTAAGTTGTGTTGGTGGCTGTGTCATCTCTGTCTGGACGACAACATTGTGGAGAGTAAGTTGTGTTGGTGTGTGTAGCTGTGTCATCTGTCTGGACGACAACATTTTGGAGAGTGAGTAAAGTTGTTGTGTTGGTGACAGTGTCATCTCTGTCTGGACGACAATATTGTGGAGAGTAAGTTGTGTTGGTGGCTGTGTCATCTCTGTCTGGACGACAACATTGTGGACAGTAAGTTGTGTTGGTGTGTGTAGCTGTGTCATCTGTCTGGACGACAATATTGTGGAGAATGAGTTGTGTTGGTGACTGTGTCATCTGTCCGGACGACAATATTGTGAAGGATAAGTTTTGTTGGTGTCTGTATCATCTCTGTCTGGACGACAATATTGTGGAGAGTAAGTTGTGTTGGTGACTGTGTCATCTCTGTCTGGACGACAATATTGTGGAGAGTAAGTTGTGTTGGTGACTGTGTCATCTCTGTCTGGACGACAATATTGTGGAGAGTAAGTTGTGTTGGTGACTGTGTCATCTCTGTCTGGACGACAATATTGTGGAGAGTAAGTTTTGTTGGTCTTTGTGTCATCTCTGTCTGGACGACAATATTGTGGTGAGTAAGTTCTGTTGGTGACTGTGTCATCTCTGTCTGGACGACAATATTGTGAAGAGTAAGTTATGTTGGTGTGTGTAGCTGTATCATCTGTATGAAGGACAAAATTGTGGAGAGTAAGTTGTGATGGTGTGTGTGTCATCTCTGTCTGGACAACAACATTGTGGAGAGTAAGTAAAGTTGTTGTGTTGGTGTATGTAACTGTGTCATCTGTCTGGACGACAAAATTGTGGAGAGTAAGTTGTTTTGGTGTTTGTAGCTGCGTCATCTGTCTGGACGACAATATTGTGGAGAGTAAGTTGTATTGGTATGTGTAGCTGTGTCATCTGTCTGGACGACAATATTATGGAGAGTAAGTTGTGTTTGTGACTGTGTCATCTCTGTCTGGACGACAATGTTGTGGAGAGTAAGTTGTGTTGGTGTGTGTAGCTGTGTCATCTATCTGGACGACAATATTTTGGAGAATGAGTTGTGTTGGTGTGTGTAGCTGTGTCATCTGTCTGGACGACAATATTGTGGAGAGTAAGTTGTGTTGGTGTGTGTAGCTGTGTCATCTGTCTGAAGGACAAAATTGTGGAGAGTAAGTTGTGATGGTGTGTGTGTCATCTCTGTCTGGACGACAACATTGTGGAGAGTAAGTAAAGTTGTTGTGTTGGTGTATGTAACTGTGTCATCTGTCTGGACGACAACATTGTGGAGAGTAAGTTGTTTTGGTGTTTGTGTCATCTCTGTCTGGACGACAATATTGTGGAGAGTTAGTAAAATTGTTGTGTTGGTGTATGTAACTGTGTTATCTGTCTGGACGACAACATTGTGGAGAGTAAGTTGTTTTGGTGTTTGTAGCTGTGTCATCTCTGTCTGGACGACAACATTGTGGAGAGTAAGTTGTTTTGGTATTTGTAGCTGTGTCATCTCTGTCTAGACGACAACATTATGGACAGTAAGATGTGTTGGTGTCTATGCCTGTATCATCTTGTTCATGCTGTGTGCAGCGATTTTATACACATTCCAAAAGATGGACACTGTGTCTGTACGTGGATTGTACAGTCTCCTGTTGAATTTTGAACAACCAAAATGGGCACTGAGTCTGTATGTGGGTTGTCCTATCTCCTGTAGAACTTTGTACAAACAAGATAGATACTGTGTCTGTATGTGGGTTGTCTCGTCTCTTGTAGAATTTGGACAACCAAGCCAGTCACTGTGTCAGCTTGTGGAGTCTTAGCACACGATGTACCATGCCATGTTTCTAACGCCTATCGTTTCTCGCGGATCTGAATTTGCCTATCTTGTTGCCTGAGTTGAGTGATAATCGCATTCACTTGGCTAGGAGTCGGAGGTTGTGTCTAATTTACTTCAGTAACACAAATACAGCTATTCAGATTGATATGTCTAGCGAGCGGTAAACAGACAATAGAAAATTACAACGAGTGCCGCCACCAAAAACTCTCCATGTCCCTTACTGCTCTCATCCATCTCCTTTAGATATTTCTATGAGGACAAAAAATGTGTTTTGTAAAGGATTAGATAGCAAAGTTTTTTCTTTTTTGTTTTTTTCCCCTCTTCTTCATCAACCGTGGAAGCATGTGTGGGCAGCTTCCAGCCCGATTGTATGGAGGTTCCCACTGCCTAGATCTAGAGATGCTTATCACCGCCAGCAACGAAAACCTCACGCCTTTATTGCTTCAGCCTCGCTTCCCATTCACTCGAGACAGATCCCAGATCTAGAACCTGTTGGGAACAGCAGCAGAACTGGCAGTGGTTTTTGCAGGATTCCATTAGACGACAAGATAACGACTTCACTTACAATGCTAGAGGTCGCTCACCGCACCTGCAGCCACTTGGGCTAGATCTACATGTCGCACATGTGAAAACAATTCCCACTTATTATCTAACCTGCAGAAAGGGAGGCAAGAGGCTCCTGCCAGCACGAACAATGTGGATCACGGAGATCAGCGTTCAGGAGTGCTGTTCACATGTCTAGCACAGCAATATTTCTGAGGAGAAAGAAGAGGTGAAAAAAAAAAGAAGAAGAAATAGAAGGGGGAAAAGAGGAAGACAAAAGCAGAGAAAGAACAATAAAGATGAGGAGAAGGCATAATGATAAAAATGGCCCTCTCTCTGTCTCTTTCTCTCTCTCTCTCTCTCTTTTTCTTTCTCATTTACACGGGCTCTCTCTCCATCCTCCCTCAATGACACTCCCCGTTTGCTCTCTTTATCTGCCTGGTCCTTCCCCCCCCCCCCCTTTCCACCTCTCTTTCCTTTTTCTTTTTCTCTTTTGCCCATCGTCCTTTAGTTATCTTTCTTTCCCTTTCTTTCAGGCTACTATCTTCCTCCCTCCAACCCCTTCCTCCCATCTCCTCTCCTCCCGTCTTTGAGACACCCACCAGCGAGAAATGCCCCAACTTTCCCACCTCTTGTTTCCCCCAGAGTACGCCATGTACCAGTCGTGTTTCTTCCAGGCCGGCCCTGACTCGGAAGCCTGCTTCGCTGTCCATCTCCTTGGCAACAGTGACGGCGAGAACAGTATCCGGTTCCTGGAGACAGTGAGCGCCACCAGCAAGGCGATGTTCTGCCGGTAAGATCTCGTTTGTCTTCACTGGAACTCTTCTTCGTCAGAAGCGACAATCCAGTCTATCATCACATATGCTCTTCTTTTGTTGGCTTTTAATATTTTGCGGCACTTTTGACAGTTATCGTCAACAGATGCTTGGGCTGCATGTCTCTTTATAAGTTTTTTTTTATCTTACTATTGAATTATTTACGCTCAGTTCAGCTCTGCGTATGTTTATCTCAGACATAAGGTTTCGTATTATTTTGCATCGCTATATTAAAGACATCTCTTCATATTTCATAGTTTTAGTGACCAAATATAGAGAGAGAATGTTCTGCACTCTTATTAAGATTTTATAAGAAATAGGTGCAGCCTTGACTCACGCCATAGCTGGGCGAAGGTCGAATCTATTGTCACAGACATGACTGTACACTCCAATTGGTTTTCTAGCTAGACGCAGAGTCCAATAATGACATTTGTGTTTCTGAAACAAAACACCTGAACTAGCAACTGTTGACTGATTACTAATTGAGAGTCATATGCTATAAACCTAAGAGCTCTAAACTTATTACCCCTTATTTACCTCCACCCCCCGCCACACACACACACACTCCCCTACCCTTTTCATTATTTCTCTCCAGGAAAATGATGGCCACTGTTCAGTGTGTGCAGTCGAACGTGGAAGCAAGATGTGGTCAGCATGCGGCCACACTGGCCGCCATCCTGGTCAAGCCGATGGTCAAAGGAAGCACAGAATGTGACTACACAGTGGACGTGGACCGCCGGAAACAGGTGAGAGCACGGGGCAGTAGCTTACATACAAACCACAACTTTTTTTAACATGGAAAAACTCCTGATAGTTTGTAGTTTTCAAAATTACGGGCGTGGAAAAAAAAACCTCTTGATTAGCTTCTAACATAGTGTTTATGATTTGCAACTTTGATGCCATCATTATCACATTATGTTGTTCTGTATTGTTCAGTGTGTTAACGTTTCCATGCTTTGATTCTGGACTTATACCAGCAATGAAAAGACAAGCATACAGAGAGCAAGATCCTGACTTGTACCCAACAACACAGAACAACCAACCACACATAGCAAGATCGCAAGTTATAACCATAATACAGTTACCATACAGAAAGCAAGATCGTGAATTGTACCCGCAACAAATGAGAACCATACAGAAAGCAAGATCAAATTGTACTTACAAGACAAGATAACTACACAGAGCAAGATCGATTGATACCCATAACACAGCACAACCATAAAAGTCAAGACTACCTTAAGTTTCATTACAATATACAAATCCAAGTTTGTTTGTTGTTTTTTGTTTTGTTTATATGAAATAGACTTCTGTCTGTCTATCTGTCTGACTGCCTGCCTCTCTCTCTCTCTCTCTCTCTCTCTCTCTCTCTCTCTCTCTCTCTCTCTCTCTCTCTCTCTCTCTCTCTCTCTCTCTCTCTCTCTCTTCCATTCTCTTCGACTTAACTGCAAGAAAAACAATAGATTCAAAGTCGCCTCTGCAAATCTACTTGTTTCCCACTCGGAGGATGACAGATCAGCTGCCAGAACGGCAAGTATCTACCGCCACGTTTGGCCGGAAGTGAAACTTGGCCACCGGAAGAGGAAGTCAAGTACGACTGGCTTCTAGACAGGCAGCCATTGTTGCAGACGATAAGTCGACAAAGTAGAGATGAACAAGGGACGGAACTCCTGGCAAGACTAATCTTATGGTTTTAGAAGGTGGAGTAAAGCTGGCTGGATGAATCTTTGATACAGAAAATACACGCATCGCAACACTACAAGAACCCGGTACAGAAAGATTGGTAGTATGAAGTGCTGTGACTCGGAGATATAAAGTGACTTCACTGCTAGGAAGGTCTGTGTTAGGGAGTGGGGTTGTGTTGAAGGATATCCTATGAGTGCCACTCTTGGAACCACGTGACTGACTCAGTCACAATAGGCGTCAAGAGGAAGTTTGCTTCACTAAAGATTTCAGCCAATTCTCAGACTGGCTTTTTTAATGAGTTAAGCTATTTTTGGGTACTCAGCAGCGTATTTCACAACATTGCAACAACAGTTATGCATGTTAGTTAAAAGTCATGAGCCGGGATAAACAATCAGAAATATTTATAAGATATTCGTTTTATTTCAACTTATTTTCTTTAAAATAATTTTTTTTAACTTCGCTTTTCGCTCATCAGTCATTTAATAATGACATTGCTTTGAGCGGCTTGGACTTATCAGGGCAGCTGCTGTTATTTTATGTGTTAGTAAAATCTTATTGCAGAGTTCAACGTATTATTTTATCGGGGAGATGTAAATAAATTTAGTATTGCGAATTTAAATTGGATTTTGCACTTTTTGTGTTTCAAACAAACCATCAGTCGTCTTTTTTGGGAATAAAACCCAAACCTATCATGCTTGGGTCTAGATCGAACTTAGATTCTTGAAATTCAATTGTTAGTTCAATAAGATGGCGAAACAAACAAAATTGGTAAAAATTGAACCAGTCAAATTAGCAATATTTTTGAAATACTCATTCTTGCCTGGAGATGGTGGAAAAATCTTCAGGAGAGATAACCCCCCCCCCCCCAACTCCCCCATTGTAGCAAGTGTTTCGACACTGTAAGAGGACCAGACCATACCAAAGTCATTGCTTTTAGGTCCCCGCCTGCTATCTGTCTTTTATGCCACTCGGGATGGGTGGCAACCCTCGCCAGTTTCTGCTCCACTACTGTTACCTCAGTGCTATTATACATGTTGTTCAGTAAACATTGGAAGTAGATGGATTTAGAGGTTTTGCGCATGTCGGCTGTATTGTACTAGATAAGGAGTGGGGGAAGAAAGGAGAAGGCAGTGAAAGACTTGGAGTTCGGGTTATGATTTAAAAGTTATTAATACTTTTTTTTTCGTTTTGTCTCTTTCCAGAGCCCCAGAGAACCCTATCAGAGCAATCCCGCCTACATCAGTGATGACGACAACAGTAAAAGCAACAACAACCAGGGTAGCAGTGGCAGCGGCGGCCGGACAAGAGGTTCCAACAAGCGGAATGCTGCAGCCACACTGAGGCCTTCTCTAACATCAGTAGCCTTGCTTGTGTCTTTGTTAATATATTTACACTCGAAAAGTTTGTTTTCTTCCTAAAGCATAGAATCAAGTAGACAGAAAACCCGCAGGAACTGTGCTGCAGGAAAACATTGGCTCAAAATGGGGGCTTGGGGGACGGGGCGGAGAAAATGCTTCGAATTGAGAAATGTTGAACAAATGCATCAGTTTTGCCTTATTTTGGTTTTTTATGTTTAGGCGGGGGAAAAAAATTCTCGTTTTGCCCATGATTGTCTGTCATTGTATCTCACTGTTTCGAGAAAACTGCGACACTGTGTTATATCTATGCCGATTGTGGTGTCAATTATCTCTCTCACCAGAGACGACCGGGTGTAGACTTGAAAGCTGAAAACCATTGTGTTTCATGTTAAACAAATGAAATAACTCACGACAGGACACGCGTGCAATTTTGGAAAACATTCGGAAAATGAGGTTTGGAGGTTGGTGGCTGCATGGTTTATCCTCTAGCATGTCAACCAGGTGGTGTGGGTTCGTGGAATCCTGAAAGAAAAGTCGCTGCCACGGCCCCCAGCGAGTGTCTGTCTCTGGTGTCTTTAGCATTGATCTTCACAGAGAAGAATGTTTTTAGAAATATATGTAGTTCAAACAATTTTTTCCACTTTTATTTTTTTTCCTCTTGATCTTTGTTACACTCCACTGGATGCCTTGCTATAGCCTTGTTGTGCGGATGCATCCCTTACACTAATTACTCTAGTTTAGACCGCATGCTGCAGGGATCTGGGGTATGACCTCGTAGGATTTCATCATCGAGTGTTTGGAGGTCACAGTGTCTAACTGTTTTTATCTGTCTAGTGTGGTGGGCCCAGAAATGGATTGGGCTGGTGTAAGAGAGTCTTATGTGGTGGGTCCAGTACAGTCTTGTACCTACAACACAGAAGTGGGTTGGGATGATGTAACACAGCTTTGTGCCTACAACCTGTCTGGTGTGGTGGGCCCAGAAATGGATTCGGCTGGTGTAAGAGAGTCTTATGTGGTGGGTCCAGTACAGTCTTGTACCTACAACACAGAAGTGGGTTGGGATGATCTAACACAGCCTTGTGCCTACACCCTGTCTGGTGTGGTGGGCCAAGTAATAGGTTTGGCTCGTTTAAGACAGTCTTATATATACAACTTGTCTGGTGTGATGGACCTTCTTGGAGGTTGTGCAAGTGTAAGATAGTCTTGTGCATACAAGTATCTGGTGTTGTTGGCCCAGTAAGGGAATGGTCTGGTGTAAGAGAGACTTGAACATACATTCAGTCTGGTGTGGTGGACTCAATAATGGGTTTGGCAGTATAAGACAGACTTGCACATACAACCTGTCTGGGGTGATGGTCTCAGCATTGGGTTGGGCTGTATAAGACAGTCTTGCACATACAACCTGTCTGGTGTGGTGGACTCAGTTAGGGGTTTTTGTGGTGTAAGAGGGACTTAACTTACAACTTGTCTGGTGTGATAGACCCAGTGAGGGGTTAGGCTGGTGTAAGACAGTCTTGTACATACAACTTGTCTGTTGTGGTGGACCCAGTGAGGGGTTGGGCTGATGTAAGACAGTCTTGTACATACAACCTGTCTAGTGTGGTGGACCCAGTGAGGGGTTGGGCTGGTGTAAGACAGTCTTGTACATACAACCTGTCAGGTATGGTGGGCCCAATAATGGGTTGAGCTGGTGTAAGACAGTATTGTACATACAACCTGATAGTGCTTTCATGTTCTTCGCTAATCGTTAGGTTCTGGAACTCTAGATTCGCGCGGTGATTTCCCCTGATGATTTCTGGAGCAAGATCATGTTGTGTGTGCCATGGATATTTCTAGCCTATCTTGCTGTTATGTTATAACCACTTTGTACAGTTATGAATATTTCATTGGAAGGAGAAAAAACATATTTTCTTCAATTGCTATGCTTGGAGAGATGGAGACACTGAGAAACAGAGAGAGAGAGAGAGAGAGAGAGAGAGAGAGAGAGAGAGAGAGAGAGTGGGGGCAGGGGGAACGAAAGTATGGGACAGAAAGAAGAGAGATAGATAGATAGATAGATAGATAGAGAGCGACAGAGAGAGAGAGAGAGAGAGAGAGAGAGAGAGAGAGAGAGAGAGAGAGAGAGAGAGAGAGAGAGAGAGAGAGAGAGAGAGAGAGAGAGAGAGAGACAATGTATATATGATACAAGTACAAGAAAACAGACAGGGAGGAAATAAATATTTGAGCTGATTAAAGTACTACAGATCTGTATGGTAAAATTGGAAGCTTTATAAATATTTACTTATTTATTGTTGGAACCTTTGCTTCAATGAGTTTATTTATGTACCAAGAAAGCTGGACATTTCCTCATGTGATTGCAGCGTCTCTTGATCTAGAAAACATTCTTTGCTTTCGGTTTTTTGTTTTTGCTTTTAGTTTTTCGCCTTATAAAGAAACAATGCAGACTAACATACTTATACTCTTCTCAGATATCAGATTACACTGCAGACTAGCATATACTTTTCCCAGATACCAGTTTACACTGCAGACTAGCATTATACTCTTTCCAGAGACCAGATTACACTGCAGACTAGCATATACTTTTCCCAGATACCAGATTACACTGCAGACGAGCATTTTACTCTTCCCAGATACCAGATTACACTGCAGACTGGCATACTCTTCCCAGATATCAGATTACACTGCAGACTAGCATATACTTTTCCCAGATACCAGATTACACTGTAGACGAGCATATACTCTTCCCAGATACCAGATTACACTGCAGACTAGCATTATACTATTCCCAGATACCAGATTACACTGCAGACGAACATTTTACTATTCCCAAATACCAGATTACACTGCAGACTAGCATTTTACTATTTTCAGATACCAGATTACACTGCAGACTAGCATTTTACTATTTCCAGATACCATATTACACTGCAGACTAGCATTATACTATTCCCAGATACCAGATTACACTGCAGAGTAGCATTTTACTATTCCCAGATACCAGATTACGTGGTCAGCAATTTTTTTTACAATGTTCAGGTGAGACTGAGATTGGTCCTTGAGCTTTTTAGTTGGTCCCAACCGTTACAGCAAAGACATTTGTTGTGGCAGAAAAAGGATACCATCAAACTTTTTATGGACTTAGATCGTTATAAAATGCACCCCTCATCTCTTCGCTCGTGCTATAAATAAACATTTAACTAGAAACCGATGACCTTAAGGTTCCCTGTCAAGACGTGAGGCACCATGAATCATGGGAAGTCTCTGACGGTGTTGGTCGGGAGAGGGTTAAGGTGTGTCCACGTCTGGCCCGCTGGCTGGGCAGTGGGACCACTGGCTACTACCAGACTAGAAACCGATGACCTTAAGGTTCCCTGTCAAGACGTGAGGCACCATGAATCATGGGAAGTCTCTGACGGTGTTGGTCGGGAGAGGGTTAAGGTGTGTCCACGCCTGGCCCGCTGGCTGGGCAGTGGGACCACTGGCCACTAGTGACCAGAAGTTAGCAGGGGGTTAAGGTGCGTTCACTTCTGACCGGCTGGCTGAGCAGTGTGACCACTGGCCACTGTGACCAGAGGTTAGGAGGGGGTTAAAGTGTTTTCATGCCTTCTTCTCCAATTGAATAGTTGCAATCTGCAAAAAAGTTTAGACAGTTGTTTTGGTCACTCTTTGCTGTTTTATCCTGCTATTTGTAAGTTTAACAAAATCAACACCAAAATCAAATTGGTTGTGCTAAAGTGGTTTACCACCACTTACAGACCAACAAACGTCTGAAATTCTTAACATTTTTATTGTTATGATGCAAGTAGTTTCTTTGTGTATTAATTTGTTTATTGTTTTTGTATACCTTTTAAATCTTTGCAAAACTAATGTGTAATAAAACAGACGCTTTCTTTACCTTCAGTTTCGACCACAATAAAATAAATGGAAATTACTAATGTAACATTATACATGTAACTCTTCAGTTTATTAATTTTGTTTAACAGACTTATGGCTGTAATATTGTAGTCCTCCAATTTGTTAACTAGACTTATGGCTAAACTACTGTGTTTAAATGGAAACATTAAAATAATAAAGCATATTATTTATCTCTATGTCAGTGTCTTATTGAATTTGCAAGAGTCTGTCGATATTCCTGCTGTTTGTAGCGCTACAGTTTTGTCCTGTGATGGTTGCTTGAAAATTAACTTGAGTTTAAAAACAACAATGCTTTATTTTTCCGAATACATATTCCATACACAGATTATTTCAGTTTCATTCGTGTGTTCTAAAGGGTCGAAGAAAAAGAAAGTTGCGAAACAAGATCGGGTGGATGACCTTTGTTTTACTCGTGTTCACTAATAGATTGATAGGTCCAGCGTTGTCAGTCCCAGCCTCTAGCGTTGTCTATCCCAGCCTCTAGCGTTGTCTATCCCAGCCTCTAGCGTTGTCTATCCCAGCCTCTAGCGTTGTCTATCCCAGCCTCTAGCGTTGTCTATCCCAGCCTCTAGCAATGTCTGTCCTATCATCTACCGTTGTCTGTCCAAGTCTCTAGCGTTGTCTTTCCCAGCCTCTAGCGTTGTCTGTCCCATACTCTAGCTTTGTCTGTCCCAGCCTCAAGTGCTGTCAGTCCCAGCCTCTAGTGTTGTCTGTCCCAGCCTCTAGTATTGTCTGTCCCAGCCTCTAGCGTTGTCTGTCCCTTACTCTAGCGTTGTCTGTCTCAGCCTCTAGGGTTGTCTGTCCCAGCCTCTAGCGTTGTATGTTCCAGCCTCTAGCGTTGTATGTCCCAGCCTCTAGTGTTGTCAGTCCCAACCTCTAGCGTTGTATGTTCCAGCCTCTGGCGTTGTCAGTCCCAGCCTCTAGCGTTGTCAGTCCCAGCCTCTAGCGTTGTCAGTCCCAGCCTCTAGCGTTGTATGTTCCAGCCTCTAGCGTTGTATGTTCCAGCCTCTAGCGTTGTATGTTCCAGCCTCTAGTGTTGTCAGTCCCAGCCTCTAGCGTTGTATGTTCCAGCCTCTAGTATTGTCTGTCCCAGTCTCTAGCGTTGTCAGTCCCAGCCTCTAGCGTTGTCAGTCCCAGCCTCTAGCGTTGTCAGTCCCAGCCTCTAGCGTTGTATGTTCCAGCCTCTAGCGTTGTATGTTCCAGCCTCTAGTGTTGTCAGTCCCAGCCTCTAGCGTTGTATGTTCCAGCCTCTAGCGTTGTCAGTCCCAGCCTCTAGCGTTGTCAGTCCCAGCCTCTAACGTTGTCAGTCCCAGCCTCTAGCGTTGTATGTTCCAGCCTCTAGCGTTGTATGTTCCAGTCTCTAGTGTTGTATGTTCCAGCCTCTAGTATTGTCTGTCCCAGTCTCTAGCGTTGTCAGTCCCAGCCTCTAGCGTTGTCAGTCCCAGCCTCTAGCGTTGTCAGTCCCAGCCTCTAGCGTTGTATGTTCCAGCCTCTAGCGTTGTATGTTCCAGCCTCTAGTGTTGTCAGTCCCAGCCTCTAGCGTTGTATGTTCCAGCCTCTGGCGTTGTCAGTCCCAGCCTCTAGCGTTGTCAGTCCCAGCCTCTAACGTTGTCAGTCCCAGCCTCTAGCGTTGTATGTTCCAGCCTCTAGCGTTGTATGTTCCAGTCTCTAGTGTTGTCAGTCCCAGCCTCTAGCGTTGTATGTTCCAGCCTCTAGCGTTGTATGTTCCAGCCTCTAGCGTTGTCAGTCCCAGCCTCTAGCGTTGTATGTTCCAGCCTCTAGCGTTGTCAGTCCCAGCCTCTAGCGTTGTCAGTCCCAGCCTCTAGCGTTGTATGTTCCAGCCTCTAGCGTTGTATGTTCCAGCCTCTAGTATTGTACAGTGGAAACCTCAAAAAGCGAAGTCTGATTATTCGAATTTCTCATAAACCGAATTTTGCCATTTTCTCTTTGGCTTTGTTAGAATCGGACTCGTATTTCGAAGTATTTCTGATTTGATTCTCTTAATTCGAAGTCGATACCACCTCATAAGGCATCACAAAAGTGTCACATGCATCTCTCAAGCAGTAAGCAATGCTAATCACTGCCCAAGAAAGACTGATCAGTGTGCTAACAAATCAAGAAGGGAGCAGGTTCATTAACAATTAAGTGTCAGTAGCAAATCTGCACTGATACTGATAGCAACGTGGGACGGGGGAAGGGGAGGGTTGCTCGTTGCAGGCTCAGTACACACTCACTCAATGAGTCTTAGACTCTGTTATACTCATTTTTGTTATTCGAATACTCTTAATTCGAAGATTTAATCCATTCCCACACAATTTGAATTATGAGGTTTCCACTGTATGTCCCAGCCCCTAGATTTGTCTGTCCCAGCCTTTACCGTTGTCTGTCCCAGCCTCGAGCGTTTTCTGTCCCAGCCTCTAGCTTTGTCTGTCCCAGTCTCTAGCACTGCTTGATTGATTCAAAGTCTAACATTTGTCCTAAGGTCCGATAGAAGCTAGTTTGTTTAAGCTCTGTTAAAGTATGGACTAGGCCGTTTTTAGAGAAGGAAACTCTCAATCTATCCAAAGAAGCACGAAAGTGACTCAGCCACGAGTACTTTTTGTAAAGTTTAAGATGAGAGTGGCTCTGATGTTAGCGCGCCTGCCTTGTCTCGACAAGCTTGCTGGACCTAAGTTGTCCGATAAAAAGTTATTTTACCCTATAATAGATTTTTAAAAATATTTTAAAAATTTCTACGGCTGAGCGTAACGTCCGACCCAAACAGATGCTTTACCATCTGGCCTGTTGTGTAAAATGAAGACACCTCGATGTTTGGAAAATCTTCGTAATGGAATCATTATGTTTGGGAGAGAAAGAGCGGAAGATTTCTGTCAATAAGACGGGACCATGTGGGCTGTCTTAAATTTTTCTTTCTCTCTAGATTTAAATCAATAATCACACAGCAACAAAAAAAAAAAAAAAAAAAAAAAAACCCACCAAAATACGCGCGATAGTTTTTTCTCATACGTTAGTTTCATACGAGATAAGGCAGTGAATGACAAGCTTGACACATCCCAGTGTAGAACTGCTTCTGATGAAGCCAGAGTAGCTGAGGTTGTTGACCAGGCCTGGGCCTGAGAGAGAGAGAGAGAGAGAGAGAGAGAGAGAGAGAGAGAGAGAGAGAGAGAGAGAGAGAGAGAGAGAGAGAGAGAGAGAGAGAGAGAGAGAGAGAGAGAGAGAGAGAGAGAATTATAAGAGTGACCTTCACTTTAAGACACAACAGTCTTTCATCTCATCTTGAGTGAAATTGAGAATGTTGAAGATTGTCATGTATTTACTGGAAGATTCTAGATCAACTTTGAAAAACCATCAACGAAAACTTCAATAAACCTTATCACCCTGAAGAAAAACACTTGGCGTCCAGGATATACTTCTTCATGCTGCCCAGGTGGCTCAACAGTTCTGAGAGTCTTAGTTTCTGGGTCCTGCAATAGACAGAGAAGATTGGTATAGTACAGGGCGAAGCTTATGTCCAGTCGTGACGAGACAGATACAATTCCAAGAGATATTTTCTATTCTCTGAACACAGACAGCGTGTGGTAAACATATCACTCCACGGATCATCATATCACACCTGATACCATTGATTTGAGACCATGTTTAACTTTTTGCTACTGCTAGACCTAGAGTTAAGACACATCATCGAGCTTAATCAGTTGGTTTTTTTTTTACCACAGGCTTGGAAATAGAGGAGACTCACATGTAAGGGCCTGACAAGGAAACCAGCTTTCTTTATCATGTTCAACTATGATCTGGAAAGGAAACCAGCTTTCTCTGTCATGTTGTACTATGATCTGGAAAGGAAACCAGATTTCTCTGTCATGTTGTACTATGACCTGGAAAGGAAACCAGCTTTCTTTATCATGTTCTACTATGACCTGGAAAGGAAACCAGCTTTCTCTGTCATGTTGTACTATGACCTGGAAAGGAAACCAGCTTTCTTTACCATGTTGTACTATGATCTGGAAAGGAAACCAGCTTTCTCTGTCATGTTGTACTATGACCTGTAAAGGAAACCAGCTTTCTTTATCATGTTCTACTATGACCTGGAAAGGAAACCAGCTTTCTTTATCATGTTCTACTATGATCTGGAAAGGAAACCAGCTTTCTTTATCATGTTCTACTATGACCTGGAAAGGAAACCAGCTTTCTTTATCATGCATGATCTGGAAAGGAAACCAGCTTTCTCTGTCATGTTGTACTATGATCTGGAAAGGAAATCAGCTTTCTTTATCATGTTGTACTATGATCTGGGAAGAAAACCAGCTTTCTCTGACACGTTGCACTATGATCTGGAGAGAAAACCAACTTTCTCTGTCATGTTGTGTGTAATGCATTTTGCTTTAATTCGATCTATTGACTTCCTCACCCTTTATAAATGGGCACTTTTTTGGTAGCGGATCGATTTCGATCTATATTGACATTTTTTTATTTAGTTGTATAATGTTTGTATTTCAAACCTGAGAACTTAGTCTTGTTTATTGAACCCAGCCCGTACTGTGAGGAAAGTGTCCTTGTGTGGCAAGATTCTTCTGGAATCTTCGACTTAGTTCTAGCTTAGTAATGTTTTCACCACTCCTTGTTTACCTTTATTCTGCTTGGTTGCTATTTTATAGAGCATTAATCACCACGTGTACCAAGAATATTCACGTAAGAACTATGTTATTCCTTTTCTAGATTCTAGATAATTCGATAAGATTTAGTGTAAAATGGGTCGAATTTGTGTCCAGTCAGTCTACCTATAGTGAGATTAGGAATCATCTTTGACCAGTTAGTCAATGTAAAGTGTTACAGATTCAAGTTCTTGTGTTGGAATAAATAGTTTGCAATTTTTACTAGCGGACATTAGAATTATTTTCAACAGACGATTCAAGTGACTGGCTGAGAATAAACACTGCTGTTGAGTCCGGTTCTTTTTTTTAGTTTTTTAGTTCTAAAAGTTCGGTATGGCTTTTGTTGACATTAATTTTGTCGCAAACGTTTAAAAAATGAATCAATTGACTTTTCTCAGGTTTCAGATCTAGAGCTAGAGGCTGACTCAAGCTTCTGTCGTGTTTTCTGTTTGCTAAAGCTGTCTTTGTTTGATGATGAAAATGTCTCAATCAAAACTGAATTCACTCTACCCAGTTGATTTTTTTTTCATTACATTGAGATTAACAGTGTAGTTTGGTGATATTAACAAATCGGGATGTTCTGCTTATGTTCATATCACAACTATCACATTGATTACCAACCATTGCTACTACTACTACTACTACTACTACTACTACTACTACTACTACTACTACTACTACTACTACTACTACTACTACTACTACTACTACTACTACTACGACTACTACTACTACTACTACTACTACTACTACTACTACTACTACTACTACTACTACTACTACTACTACTACTACTACTACTACTACTACTACTACTACTACTACTACTACTACTACTACTGCTACTACTAATACTACTACCACTACTACTTCTACTACTACTACTACTACTACTACTACTACTACTACTACTACTACTACTACTACTACTACTACTACTACTACTACTACTACTACTCCAATGAAGGAAACATCCCCATACATCTGTCGATATGCGTGGTGTCGCCTGGGGATTTTTCCCACAGCTCTGGTTATAGATAAAAAGGTGGTCACGTTTAAAGGAAAGACCACACAGCTCTATCGACACAGATGGTCACGTGTAAGGGAACAGCCCCACCCCTCTGTTGATATATATATATATATGGTCAGGTGTGGAGGAATTTCCCCACCCCTCCTGTCGATATAGATGGTCAGGTGTGGGGGAATGTCCCCAGCCTTCTGTCGATATAGATGGTCAGGTGTGGGGGAATGTCCCCACCCCTCTGTCGATATAGATGGTCAGGTGTGGGGGAATGCCGGAATGCCGCCAGAGCGCTTTCGCCGCTGAATGTCGAGACAGCGATATAATCTGTAAAGTACATCTGTTGTAGTCTACATAGCGAAGCGTAATATCCCTACAGTCTACCTTAGGAAGTGGTCAAGAGCAGAAGTTAGACCACAGCAGATAAGGTCTTTATTTTGTTTGCTAAGGGTTTAAATTACACTGCGTCAGTAAAACCTACAATCCATTATTCACGGAAATCTTCTTGCAAGAAACGAGGTTTCGATTTTCATCCCTATGCATATGATTCGGGAACTAATCCCAGTTTATGCTTACAAATTTTTGAACGATGTTTTTGTGAGGAGAGCAATCATGTTTAAAGATTGCTCAACATTTGGGAAACTTGGAACAATATGAGGTGTGGTAACGAGGCTGGCCAAGGGAAATCCCCGTCTACATGCTTTACTAGCCTTGCCGCTGTAGGCCATTGAGAGACCTCGGGATAAAAACAGGTCAAAATCTGCATGGAAAAAGTCGCCGAGCTCGTCTGCTAAACCTCATCTGTCTGTCTGTCTGTCTGTCTGTCTGTCTGTCTGTCTGTCTCTCTCTCTCTCTCTCTCTCTCTCTCTCTCTCTCTCTCTCTCTCTCTCTCTCTCTCTCTCTCTCTCTCTCTCTCTCTCTCTCTCTTTCTCTGTCTCTGTCTGTCTGTCTGTCTCTGTCTCTCTCTCTCTTTCTCTCTGTCTCTGTCTGTCTGTTTGTCTGTCTGTCTGTCTGTCTGTCTGTCTGTCTCTCTCTCTCTCTCTCTCTCTCTCTCTCTCTCTCTCTCTCTCTCTCTCTCTCTCTCTTTCTTAAACAAATGACATTTACCTCTGCTCTGTTGTTCGCGTCACTTCCGCCGCGCCTGTTACTGCGGGACTCATTCCAGCTTCATTAACTCCGCCGGCGGTAGAGAGAGATTATTTTCTTTTCTTTCTGCTGAGAAAGGTTATATTTCGTTTACAAAATAATCCGCATATTTCCCACTCGTGGTGTATGCTTACCGGCCCTGCAGAATGCCGTCTTGGCAGACAGGGTATGCAACTCTCAGGATCTGGTTACACGATGAATTCTCTCTCTTGCCTCCTGATGCCGCGACAGTTATTAGCTCGCCTCAAGCAGGATGCGGCCTGGGCTATATATAGAGCAGAAGGCATCGCGGCAAGGTTAGTCCTGTAGAAGGTTTCAACATAGTTGACCTAGCTGATGACGTCTTTTGTGTGTGCATGTGTGTGTAAGTGGGAAAAGAGGGAGGGGAGTACAGGAGCTGGATAAGACAAAAGTGTCACGTGACTCTAAGAATGTTCGCAATATCAAGACAAACCTTATTAGTTGATAGATTACTCAAATTGGCCTGTTCATCTGTCTAAAATTCGTTTATTTATTTCAAGATATCTTCCCTGCTCGCTAGATTTCTTTGCACAGGAGAGTTACGCAAAATAATGAGTTAGTCCCAGAATAGATAGGGATAAGAGCTAAACCCATTCTGCTATGTTGAAATTTCACAAAACAGTGAGTTAGTCCCAGACTAGATAGAGACAAGAGCTAAACCCATTCTGCTATGTTGAAATTTCACAAAACAGTGAGTTAGTCCCAGACTAGATAGGGATAAGAGCTAAACCCACCTTGCTTTGTTGAAATTTCACAAAACAGTGAGTTAGTCCCTGACTAGATAGAGACAAGAGCTAAACCCACCTTGCTTTGTTGAAATTTCACAAAACAGTGAGTTGAAATTTCACAAAACAGTGAGTTAGTCCCTGACTGGATAGAGACAAGAGCTAAACCCACCTTGATCTCACAAAATAAAATTAATGTGAAAATCATCAATAGTGACCTTAGCCATAACAACGCGCTCTCTTCCACTCATACTCAGCTTTGCTTTTTGCAAGACCACAAAGTCAAGAAACCAACCAAAATGTCAGACGTCTGTCTTCATTCCCACTCGCTGAGAAAAAGATGATGATCAGAACTGATGAAGATCAGGCCACTGGATCTAAGACCAGAATTAAGTTCAGTGTTCAGAGAAATAGGCTGCTAAGTCCAAGAAGACACGTCGATGAACTGATGAAACCCGAACTTCATTCAATACCGGCAGCACACTGGGCACAGTGCAGCTTCCCGCCTTGGCGCGGCCAACTGGAGTAACGGAGATTCCCGATGTAGATCTAGATAATCGGAGCTCACCCAACGCCCTCAAACTTCTCTCCCCCTTGTGGAGTAGGCAGAGCCGCTATCAGAATGATGATGCCCTGTGATTACAGCACCCTCATAAACCTGGCCCCACTTTCTCCCTTTGTCGAGGAAGAAAAGAAAAGCTGTAAGAGATAAGAGCCTGCAGGTTGCTCCAAGTGCTCACATCTGAAACGCATTAAAGAACACAGTGGCGAGACCACGGAGAAACAAACTCTTCTTGGTGCTTTTAGGATTTTATGAATATGCGTTAACGTTTTTTGCAAAGAGATGATAAACGGATGGTTTAAAAAATGAAAGGCTGTAAAATCTCGAGTTAAACTGTACAGTTTCCCACCCCAGAAAATGATAATGAAGATAACAGTTTTTGTATATGTAGTGGCTGACAGCTTCCTTTCGTCTCGCCGAAGCACATCTCCCGGTTCCTGTCTTTTTCTCTTCTTCTCTCTTTCCACCTCTCTCACTTTCTATTCCTCACCCTCTCTCTCTCTCTCTCTCTCTCTCTCTCTCTCTCTCTCTCTCTCTCTCTCTCTCTCTTTCCCTCTCTCTCACTCTGTGTGTGTCTTACTTTCTTTCTCCTTTTCTTGCTATCTCTTGATCTCTTTATTTGTCTCATCTCAGTCTGTTTCTCTCTCTGCCGTATTCTTTCTGTCACTTTTTCTCGTCTCTCTCTCTGTCTTTTTTTTATGTCCCTCTTTGTCCCGATTTCCTCTCTTTTTTTCTATATATCCTGCAACCTATCTCTTACTCTCTTTGTCCCACACTTTTACACTCACTGTCTCCTCCAAATTGTTTCTTTTTCTCTCTTTGTCTTAATTTACTCTCTCTATAGCGTCTCTCTTCTGTCTATTATACTGTCTGTTTTTGGGGTTTTCCCCCCTGCTTTTGGCATCCCTCTTTCAGTTTGTCTTTATTTCTCTATGTCTGAAGCGTGTCTTTCTCTCGATCTCTGCCTCTCCTCATTCTCCTTTTCAGATCGGTCGAACTTGCTTGCACGTCATAGGTTCTCCAAGTTGGACTTATCAAGGAAGTATGATCTGAACGATCGCTGTAAGTTATCTCCCGTTTTTACCGGTACAAGTGATGCTGCGCTCCGTTCCAGTTTAGAGGGCGTTAAAGATGCTGTATCTGAGCATACTGTTCCTGGTTTTCTGCTATGGTCACCAGGTGTGGGCGGTAGGCCAGAGCTGTTTAATTTAGCGACATTTTCGTATTAACCTATTTCCAGCAAATATCAATACATTCTGATCCTAATGAAGGTTTCTGTTAGGGCTTTTATCATAGCATTGTGTGAAATGCCACACTACCCAGTCCTCAGATCTAGTGAGATATCATTTCTAGCCCTGGACAAGACATGAGATCTGAGAGGAGATATCATCACTAGACCTGGACAAGACATGAGAAATATCAGGAGATATCATCACGAGACCTGGACAAGACATGAGAAATATCAGGAGATATCATCACAAGACCTGGACAAGACATGGGGTATATCAGGAGATATCATCACTAGACCAGGACAAGACATGAGAAATATCAGGAGATATCATCACTGACATGGACAAGACATGGGGTATATCAGGAGATATCATCACTAGACCTAGACAAGACATGACAAATATCAGGAGATATCATCACTAGACCTAGACAAGACATGACAAATATCAGGAGATATCATCACAAGACCTAGACAAGACATGAGAAATATCAGGAGATATCATCACAATACCTGGACAAGACATGGGGTATATCAGGAGATATCATCACTAGACCTAGACAAGACATGACAAATATCAGGAGATATCATCACTAGACCTAGACAAGACATGACAAATATCAGGAGATATCATCACTAGACCTAGACAAGACATGAGATCTATCAGGAGATATCACCACTAGACCTAGACAAGACATGACAAATATCAGGAGATATCATCACAAGACCTGGACAAGACATGACAAATATCAGGAGATATCATCACTAGACCTAGATAAGACATGGGATATATCAGAAGATATCATCACTAGACCTAGATAAGACATGACAAATATTAGTAGATATCATCACAATACCTGGATAAAACCTGATATCTATCAGGAGACATCATCACTAGACCTGGACAAGACATGAGATCTATCAGGAGATATCATCACAATACCTGGACAAGACATGAGATCTATCAGGAGATATCATCACAATACCTGGACAAGACATGAGAAATATCAGGAGATATCATCACTAGACCTGGACAAGACATGAGATCTATCAGGCGATATCATCACTAGACCTGGACAAGACATGAGATCTATCAGGAGATATCATCACAATACCTGGACAAGACATGAGATCTATCAGGCAATATCATCACTAGACCTGGACAAGACATGACAAATATCAGGAGATATCATCTCTAGACCTGGACAAGACATGAGATCTATCACAATACCTGGACAAGACATGAGATCTATCAGCAGATATCACCACAAAACTTAGACAAGACATGAGATCTATCAGGAGACATCATCTCTAGACCTGGACAAGACATGAGATCTACCAGGAGATATCCGTTCAGCTGTCTTAAATGGGCATAATGAAAGTATAAAGGTCTAGATTTAGGATTACGAAAGTACAGAGGTCCAGATTGAGGATAATGAAAGATAAAAGTCTAGACTGAGGATAATGGAAGCATAAAGGTCTAGATTGAGAAATATGAAAGTATAAAGGTCTAGATTGAAGATAATGACAGTGTAAAGATCTAGATTAGGGTGTAAATGTCTAGATTGAGGATAATGACAGTGTAAAGGTCTAGATTGAGGATAATAAAAGTAAAAAGGTCTATCTTGAGGATTATGACAGTATAAAGGTCTAGATTGAGGATAATGACAGTATAAAGGTTTAAATTTAGGAAAACGAAGGAAAAAACTCTTTAATTGAGGATAATGCCAGTATAAAGATCTAGATTGAAGATAACGAAAGCATAAAGGTCTAGATTGGGGATAATGATAGTATAAAGGTCTAGATTGAGGATAATGAAAGTAAAAAGGTTTAAATTTATGATAACGAAAGATAAAGCTCTTTAATTGAGGACAATGACCGTTTAAAGATCTAGATTGAAGATAACGAAAGTATAAAGGTTTAGATTGAGGATAATGACGATGTAAAGGTATAGATTGAGGATAATGACAATATAAGGGTCTAGATTGAAGATAATGAAAATTTAATGGTCTAGATTGGGAATAATTAAAGTATAAAGGTCTAGATTGAGGATTATGACAATATAAAGGTCTAGATTGAGGATTATGACATTATAAAGATCTAGATTGAAGATAACGAAAGCATAAAGGTCTAGATAGGGGGATAATAACAGTGTAAAGGTCTAGATCGAGGATAACAACATCATAAAGGTATAGATTGAGGATAATGACAGTGTAAAGGTCTAGATGGAGGCTAATGACAGCACAAATGTCTAGATTGAGCGTCATGACAGCTTAACGGTCTAGATTGAGCATAATGACAATGTAAAGGTCTAGATTACAGTATAAATGTCTAGATTGAGAATAATGACAGTATAAAAGTTAGATTGAGGATAATGACAGTGTAAAGGTCTAGATGGAGGATAATGACAGAATAAATGACTAGATTAAGGATAATGACAGTATAAAGGTCTAGATTGAGGATAAAGACAGTACAAAGGTCTGTATTGAGGATAATGAAAAATGTAAATCTAAATTCTCGATGCTGGCAATAATTATGAGCTCGTTACAGTCTCAGGTAACCTGGCTGATTCTGTGAGTTATCTTCTCCTGGCCATTGTGACAGTTGCCTCTCCTGACTCCCAGTCCGCGATTAATATGATGCGGTGTAATGAATGAGACGGCGCCACTTGTGTAAATGTTATTGCTTACTATCCCGAGGGAGAATCTCAAGTCTCACATTCGTGTCCTATCAGCGAGACTATCTCAAACTTCTGGTGCCCAGCCACCATCTGTGGTAATTGTGTTTAGCTTTACTTTATATACAGTCTTTATTCATCTTCTCTCTCTCTCTCTCTCTCTCTCTCTCTCTCTCTCTCTCTCTCTCTCTCTCTCCCTCTCTCTCCCTCTGACTCTATCTTACTATTTAATATCTTCCCTGTTTCACCTACTTCTCCCACCTTCTCTCTCTCCCTCTCTCTCTCTCTTTCTCTAGCTCTATCTTACTATCTAATATCTTTTCTGTTTCACCTACTTCTCCCACCTTCTCTCTCTCTCTCTCTCTCTCTCTCTCTCTCTCTCTCTCTCTCTCTCTCTCTCTTTCTCTCTTCATTCATCAATATTTTTTATGTAGTTCCTCCCGCCCGTTCTCCCACTTTCCCCTCTCCGTGTTAATCTTTTGAGCTTTAAGTCTTCGCTTGTTTTTTTCTTCTTTTTTCTCTGTCAATCTCTTCTATATTTTATTCATCCTTATTCCTTTTCCTTCCCTCAACTCTCTATCTCCTGTATCGCCCTTTCTCTTTCTATTTTTAACTCGTTCTCCCTCTCTTTCTCTCACCCTCTCTCTGTCTCCCTCTCTGTCTCTCTCTGTCTCCCGATCTCTCTCTTTATCCTACTCTCTCTTCATCTCTTTCTCCCTCATGATCGTTCATGTTTCAATGTCATTAATCCTTTCTCATCGCTAAATCTCTTTATCTCTCCCTCCGTCTTTCTCATTTCCACTCTCTCTCTCTCTCTCTCTCTCTCTCTCTCTCTCTCTCTCTCTCTTTATCATACTCTCTTTCCATCTCTTTCTCCCTAATGATCGTTCAAGTTTTAATGTCATTGATCCTTTCTCATCTCATCTCATCTCTTTATCTCTCCCTCCGTCTTTCTCTCTCTCTCTCTCTCTCTCTCTCTCTCTCTCTCTCTCTCTCTCTCTCTCTCTCCAGCTATCTCTTTATCAAGACATTTTGTTTACACTAATGAAAGTCTTCAAATGGTATTTAGTGTCTATCTGTCTACCTATTGGCCTTCCTGTCTATCTATCTACCTATCTTTTTTTCTATCCGAACATTTTTTGTAAATCTCAATCTAAACTATCTACCTATTTGTCTCGCCTTCTCTCTCTCTCTCTCTCTCTCTCTCTCTCTCTCTCTCTCTCTCTCTCTCTCTCTCTCCTTCACTCTCTCTTCCGCTCTTTCTCTCAGTCTCTCCATCGAGAATCTAGACATTATACTTTTATCTCTCTCTCTCTCTCTCTCTCTCTCTCTCTCTCTCTCTCTCCTTCACTCTCTCTTCCGCTCTTTCTCTCAGTCTCTCCATCGAGAATCTAGACATTATACTTTTATCTCTCTCTCTCTCTCTCTCTCTCTCTCTCTCTCTCTCTCTCTCCTTCACTCTCTCTTCCGCTCTTTCTCTCAGTCTCTCCATCGAGAATCTAGACATTATACTTTTATCTCTCTCTCTCTATCTCTATCTCTCGGTACCCCTAGAGCTCTCCGCCACCACCTCGCCTTAGCCGCCATTTCAAATCCCTCTCCTCACCATGAAATCGAATGCTTTGCCATTTTAGCTGCCAGGAATTATTCCCGTTTCTATGGCAACATAATCAGAAAGTATTGTCTCATAACCGCCTCCACTCGGCAAGCCCGCTTTCTCTCGCTTTCTCCCACTGTCTTTGTTTATTAACAAATTAATTGAATCCGGCTAACTTTATTAATATTTGCTGGCAGAAGTTATTGTATTTTTGTGCATCCTTGTGAAATCAAGGCTATTTTTGCTAAAAAATTTTTGTTCTGCGTAAAGCACTTCAGCAAAGAATTGCTTTGGATTGAAAAACAAAATAAAAAAAGGGATGCAGAATCCTTGCTCAAATGATTTGATTGGTTTTATAAAGAGGCAGAATTCTTCGTTATGAGCTTCATATGAAATGATTACATCATCACTCACTTCTTTTTTTCCCTATTCACCGGTTCAGTTATTGATGTTGTTGCTGATTTTCCTGGTTTCGTTCTGTTTTGCTCTAAATCATGCTGTTTGTTATTGTACTTGTCGCTGTTGCAATTAGTGAGGTTGTGATTTACGTTATCACTGTTGTTGTTGTTGTTGTTGTTGTTGTTGTTGTTGTTGTTGTTGTTGTTGTTGTTGTTATTATTATTATTATTGATTATGATGAGGATGATGATGATGATGTTGTTGTTGTTGTTGTTGCAGTTTAAATGGATTTGTATGTTTCCTGTCTTCACGAGGAGCATACAATGTCATGACCGTGTCCAGTGGTCCATCACCAGATGGATTCTTTGGCGAGAAATCAGATATTTCTTCCCCCTTTCCATGTGTTTTAATAAGCGTTTTAGGATCCTCATCGCAATCAGTTGAAGTTATTCAATTTTACCATTATATCCTATTTTTCACTCCTCATTTTTTTAGAAATGTTCTATTATTTACACACTAAGAAAGTTACCCATTTTTTATATATAATATTCTTTATTTTCTATCTTTCATCAAATGCGATATGTTTTTACTTTTCAGACGAATTCCTGTTTCCTCTCTTTGGAAGCTATTTATCTCTGTTCTCTGCATCCTTGAAAAATATTATCAACTCTAGGAAACAAGACAACGTTTAAATGTTTTGGTTTTAAAGAGATCTAGACAACGGTTGTATCCCTTGCTTTTATCTAAGCAACGGTTGTATCTCTTGGTTTTATCTAGGCAACGGTTGTATCTCTTGGTTTTATCTAGGCAAAGGTTGTATCTCTTGGTTTTATCTAGGCAAAGTTTGTATCTTTTGGTTTCATCTAGACATCGATTGTATTTCTTTGTATTATATAGGCAATGATTGTATGTTTGTTTTACTTAGGCAATGATTGTATCAGTCTTTTTGTTTCATCTAGACATCGATTGTATCTCTTTGTTTTATATAGACAATGATTGTATCTTTTGTGTTTCATCTAGGCAACGGTTGTATCTCTTTGTTTTATATAGGTAATGATTGTATCTTTTGGTTTTATCTAGGCAACGGTTGTATCTTTTGTGTTTCATCTAGACAAAGGTTGTATCTCTTTGTTTTGTCTAGGAATGGTCGTATCTCTTTGTTTTATCCAGACAAAGGTTGTATCTCTTGGTTTTAAAGAGATCAATTAAATGGTTTTATCTCATGATTTTGAATAAATGCGGCGAAAGGTTGAAGTTCAACTCAATGTACAGCGAGAATCACATGACATGAAAAACTGGGACTTTTCATCACGGACAACCCAATGCACAGCGCGACAGCAAATGACATAAAAAAATTGAGACTTTTTATCACGTTCAACCCATTGTGAAAAAGACATTCAATTTATTCATAGAAAGCAGTCAAATAGAAAAGCATGGCGTCTTTGATAATTAAAAAAAAATTATACTCCAGGCATGAAATATGATACAAATCTCAGTATACTATATAACCATAGCTTGCAGATGAACATGGAACATCCTGTAGAAATACGCAGAGCAAGCGAGTTGTGGGTGACGTGTGGGTGACGTGTCTACAAACCGAAACATGGCTCGTGTGACCTTCTTTAATCAGGACATTTGAATTATAACTTCATGATGCGCATTGGAAATTGCTTCTACAATTACTCTTTCGTGGACTTTGATTAAAAAAGAACAAGAACAAAATAATAAAATTAACATTGGCTAAAATTGGCCATAAAGCTGTATAATCCAATGTGGTATGAAATCTATTTTCTCTGCCTGGATCCAGTTACAATACTGTCCATGTCAGGTCTGCTGATCAAGGAACGTGGAGGAGGAGAACAGGTGGACGAGACCGAGATGGATGGTGACGATGATACTTTGATTGTTGTTGTTGTTGTTGATCATGATGGTGGGGATGATGATGATGATGGTGATGATGAAGAAGATGTTCATGGTGATGGTGGTACTTGAGGAGGGACATGATACACAACAGCAATAATGATCAAGCCTCATTATAAATAGCTTAAGACAATTGAGTCAACATAGATCTGACTATGGACATGCCATTTTCATCGTTTTGTGCTTGTCTGTTTTAAACCACCAGTGTTGCGCTGGTATAACTCGACCTGTGGGTGTCATTAGCGTCTGCTGCTTGCCTCTCCTCTGCCTGCTCAAACCCTGAGCTAAAGATGCCCTGGGCTCGCAGTGGCGTCACTTCCGTGTGTGGTTTCTTCTCTCTGAGCTCCCTGAGTCTGACCACGTACACTGCTACAGCCACGGCGATGGCAATCAGGCATACAACAGCCACGATCACGCCTGGACAGGAAGCAAACAGCACAGTGAGGTGAAATATTAAAACTTTTCTTCTTTCAGGTTCATAACTCTAGTGCACTGAGCTTCATCATTCTAATGAACTAAGATTTATAACTTTCGTGTACAAAGGTATACTGAGGTTCATATTCCCAAAGGGCCTAGATTCATAGCTCAAGACCGAAATTTCATTTTATGTTTTCCTGAAATAAAAGGACAGTTTATTTTTTTTTTTTTTTTTTGTATACGGGAGGTAACTGAATAATATCTTTCAGCATTAATCACGAAATTAATTCATTCCCTTACAAAAAAAAAAAATTAATAACTTAGTTCTCAGTTCATTCCTCTAACGATAAACTCAAACAACTGTAAAGTTAAAAGTTTCTTAACTAGAGTAGTTGATGAAAGACTCCGTCTGAAAGATCTCCTTAACCGTTATAGATCTCAGCCTAAAGCCTGCTCTAGCAGCATAAGACGTTTGACTGCTGTAGGGTCCAGCCTAAAGACTGCTCTAGCAGTACAAGACGTTTTACCGCTGCAAGGCCCAACTTTCAGACTGCTCTAGCAGTGCAAGACGTTTTACTGCTGTAATGCTCAGCCTAAAGACTGCTATAGTTGTACAAGACTGTTTACCGCATTAGGGTCCAGCTTAAAGACTGCTCTAGCAGTGGAAGACGTTTTGCCGCTGTAGGGCCCAACCTAAAGACTGCCTCGAACATACACCAAAGTTTTATCGCTGTAGTGTCCAGCCTAAAGACTGCTCTAGGAGTGCAAGACGTTTTATGGCTGTAGGGCCCAACCTAAAGACTGCCTCGAACATAACCCAAAATTTTACCGCTGTAGTGTCCAGCCTAAAGACTGCCTCGAACATAACCCAAAATTTTACCGCTGTGGGGCCAAATCTATGCACTGCTCTAGCAGTGCAAGACGTTTTACCACTGTAGGGTCCAGCCTAAAGACTGCTCTAGCAGTGGAAGACTTTTTACCGCAGTAGAGTTCAGTTTAAAGACTGCTTTAGCAGAGCGAGACGTTTTACCGCTGAAGGGCCAAGCCTACAGACAGTTCTAACAGAGCCCAATGCTTTACCGTTGTGCGGCCCATCCTAAAGACAGCTTAACAGAGCACAATGCTTTACCGCTGTACGATCCAAACGAAAGACAGCTTAACAGAGCACAATGCTTTACCGCTGTACGGTCCAACCAACAGGTTAATGAGAAACGCAGATGTTCCGACTAAGCAAAAACTTAAATTTGCCTGTTCTTTCGTTTCGCGGTCTCTGAGGTCGTCCGACATATTAGTTATGGTCAGAACAAACTTCTTTTCCATGACAAGAAGCATGAAAGGCGCATCCGATATAAAAATTTACAACTTGTGTGGCTAATTTTGTACCGTGATTTAAGTCGACAGTTGTCTCAGTTCACAAAAATCGAGAACTGTGTCATTTTATCTAAACCACAGTTTGAAATAGACGCCTTTCCGCTATAGACTGAGGCCTTACGAGATTACTCAAACTGTCACCTTTTATTATCATAATAAAAAAAAAATACAACACTTAAATAATATGAGACATCCATAAACGTACCCTGTAAGTTTTACTACAGTACTTCAAAATAAAAATAAAATGCACATAGTGTCAATTTTCCTGAAAAGATCTAGATCTAGACCTAGCTAGATGTCTAGATTTAGATCTAGATCTAGTTGATCTGATTAAAACGCTCGAAGCAGTGACTATTGATCCATAAATTAAAATTACTAGAGCTAGATCTAGCGACCTACAAAGGGTATTCTGAATATTGTGAAGCAATAATCATTTATCGAAGCCAGTCTAATCAATGCCTAGCCTATCCGATGCATTAGTGGCATGGTATCGTGGATCTACATCTAGCCTGTGACAGATCAATTATGTAATTCTGAATATATTGAAGTTTCAAAGACATTAATGGCAAACAAACCCTTACGTTTTTTTTTTAATTTAAACTGCGTAATATTTTACCAATTGAATTGAGTCTATATAATTTAACTCGAAAATTATTTTAACTTATAAGGCATGAAAAAGAAATATAAAGCTTCAACTGTAGATACAGGGAAAGAAAATCAGTTCGGCACCTCAAAAAAAAATTCGAAACAAGAAAAATCTGAACAAAATAAAAGCATTAACATACACACACACGCACAATGATCTCATTTCTGATTTATTTTAACCTAGTAGACAGTAACGCATTAAAACAATTTCTGCAAACATAAAAAATGTGCACTTATTATGAAAACAAATGATAATTCTTTTTTAGGAAACTTTTTAGGCAATATTCAAACAGAACACCATTGTTCACAACATAGGATAAATACAGTTTCCACCTCCTTTGACCAAAACAGATATGGCGGCATCGGAAAATTACGAAAATACCCGGGACATCCCGAAGGGCCTGTCTGTGTATCTGTCCGTTCCTTAATCTGTGGTCCAAACTAAAGACAACTCTAACAGAGCACAATGCTTTACCGCTGTACGGCCCAACTTAAAGACTGCTCTAACAGAGCACAATCTTTTACCGCTGTACGGCCCAACCTAAAGACAGCTCTAACAGAGCCCAACTTTTTCGGCTATATGGCCCAACCTAAAGACAGCTTTAACAGAGCACAATGCTTTACCGCTGTACGGCCCAACTTAAAGACAGCTCTAACAGAGGACAATTATTTACCGCTGTACGGCCCAACCTAAAGACAGCTCTAACACAGCCCAACTTTTTCGGCTATACGGTCCAACCTAAAGACTGCTCTAACACAGCCCAACGTTTTACCTATGAGAACATCCGATTTGATCATCATATAACCTTCTTGACTTTTTCCATCAGGTCCTGATGCTCTTTGGGTCTGCACTCTCTGGCCAGAGTGGGGTCCTGATGCGGCCAGGCTAGTACCACCAGGTCCTGAAGCAGCCTGAAGAGATGCCGGTCCTGACGCGGCTTGACCAGTTCCACTAGGTCCTGGTCCAGGGAGGCCAGATGCAGGTCCTGATGCCCTCTGGATCTGTGTATTCTGGCCGGCTACTGGCCCAGAGTTGTGCACGGTGTGGAAGCTGCTGGAGGATTGCTGGCTCATCTTATGAACGTTTGCTTGTGGAGAACCCTGAACTCTGGATTTGGCTGTCCAGCTCTGCAAGAGCATGCATAAGAACGAGTGAAGATAAACTGCGCCTTCTCCTCGTCATAAATAGCTATATCTATCTATCTATCTATCTATCTATCTATCTATCTATCTATCTATCTGTCTGTCTATCTACCTATCCATCTATCTACCTATCTATCTATCTATCTATCTATCTATCTATCTATCCATCCATCTATCTATCTATCTATCTATTTATCTATCTATCTATCTATCTACCTATCCATCTATCCACCTATATATCTATCCACCTATCTATCTATCTATCCGTGCATTCATCTATCCATCTATCTACCTATCTATTTATCTGCCCAGCTATTTACCAAACTATCTATCTACCTATCTATCTATCAATATATCTATCTATCAATCAATCTATCTATCTATATATCCATCTACCCATATATCGATCCATCCATTTATACTTATCGAAGCCTCTATTACTTATATATCCATTTAGCAATCTATTCATCCATCTAATAACCTATCCATATGTCTATCCATCTATCTATCTTTCTCTCACCATGGAGGCCTGGTCAAACACGAGTTCCGGCCCGTCCTCCGACTCTGGTGGCTCCAGCGAGAATGGCGGTCTCCGCACGTTGGGCAATTTGGTTCCCCTGATGGCACCCGACTCGGCGCAGTAATGGATGGCACAGCCCTGGCATACACAGAGAGATAAACATAGTGGTCAGTGAGATACAGAGAGATATATTCAGTGGTCAGTGAGATACTGAGAGATATACATATTGGTCAGTGAGATACAGAGAGATACATTCAGTGGTCAGTGAGATACTGAGAGATATACATATTGGTCAGTGAGATACAGAGAGATACATTCAGTGGTCAGTGAGATACACACAGTGGTCAGTGAGATGCAGAGAGATACGCTCAGTGGTCAGTGAGATACTGAGAGATATACATATTGGTCAGTGAGATACAGAGAGATACACTCAGTGGTCAGTGAGATGCAGAGAGATACGCTCAGTGGTCGGTGAGATACTGAGAGATATACATATTGGTCAGTGAGATACAGAGAGATACACTCAGTGGTCGGTTTGACATAAAAAGATACACATCGGGGACAGTGGTCAGTGAGATAAAGAGAGGTACACACAATGGACAGTGGGCAGTGAGAAACAGATATATATATATATATATATATATGTATATATATTATATACAGTGGTCAGTGAGATACAGAGAGATATACACAATGGAAAGTGGTCAGTGAGAGATGTATTTAGTGGTCAGTGGGACACAGCAAGATACACACAGTGAGACACAAAGACATACACTCGGTGTTCGGTGAGTCACGGTGATTCATTACAGTGGTCAGTGGGACACAGAGAGATAAAGACAACTCGTAAAAGTTTTCTTAATGAGAACACTTAAGTCCGGTGTCAGCACGGAGGTCTGGCTCAGATCTACAAGCCTCACTCACGTTGACCTCTATGGCGAGATGCTGACTGTAGCCAGTAGGACACTTCTTTGGCCACTTCGCAACTCCTTTCTTAGTCTTGACCAAGAACTTCTCGAGAGGCCTGGCATCTTTCTTCCTCTCCAGTTCACTATCAACTGAGGCCAGGGGGTTTCCTGAAAGATTTTTCACGTTGTAAGTTTTATAGTTAATTTTTTAGGAAAAATCGTACATCAGCGGTAGATCTGACAATGAAAGTGTATGATAGCTTCGAAATTAAGCGTCTCTATAGATATTGCATGCGGCGTCCGTCTCTTTAGCTGAGACTCCTGTTAGGTTTTAGTAATGAATTTGTTTAGAAGTTACGCCGAGATATGGGGGAATTTTGTTATTGTTTACATTACCTGAGGATATGGAGGGGAGCGGAGACGCAAACCATCGTTTGTTGTTGTTGTTGTTTTTTTTTTGTTAAAAAACTGTCTATTTATATATAACGCTTTCCTTCTTCAAGATCTTAACGACTTCAAAGTCGTGCCGAAAAATGTACCATGAAAATGCCTCACTCATAGATACGGTGATGAACGTTACATTCAAGTTGCAAAAAGCACATTTTATTTGCTATGCTTTATAATGTCAATTTCTGTCATAAGTTTGGTTGGGTTAGCACGTTTGTTTGTTTTTTCGAAGCATACACATATTTCAAAAACAAAATGAAAGCTTCAATTTTAGTTGCAAATCTTATACTTTATTTTTCAATATAGTTATCATCATGACCTACACAGAGCAGCCAAAGTCAGACCATATAGGGCACACCTATAAAGAATATTACCCCTGGAGCAATTGAAGAATTCCCTAGTCCGCCCTACGAAGCTGATTACCTGTGGAGCAACTAAAGAATCCGCCGAACGGAATGGAGAGAGAGCTGGTCTGGTCGTACTCGTCGCTAATGCACACATTGAGGCCTAAGAGGATTTCCCGTGGATAGAATCCTTCCGGGCAGGTCTGGAAAAAAAAACCATTAGCCCAATAGAAAACATAACTCTATCCTATATACCAGTATCCCAACAGAAAACACAACTCTCTCCTATATACCATTAGCCCAATAGAAAACACAACTCTTTCCGATATACCACTAGCCCAATAGAAAACATAACTCTCTCCTATATACCATTAGCCCAACAGAAAACATAACTCTCTTCTATATACCTTTAGCCCAACAGAAAACATAACTCTCTCCTATATACCATTAGCCCAATAGAAAACATAACTCTCTCCTATATACCACTAGCCCAATAGAAAACATAACTCTCTCCTATATACCACTAGCCCAATAGAAAACATAACTCTCTCCTATATACCACTAGCCCAATAGAAAACACAACTCTCTCCTATATACCACTAGCCCAATAGAAAATTTAACTCTCTCCTATATACCACTAGCCCAATAGAAAACATAACTCTCTCCTATATATCATTAGCCCAATAGAAAACATAACTCTCTCCTATATACCACTAGCCCAATAGAAAATTTAACTCTCTCCTATATACCACTAGCCCAATAGAAAACATAAATCTCTCCTATATACTATTAGCCCAATAGCAAACATAACTCTCTCCTATATACTATTAGCCCAATAGAAAACATAACTCTCTCCTATATACCACTAGCCCAATAGAAAATTTAACTCTCTTCTATATACCATTACCCCAACAGAAAACATAACTCTCTCCTATATACCATTAGCTCAATAAAAAACATAACTCTCTTCTATATACCATTAGAAATTATATTTTTTTAATGTACCATTAATTTAATAGAAAACGTAACTCTTTTTGACATAACATTAACCCAATGGAAAATATAACTTTTTTCTTATAATTATACAATTAGCCCAAAAGAAAACATTAGTTTCATCATAAAGCCAAGGCTATGTACCACACAACATAATGTTATGCTGTGCAGGCTTCCCCCAATAACACTCATGTGGTATTACTTCAGTTTGAGTCACGATCTTCTATCTACGATCCATAGTCTAGCTGTATGGCCGTAAATTCACATGGGCTGCATGGTATCCACAACTACTTAACGATCTAACGCACCTGACGTGATCATCGCATGCAACTTACCCGGGTATTTGTTACCAGGTTATCACTACTGTGGGTGTACACCCCGCCAAAACTGTAGCCCAACTTGTCGTCCGGCATCTTGCTGTTTGCTCGTGCTGAATTCAGGATGCTGTTCAGTGAGGATTGCGCCTTCGTTTGGGTTGGAGTTTGCCGTTTTCCCCGTGACCTTTGACCTACATTGATCAGGTCATGGTCGAGCTTATCAGCTCGCCCTGAGCACCAGTAGGTCTTGTAGTGCGGGTAGCCAACCTTTGGGATGGTTTCACAGCAGGTGGACATCAGGTTACACCTGGCGAACGATGGAGACGGACAGGTCAAGTTTGAGTTTCC
The DNA here is from genome assembly GCA_033675545.1 of Elysia crispata. NCBI lineage: Eukaryota > Metazoa > Mollusca > Gastropoda > Plakobranchidae > Elysia > Elysia crispata. The sequence goes on from JAWDGP010006085.1 coordinate 154,396, forward strand.
CCGGATCATAGGGTGGAGCTCGCACACCACATGACCACATACACACATGACCGCTGATCTCAGCTCTCTAATGATTCCTGAGTTATGGCCCAGTTGTGAATGGGAGTGACATTTTGAGTTAATGATTTAACATTCTACTATTTCTGCCGTGACTCTAAGAATCATGCTAGAAACTTTTCCGGCTATTTGAACCCTCTCCAAATTTAACATCACACATATCTATACTAATCTTGACCAAATTGATCATGTTCTTTCTCGTCAAAAAAAAAACGTCCACGCATTTATCTTGTCTCCATTCAGCAAGTCTCTTGCCTAAACTTTTATTTTCTCAGAGGTCTTTCTGGTATCCACGCCTGCTCTAACTGGCACAACTAGCAACACATCCGATAACTCCAAAATATTCCATCGTTAATATCACAACTTGAACGACCTCAATCATTACAAGCATCCACTATGCAATTACTGCACTATTATTATAAGTATTGCAAATGTCAGATGATTAGCATTCGTCATAAAAAAATGATAGCTACTAATTATAAATAATCCTTGTTTACAACCACTACCATCACAGCAATTAAGATTGTTAGCCTACTATCACCGTCATTATTATCAAAACTTCGAGAACCACCTACGTTATCTCCATAATATTGCAAAATTTAACCACTATCACCATTACTACCACTATTAATCTCAACTACTTCTACCACCAACATGTCAATTTCATTTGTCACAAAAATTCATTCTGCAATCAAAACATCAACTTCCTAAATAATACCTGAGTGATCCTCAGCCCACGTGATGCGTATCTCTAGGATGACTTGTTTGATCCCTCCCCTAACACCCCCCAACTGACCAAGAACACTCCTTGTACTTCACAAAAACCCGTAACTCTAAGTTCACACCACTGTGATCCCCTTCCCCCCTTTACTGACCAGGAACACTTCTTGTGGTACTCCACAATGTCCGGCCCGTTGCCCTCGTGCAGCAGAACGGAGACAAAGCCGGCTGGACAGCTCATTTCCCCGGTCAGAGCGTTCCGTTTGTCGACATTCCCACACGGGTCCTTCTCTAGCGCCTCCCCTCGGCTCTCACACATCTGGTAGATACCTGCAGGGTAAGGTAGGAGGGAGGGTGGAAGGGGGCGGAGGTAAAGAGGGTGAAGTCATCAGTTCTCATTCCTCATTTCCAGATTGTTTTGTTTGAATTTTTAATAGTATGCACATATCACAGGTATATATATACATATATATATATATATATATATATATATATATATATATATATATATATATATATATCAGAGACAGAGACAGAGAAAAAGCGAGAGAAAGAGTGAGAGTGAGAGAGAGAGAGAGAGAGAGAGAGAGAGAGAGAGAGAGAGAGAGAGAGAAAGAGTGAGAGAGAGAGAGAGAGAGAGAGAGAGAGAGAGAGAGAGAGAGATATGATAAGACTGACACTGACCTCCGAGAGCCAATCCGGTCTCCGCTTGCGTCTTACAGGACCCGTCATCGAAATTGGCCGTGACGCTAAACTTGGAGTAGGTGCGGTCAGTACAGCCGGGAATCACGTTCATCTTGTAGTACAGGTTGATGGAGTCTCGGACCATCTGACCGCACGGGTGATGGTGGTCAGTGGAAGTCAAGGGTGAAAATATAATCATAAAAAGATGATGGAGACGATAATGATTTTTTAATATTACTTAATAGAAATTTCTAATGCCTGGACCAGTTTGTGGCAACGGGTTTAAATTCCAAGCTATTAAATTGTTAATATCAAAGTTGAAAATTTGTTTTCTTCATTGATGTCAAAAAATCTCTTATGATTGATATCAAGGCCAATCTATCAAACGGCCTATCTGTCCAAAAACCTTATTTTATTTTATTTCACTTATGTTTACCACCGCTACTAGAGAAAGAAGTTAGAAAGCATTTTAGTCGGTTGGAGACTGAGCCTCTATTAGCTAGCAATCCCTGTTCACCGCTCCCCCCCCCCCCCCCAAAACACAGTCACACACACTTTCCAAACACTCCAGCTGAGAACATGTGCTCACTGTTTTCCTTCTCTCTCTCTCTCTCTCTCTCTCTCTCTCTCTCTCTCTCTCTCTCTCTCTCGCTCTCTCGCTCTCTCCCCACCCACCCCCCAAAAAAAACACAGTCACACACACTTTCCAAACACTCCAGCTGAGAAAATGTGCTCACTGTTTTCCCTCTCTCTCTCTCTCTCTCTCTCTCTCTCTCTCTCTCTCTCTCTCTCTCCCCACCCACCCCCCAAAAAAAACACAGTCACACACACTTTCCGAACACTCCAGCTGAGAACATGTGCTCACTGTTTTCCTTCTCTCTCTCTCTCTCTCTCTCTCTCTCTCTCTCTCTCTCTCTCTCTCTCTCTCTCTCTCTCTCTCTCTCCCCACCCCCCACCCCACCTCAACACGAATCTAGTAGCCCTTGCTCACCACCTTACCCTTTCTCCACCCCCAAAACCCCAGCTAAAAACTTCTGCTCACCACCTTACCCTTTCTCCACCCCCAACAACCCAGCTAGAAACTCCTACTTGCCATCTTGTCCTTTCTCCACCCCCAACATCAATCTAGCACCCCTGCTCACCATCCTACTCTTTCCCCACCCCAAACAATCCATCTAGAAACTCCTGCTCACCATCTTACCCTTTCTCCACCCCCAACAACCCAGCTGGAAATCCTTGTTCACCATCCTACTCTTTCCCCACCCCAAACAATCCATCTAGAAACTCCTGCTCACCATCTTACCCTTTCTCCACCCCCAACAACCCAGCTGGAAATCCTTGTTCACCATCCTACTCTTTCCCCACCCCAAACAATCCATCTAGAAACTCCTGCTCACCATCTTACCCTTTCTCCACCCCCAACAACCCAGCTGGAAATCCTTGTTCACCATCCTACCCTTTCCCCACCCCAAACAACCCAGCTAGAAACTCCTGCTCGCCATCTTACCCTTTCTCCACCCCCAACAACCCAGCTGGAAATCCTTGTTCACCATCCTACCCTTTCTCCACCCCAAGCAACCCAGCTAGAAACCCCTGCTCGCCATCTTACCCTTTCCCCACCCCAAGCAACCCAGCTAGAAACTTCTGCTCACCATCTTACCCTTTCTCCACCCCCAACAACCCAGCTGGAAATCCTTGTTCACCATCCTACCCTTTCTCCACCCCAAGCAACCCAGCTAGAAACCCCTGCTCGCCATCTTACCCTTTCCCCACCCCAAGCAACCCACCTAGAAACTTCTGCTCGCCATCTTACCCTTTCTCCACCCCAAGCAACCCAACTAGAAACTTCTGCTCGCCATTTTACCCTTTCCCCACCCCAAGCAACCCAGCTAGAAACTTCTGCTCGCCATCTTACCCTTTCCCCACCCCAAGCAACCCAGCTAGAAACTTCTGCTCGCCATCTTACCCTTTCCCCACCCCAAGCAACCCAGCTAGAAACTTCTGCTCGCCATCTTACCCTTTCCCCACCCCAAGCAACCCAGCTAGAAACTTCTGCTCGCCATCTTACCCTTTCCCCACCCCAAGCAACCCAGCTAGAAACTTCTGCTCGCCATCTTACCCTTTCCCCACCCCAAGCAACCCAGCTAGAAACTTCTGCTCGCCATCTTACCCTTTCCCCACCCCAAGCAACCCAGCTAGAAACTTCTGCTCGCCATCTTACCCTTTCCCCACCCCAAGCAACCCAGCTAGAAACTTCTGCTCGCCATCTTACCCTTTCCCCACCCCAAGCAACCCAGCTAGAAACTTCTGCTCGCCATCTTACCCTTTCCCCACCCCAAGCAACCCAGCTAGAAACTTCTGCTCGCCATCTTACCCTTTCCCCACCCCAAGCAACCCAGCTAAAAACTTCTGCTCGCCATCTTACCCTTTCCCCACCCCAAGCAACCCAGCTAGAAACTTCTGCTCGCCATCTTACCCTTTCCCCACCCCAAGCAACCAATCTAGAAACCCCTGCTCGCCATCTTACCCTTTCTCCACCTCCCCGCCTCCCCCCCCCTTCCGCCAAAAAAAAACACCCCAGCTAGCAACCCCTGATTACCGCCTCCCTTTTTCTTCACGTCCCACCCCCCTTTCCCCCTCCACAACCTATAACCCACCACCCCCCCCCCCCCAAAACCTAGCAATCCTTACTTACCGCCTCCAACAGTTCCACTGTAGCAAGCGGCAGTTCCGGCAGCGTTTTCTGGGTGATGAGCATGAAGAGCGGATCTCCCGTTCTGTCCATGGCTACAAGGTTCGAGTCTATGTTCATGGCCCAGTCACTAGCGGTCATACCACCGGCCAGGAAGACGTCACCACCGAGAGTCTCAGTGTACGAGTGGGTCAGGTTGCTAAGGTAACCACCACTCTCTGTGAACTGGTCTCTTTTTCTGGATAAACGGAAAAACGTCTGTGTGATTCTGATACATCAGTCACCGAAATTTTCTAAAAACGAAGTTAACAAATTCTTTGTCCGTCGAGAAATATCAATTTTAAGGTCATATAATAGCAAAGATTTAATAAAAGTGACTTTAATGATGAACTTGTCCAACCACTGAAGAGGCATAAACATTATAAGTGTAAGGAGGCTGGTATAATTATTTATTGTGGCGTAGCAGTAGGCCTTTAGAACAGATCTTTAGTGTGTCAGTTATCAGCTTGTGGGTGGAGCCAAGTGCACTTCTAGCTTCTTAATATTAGTTAAACTTAGTTTAATGGCGGGAAACTAGTTTCCGCCCTTCTAGCGGTTTATTTCTATTTCTATAATAATTCGGAAGATACTTTGTTGTAATGATTACATTGACTAGCCGGCCTATTCTTTTGTTCCTGTCCAGCTTGCCAGAGAAGATTTTCCTCGGTCGGCTTGGGTTGTACTTTGATTCGAGGAACTTGGGGAATTTAGGGAAACTATTAGTGGTACTAAGTTTATGTGATGCTTTGATCGGGAGATGCTAAATATCGTACGTAGATGTAACTACGGGTTTCGTAGATTCTATGATCTCGGTCGGGTGATGTTTTAGTTGGGAAAACGGGTTGTTTCGTTCGACGGAGTAAATTCTCCTCGGTCGGCAAAGTCCCTGGAACAGATAGTTCCTAATATCCAAGAATATTTTCTATTTTTTTTAATGTCAAACAAAAGAGCCACCATAGATTATTAAGAATTTTACTCATGACAGAAAAAAGCACATATATCTTAAGAGGTAGTAAGATGGTGAGACTAGATACAATCCTGCTTTATCTATAGAGGAAGTAGGGTGACGGTGAGTCAAGGTACAATCTTGCTATATCTAGAGAGATAGTAAGGCGGTCGTGAGGCGAGATACCATCTTGCTAATTCTATAGAGGAAGTAAGCGATAGTGAGACGAGGTAAAATCTTGCTAATTCTATAGAGGAATTAAGCTATGGTGAGACAAGATAAAACCTTGCTAAATGTAGAGAGGAAGTAAGCGATGGTGAGACGAGATGCAATCTTGTTGAATCTAGAGAGAAGTAAGGCGATGGTGAGACGTGATACAATCTCGCTAATTCTATAAAGGAAGTAAGCGATGTTGAGACGAGATACAATCTTGCTAATTCTATAAAGGAAATAAGCGATGTTGAGACGAGATACAATCTTTCTACATCTAGAGAGGAAGTAAGGCGATGGTGAGACGAGATACAATCTTGCTAATTCTATAAAGGAAGTAAGCGATGGTGAGACGTGATACAATCTCGCTAATTCTATAAAGGAAGTAAGCGATGGTGAGACGAGATACAATCTTGCTAATTCTATAAAGGAAATAAGCGATGTTGAGACGAGATACAATCTTTCTACATCTAGAGAGGAAGTAAGGCGATGGTGAGACGAGATACAATCTTGCTATATCTAGAGAGAAGTAAGGCGATGGTGAGACGAGATACAATCTTGCTATATCTAGAGAGAAGTAAGGCGATGGTGAGACGAGATACAATCTTGCTATATCTAGAGAGAAGTAAGGCGATGGTGAGACGAGATACAATCTTGCTATATCTAGAGAGAAGTAAGGCGATGGTGAGACGAGATACAATCTTTCTACATCTAGAGAGGAAGTAAGGCGATGGTGAGACGAGACGAGATACAATCTTACGATATCTAGAGAGAAAGTATTAAGAATTTTACTCATGACAGGAAAAGCACATATATCTTAAAAGATAGTAAGGCGATGGTGTAACTAGATACAATCTTGCTTTATCTATAGAGGAAGTAAGGCGACGGTGAGACAAGATACAATCTTGTTATATCTAGAGAGGAAGTAAGCGATGGTGAGGAGAGATGGTGAAGTCGTACTTTTCTTCAGGCCCGAGCGTCATGGAGAAAGTCTCCTGGAAGGCGCCATTGGCCGACATCAGCATGGAAGTCCTGTCGTCCTTATTTTTCTCTACGTAAGATCTCTTCACGTAGTCCTCTTTAACAAGGCCGGCTCCAGCTGTCACACTCGTCAAATAATGGGTACCTGGCAAAGTGAGGAAAAATAATTAGGGCGCACCACCAATCGGCAAGAGTAGGGCTCAAATCTCATCATATATCGTAAAAATAGCTTCTGCTCGAAATTTCTGTGGATGTGGGATATCTCTGAATGAGCATAACCTCTGGAAGTAGGAAGTCTCTAATTTAGCCCATCCTCTGAATGATCAAGAGAATTTTGGCCAATTCCAGTTTCATGTCTCAAGCAAAATGGTGTATAATACTCAGATCCATGATCACGCGTATGTAATCTTACAGCGTGATATACCCCCAAACCATGCCAGGGACGTATTACAGAATTATACGCCAAAAGCCATGTCATGGACGCAATTTTGTAGAACATTATGTGTCTCAGGTGATTTCATGAACTGTAAGTGCAGACCTTGACTATGAGGTCACTCACCGAAGCTTCTGACGAGTACCTCACTCTCGTAGCGAGCTCTGTCGGTTTGGTTCATCTCCAGGTGTGTTGCGATACCGAGCAGGCTAGACTTGAACTCCGGGCTTAACAGAATTCCAGGGCGGAGCTTGGCCTTGTACCTGGTGGGGAATTAGTGAATTAGTGGTTACAGATGGTTGCTAGCAAGGTGATACACAGTTTATGACACATATCTGGTGGGAAATTGGTGAACAAATGGTTACAGATGGTTGGTAGCAAGTTGATACACAGTTTATGACACATATCTGGTGGGAAATTGGTGAACAAATGGTTACAGATGGTTGGTAGCAAGTTGATACACAGTTTATAATACATATCTGGTGGGAAATTGGTGAACAAATGGTTTCAGATGGTTGGTAGCAAGTTGATACACAGTTTATAATACATATCTGGTGGGAACTTGGTGAACAAGTGGTTACAGATGGTTGATAGCAAGTTGATACACAGTTTGTAACACATATATAGGGGGGAGGGGGAATTAGTGAATAAGTGGTTACAGTTGGTTGGTAACAAGTTGATACACAGTTTATAACACATATCTGGTGTGGAGAATTGGTGAACAAGCGGTTGCAGATGCTTGGTAGCAAGTTAATTTACAGTTTGTAACATATATTTGATTGGGAACAAAAAGTTATAAAATCTTGCTAAGAATTAATATGTCAGAGTCAAATGTTCAAAGGTGACAAAACTAGGTGTTATACAGGTCAGGTGTATACATCAAGTCAGATGGGAATCAAGGTAAACTCTCTCTCTTTCTCTCTCTCACACACTCTCTCTCTCCCCAACTCTCCCTCTCTTTCTCTCCCCCTCTCCCTCTCTCTCTCCCTCTTTCTCTCCCCCTTCCCCTCCCCACAACTCAGTCCCAAGTTTTCCTCCCAGCCTCCGACCTGTGGTATCTGAGCTGAATGCGGATGGTGGCCGACTTGTCCTCTATCTGTTGACCCTTGACCTGAGCGTACTCCTTGGAGAATGTTCCGCTGATGGCGTAGTTGGCCAACTGGAAGCCAGCGTTCGCGTTGATCGACTTGGCCGTCACAGACCGGAAGTTTTTCCACTCGTCAATCAGCTCTGCGAAGGTTTGCATTTTGCTCCTCTGTGGAAAACAAAGTTTGACAGCGTATTGAAGGTTTGTTCGTTTCTCTGTTTGAAATGAGGTTTGACAGTGTATTGAAGATTTTTTTTGTTTCTCTGTTTGGAATGAGGTTTGACAGGGTATTGAAGTTTTGTTTGTTTCTCTGTTTGAAATGAGGTTTGACAGGGTATTGAAGTTTTGTTTGTTTCTCTGTTTGAAATGAGGTTTGACAGTGTATTGAAGTTTTTAATTTGTTTCTCTATTGGAATTGAGGTTTGACAGCGTATTAACATATTCAGCTAGGGTCTTCTGTATAAAATGATGTTTAAAGCGTGTTAACATATTTAGCTAGGGTCTTCTGTATGCTGTATGAAATGAGGTTTGGCAGCGTATGAAAGTTTTTAGTTTGTTTTTCTGTTTGTAATTAGGTTTGACAGCGTATTAAAGTTTTTAATTTGTTTCACTGTTTGAAATGAGGTTTGACAGCGTATGAACAAATTTAGCTTAGTCCTCTGTATGAAATGAGGTTTGACAGCGTATTAAAGATTTCCATTTTGCTTCTCTGTTTGAAATGAGATTTGACAGCGTATGAACATATTTAGTTTGGTTTTCTGTGTGAAATAAGGTTTGCATCAAATTAAAATTATACCTTGCTTTTCTTTTGAAATGAGGTTTGACAGAGTATGAACATATTTAACTTGGTTTTCTGTGTGTAATGAGGTTAGACAGCATATTAAAATTATGGTTTGTTTTACTGTTTGACATGAGGTTTCACACCCTTTTATAGCTTACATTTTGTTACTTCGATTAGAATGAGACTTTTACAGTATCATGATAGTTTGTAACCTATTTCTCAAACTGAAGTAAGATTTGACAGTTTATTTAAAATATAGTGAGTTTGTATAGTCTTTACTGTTTTTGCTTGTGTCTCTGAATGAAACGAGATGTTAAAGATTTTTAGAGTTCATAGCTTGTTTCTCTGTTTAAAATGAAGTTGGACAGCATATCACAGTTTACAGCCGTTTTTTCCGTTTGAAATGACGTTTGACAGCACAATAAATATTCTACAGCTTATTTCTTTGGATACGAAGAGACTGGACAAAAGAGATAAGTTGCAAATAATAACTGAATCGGAACACTTTAATCTCTGTGGTAAGGGTCAAAGTTAAACTGCTAACATGGGGGAGAATATTGGTGAATCTCTGTGTGTTGGAGCACGGTTTGTGTCAACTTCATTTCATAACACACAGGGTCATATCAGAGAATTGTATATGTGTGTGTGTGTGTGTGTTGTTGTTGTTGTTGTTGTTTTAAAACCTGAAAATAAGAGTGTCCTACGACCAGCTTTATTTTCTTTTTGTTGCTGTTTTGTTCTTTTTTTTTTGTTTTATTTTTTTAGGGGTGGTTGGTATTGTTTTTGTGTTCCGGCCTGTGTGTACCAGCGGTGAACTGACCTTGAGGGGAATGATAAACACATTGTCCGGGATGAGGAAGTGACCATCGTCTGTGAGGCGACACATGCTGTAGTTGTAGCGGATTGCCGGCGCGCTCTCCACGTTACGCAGGTTGTCCCAGCTCAGGCCCGGCAGAACCTGACGGGGGAGGGGGGGGGAGGGGGGAAACATGGAATTAATCGAGAAGATGGAGGTCTCGGACTTGTGCTGCAGGAGATAGAGGTCTGAGATTTGTGCTGCAGGAGATAGAGGTGTGAGACTTGTGCTGCAGGACATAGAGGTCTGAGATTTGTGCTGCAGGACATAGAGGTCTGAGACTTGTGCTGCAGGAGATAGTGGTCTGAGACTTGTACTGCAGAATATAGAGGTCTGAGATTTGTGCTGCAGGAGATAGAGGTGTGAGACTTGTGCTGCAGGACATAGAGGTGTGAGACTTGTGCTGCAGGAGATAGGTGTGAGACTTGTGCTGCAGGAGATAGTGGTCTGAGACTTGTACTGCAGAATATAGAGGTCTGAGACTTGTGCTGCAGGAGATAGAGGTCTGAGACTTGTGCTGCAGGAGATAGAGGTCTGAGACTTGTACTGCAGGAGATAGAGGTCTGAGATTTGTGCTGCAGAAGATAGAGGTCTGAGACTTGTTCTGCAGGACATAGAGGTGTGAGACTTGTGCTGCAGGATATAGAGGTCTGAGACTTGTGCTGCAGGAGATAGTGGTCTGAGACTTGTACTGCAGAATATAGAGGTGTGAGACTTGTGCTGTAGGATATAGAGGTCTGAGACTTGTGCTGCAGGAGATAGAGGTCTGAGATTTGTTCTGCAAGAGATAGAGGTCTGAGACTTGTACTGCAGAATATAGAGGTGTGAGACTTGTGCTGCAGGAGATAGAGGTCTGAGACTTGTGCTGCAGGAGATAGAGGTCTGAGACTTGTACTGCAGGAGATAGAGGTCTGAGATTTGTGCTGCTGGAGATAGAGGTCTGAGACTTGTTCTGCAGGAGATAGAGGTCTGAGATTTGTGCTGCAAGAAATAGAGGTCTGAGACTCGTACTGCAAGAGATAGAGATCTGAGACTTGTGCTGCAGGAGATAGGTGTGAGACTTGTGCTGCAGGAGATAGAGGTATGAGACCTGTGCTGCAGGAGATAGAGGTCTGAGATTTGTGCTGCAGCAGATAGATGTCTGAAATTTGTGCTTCAGGAAATAGAGTTCTGCATTGGTATGCCGGAGATAGAGATTCGCCATATTTGTGTTAGAAGATAGAGGTCTATATCTATTTCACTGTAGTGATATATAGTATGATCAGGTCGTGAACCACTAACCTATAGCTCTCAGTCTCAAGTCACTCCACGTTATATTAGGGTGATAAAAACCAACAACCAATTACTCCACTGTCACTACGCGATATGATAGGATAGGATATCAACCCGTCTCCCAATCATCAACATCCAAGAGACAGATGACTGGCACATGAGGTGATAGCCTTGCCTCATATATCTGAGAGCGGTTGTCTAGGTTCCCCCCCCCCCTTCCCACAGTCTCTCGAGACACTCCTGGGGTGTCATGTAGAAGAAATCCCCCTTCCTCCACCCCCCTCCCCTCCCCAAATGAAAGATAACCAGAACCTAAGGTGAGAGACTTGCCTCAAACATCTAAGTGCGCTCGTCTGCCCCCCCCCCCCCCCCGCCCACCTCCCAGAGTCTCTCGAGACACTCCTGGGGTGTCCTGTAGAAGAAATCCCCCTTCCTCCACCCCCCTCCCCTCCCCAAATGAAAGATAACCAGAACCTAAGGTGAGAGACTTGCCTCAAACATCTGAGTGCGCTTGTCTGGGTCCTCCCCCTCCCACAGTCTCTCGAGACACCACCTGGGGTCTCCTGCAGCCCAGTTGAGCTTCTCCTGGCTGGCCGGGCTCTGGTCGACCGTGGCGATTACGTGACGCAGACAGCACAGGGTGACCAGGGGGAGGATGATGGCCGCTAATACTTCCTGCGAGAAACAGAAACAGAAAATAGAGACTTTCCGACACTCCGACTTCTCCCCCTAAAAAAATATAATAATAATAACAATATATCAACAACAACAACAACAACAACAATAGAAATGACAATAACAATATTAATAATAATAATAATAACAACAACAACAACAACAACAACAACAACAACAACAATAATAATAATAATAATAATAATAATAATAATAATAATAATAATAATAATAATAATAATAATAATAATAATAAGAAGAAGAAGAAGAAGAAGAAGAAGAAGAAGAAGAAGAAGAAGAAGAAGAAGAAGAAGAAGAAGAAGAAGAAGAAGAAGAAGAACAATAATAAATAAATAAATAGATAAAGAAATGAATAAATCAATAAACAAATAAATCAATGAAATATCTTTTAATATAAAACAATTTTACAAAAAAGTAACAAACAAAACAATTTTATAAATATGATCCTCTAACTAGCATGTAATAGAAACATCGCCATAAAACAAATATCATGATCCCGGGTGCCTCACAGTTCTGACAGGTTCCTCTTCCTCAAACAAACGATTTCTTATGAGGACAGCATTAAAACAGAATGACATTACATGGCACGAAATGGAGTACAGAATTTTGACTTTAAGATGTTTTCGTTTATATATATATATATATATATATATATATATATATATATATATATATATATATATATATATATATATATCTAACTTCTTTGCTCTCGACCAAGTCCACCTTTTTTATCATTCCCTACATTTTTAACACCACACAATTCTTATCATCACCATTCCTTTCATCCCTATTACTACTTGATTCCTTCCCATCACATCATTCGTATTCTTAACACTGCCACACTTCTTTTTAACACCACGTCAGTTCTTAATACCTCCACAAAATCCCTTCATATCATCACTCCATTCCTTCATATTACCTGCCTATTCCTCTATATGACAACCTCATTCCCCAATATCACCACCCTAATCCTTCATATCACCACCACATTCGTCCATATCACCACCCCATTCCTTCATAATAGTATCACCCCTTTACGTATATAACTTTCTACATTTCGTTTTAGATTGATGAATAGCAATACATCTTGTTAAATTGGTTTAATTACTAAACTTAAACCTATGGAGAACATCTTCAGCAATAAAAGTTTGTGGCATTACAAAATCTTGAGCTGTCAGCCATGTTGTGAGCGTAGACACGCCAGGCTAACCTCAGACCATACCGGAAACATCAGATTCTGCCAACTGGACATGTTACCCTGACCACCTCAGACCATACTAGAAACAACAAACTCTGTCCACTAGACGTGTTACCCTGACCCCCACAGGCAATATTGGGCAAAGCAGACTCTGCCAATAGGACGTTTTACCCTGACCTTGCCAGACCATACTGCACACACCAGACTCTGTAAACAGGCGAGTTACCTTGACCACCACAGACCATACTGGACATAACAGACTCTGTAAATTAGACGTGTTACGTTGACCCCCTCAGACAATACTGGCACACCAGATTCTGTCAACTGGACGTGTTACCATGACTACCTCAGATCATACTGGACACACCAGAATCTTTTCACTGGATATATTACTTTGACCAGCTCAGGCCATACTGGAGACACCAGAATCTTTTCACTGGATATATTACTTTGACCAGCTCAGGCCATACTGGAGACACCAGAATCTTTTCACTGGATATATTACTTTGACCAGCTCAGGCCATACTGGAGACACCAGAATCTTTTCACCGGATATATTACTTTGACCACCTCAGGCCATACTGGACACACCAGAATCTTTTCACTGGATATATTACTTTGACCACCTCAGGCCATACTGGACACACCAGAATCTTTTCACTGGATATATTACTTTGACCACCTCAGGCCATACTGGACACACCAGAATCTTTTCACTGGATATATTACTTTGACCACCTCAGGCCATACTGGACACACCAGACTCTTTCAACTGACATGTTAGCCTGACCACCTCAGGCAATACTGGACACACCAGACTCTGTCCACTGGACATGTTACCTTTATCACTTCAGACAATACTGGTCACACCAGACTCTGTCAAGTGCACGTGTTACCCTGACCACCTTGAACAATACTGGTAACACCAGACTCTATTGGACGTGTTACCCTGACCATCTCAGATAATACTGGACATTCCAGACCCTGTCAACTGGACGTGTGACCTCTCCCCCCAGATGAGAACAATTCAAGGAAAAAATTCTCCGCGCTAACCACTTCTAACCTGAGGTTACCGGACCAAGTTGCTGCATTCGATAACAGTTTCTAGATAAGCAAAAATCAACAATTCCGGTTGATTAGGGCAGAACTATGGTTTATATTTGTCAACTTTATCACATCAATCTCATATCTGATATAAGCAAACAAACAAAAAAAATCTCGATCACTGTGGGCATAAACGAGGACATTTTTAGTTTGCTGAAATGTTTATAAAACAATTAGATCTATACTTTTCTCTCACCAACATACTGGCCAGGTATTTACGTTTCTGTTCTTGTGAAGTATTAGTAAATCTATTGGGGCTATTAGTAAACCGACTGGGACATATAAAGTTTTCGTTGGGAAGTGGGATGGTGAAGTTGGTGGGGGGGGGGGGGGAGAACAACACGTATTGCTGTTCTAAATTATAGACTTTTGGTTTTCAAAATCTTCTGCCAAAACAGGAGTATATATTATTAAAGGCAACTTCGATTTCTTCCTAAAATTTCTCCTCTGAAACCACTTCTGCTCCTTTTGCACACTTTTCGTAATTCGAGGTCTATGTTCTTTTCATATCTAGGATATCGACCAGGTCCACCAAATGTCAACAGGAAACCGTAGAAACATTCATGTTAAGCCATTTCATTAACTTACAACTTTTAATTTGCCTTGCATGAATTATAGAGATTGTGACTAGATCTTGAATATTTATTATCTATCTATCTATCTATATATATATATATATATATATATATATATATATATATATATGTGTGTGTGTGTGTGTGTATGTGTGTCATATTGTTTCCAAATGCCAATCTGGCAAGAATGTATGTGACGAACTCTTCACTATTAAAAGTGAAGTGGATAATCATTTATGATTGGAAGATTGGAATAAACGGTCGTTTGATTTTTGTGTGAATTATAAATATTATTCTGCAAAATCATGTTTTATATAAATACAAATCTAAACCATTAAAAAATTGGTGACAAGGATGGGATATTTAGATCTAGCGATCTAGACTAGTTTGAAAACCTCTGGAAATATCCTCTACCAAAGGCTTAGTGAGTTACTCACGGCCGTATTTACTCTCGATTATCAGAAACTTAGATAAAGCGTGCATCGTCAGCAACAAACAAAATCTAGATCTAGAATCTTCTTACAATCATCGCAGGATAATGTCTGAAGACGTCCAAACAATCATCGCAGGATAATGCCTGAAGACGTCCAAACAATCATCGCAGGATAATGTCTGAAGACGTCCAAACAATCATCGCAGGATAATGTCTGAAGACGTCCAAACAATCATCGCAGGATAATGCCTGAAGACGTCCAAACTATCATCGCAGGATAATGCCTGAAGACGTCCAAACAATCATCGCAGGATAATGCCTGAAGACGTCCAAACTATCATCGCAGGATAATGCCTGAAGACGTCCAAACAATCATCGCAGGATAATGCCTGAAGACGTCCAAACAATCATCGCAGGATAATGCCTTAAGACGTTCAAAGAATCATCGCTGGATAATGCCTGAAGACGTCCAAACCAGTCAACGAAGCCTTTCGGGCACAGCAAGAAACACACAATCAGCAAATTCAAATGTTCATTGGGGCTTTATCCAAAAGAGACGAAAAAGTTCACGTTCAACCACCAAGGTTTTCAGAATTTAACCCTTCAACAGAACTAATCACGGACTATATTGCTAGATTTCAAACTTTCGTCTCTGCACATTCTGTATCACAAGAGAAACAAGAACAGTTTTTTCTTACATCTCAGTCTCCTGTTTCCAAAATCATATGCAATCTAGCTTCACAGATCCTAAAGACGTGAATCAGTTAACCCTTTCAGAAATTGAAAATTTCATGGTGGATCAATTTCATCCAAAACGATTCCTGGTAAGGGAGAGATATAAATTCTGGACAGGAAACAGCCTTCAGAAACATGAAACTATTCAAGAACTTGTTGCTGCACGCATATGACAAGATGCAGTCACTTGCGATTTTCCTTCAATTTTCTAACCCTTTGGACGAAACACTAAGAACTAGATTCATGTGTTGCATAGACAACGAAGTTGTTCTTAAGGCACTCTTTAAAGCAAAAAATGTTGATTTGACCTTTCCAAAGGCTATCGAAATCGCAACCCAAATTGAAGATGCAGCAAAATGTGCCAGGGATACTATGGGCCATTCAGATGAGCATGTTACGGAGGTTCAGAGAGTAAACAAGAGAAGTTTTAAACCATAATTCAAGACCAAAAGAGATTTTCCAAACGGAGTCTGTGGAAGATGCAATAACTCTCACAGGTAAGGAAGCCGATACAAAAATGCTTCATGCACATTCTATAAAAAATAGGCCATATAGAAAAGGTTTGCTTATTTCGGAAAAGGCAGTCAGTAACCATCATTAACTCAGTACATCCACTCAGAAACCACTAAATGTTCCTAAACTAAAACAAATCTGAATATTTTAGGATAAGCGATTGAGTTTGAAATGGACACTGGTGCAGGAGAAAACTTTCTGAGTATCGAAAATGGAGAAAATCAGGGAAGTCCAGGATTGAAAAAATGTAAGAACGTGTTCGAGTCTGCTACGCAATACAGATACAATAAAGGATCTTTACACACTGTTGTAAATATTGAACAGGAACTCGAATTGGTAGTAACCGAAGCCCCAGATCTAAATCTACTTGGACGATCAGCAATTCGGCAGCTTGAGACATCAGTTGACAAGCTCGTTAAACCTGTCTAGGCTTACTCAAGTTCTTTGAACTTGGTGTCAAGTTCAAAGACAGCGCCAAACCTGTTTTTATGAAACCACGTCCAGTTCCATTTGCTGTTCAAGAAGAACTAAATGAAGCTTATGGTGCTAGTATCGAGAAAGAAGTCTGGAAAGAAACACAATTCAGCCTCAACGGTACACCATTGGTGCCTATAAAAAAAATATGTCAGGCGATTCCAAGAAATCAAAAATTAGAGTTTGTGGTGATTACTCAGTCCTAGTAAATCCCTGTCTTGAGCCTCATCGCTACCCAATACCTCCTCCATCTGATCTCTTGAGGAAACTTAGCGATGGTCCGTATTTCACCAAGATAGACCTAGCTGATGCGTACAATCAAATTCTGCTCTCGCCGGACTCTCAAAATAGACTCGCTCTCAGCACACACCGCAGTGTCCTTCTACAGCAGCGACTTCCTTTCGGTATCATTTCAGCGCCTGGATACTTTCAGGAAATAATGCATAAACTGACCCAAGACCTTCCAGGTGTTTCCGTGTGCATTAATGATATTCTCATCAGTGGCGTCTCTCCAGAAGACCACTTAACAAACGCTCGGAAACTTTTTCAGCGACTTAAAGAGAAAAGTCTAAGATGTCTTGAAAAATGTGTTTTTGCTCAATCACCGGTTGAGCATCTTGGCTTCAACCTATTAAAGGAAGGAATATCTAAAGGCCACACAGTCGACGCTGTCATCAACATGCCAGTTTTTAAGAATGTGTCTCATCTCAAGCCTTTTCTTGGTCAACTTCAATTCTACATCAATTTTTCCAAAATCTCTCAACATTTATAGAACCATTGTTTCGTCTTAATAGAAAGAAAATTCCATGCAATGGGGAGCAGAGATAGAAACAGCTTTCAAAAGGGTCAAAGACTTTCTTTGTACAGACACTGTCCTTACTCACTTTGACCAGTCACTTCCAGTTGGAATCTCATGTGATGTATCGAACGTTGGAATAGGTGCAGTCTTGTTTCACCGATATCCGGATGGAAGCAAACGCCCTATTGCAAACATCTCAAAGACACTCACTCTAACACAGAGGAATTACTGCCAAATACAGAAATAAGCCTTGGCTACAATCTTCGCCCTATCAAGTTTCATCCTCTTCCTTTATGGAAGACCTTTCATTCTGGTGACTGATCAGAAACCATTGCTAATTATTTTTAGCCCTACTAAAGCTATTCCAGCTCTTGCAGCTAATCGGCTTGCGAGGTGGGCTTTAACTCTCAGTCAGTATGACTACGTGATCGAATACAGATCATGGAAATGCAGATGCACTGAGCCGCCTTCCAAATGGACCGAACAAAAAGTTCGACATAGGAAAAGACGGAGCGGACACAGATACCGTGTACACCATTAGATCCATCAGCTCTCATCTCCAGCCACACAATCTAAACGTTCCGAGGAAAGACACCAGAAAAGATGTTGCACTCTCTGCTGCGCAACGCTATTGCCAAGAAGGTTCGCCAACATATGAAACCAAACCGCCACGGAAAGCACAAGCAATAAATCCAAAGTGTCATCAGCGCTTTTAAGAAAGTCAAAGACTCTCTCAGCAGTGAAAATGGTTGTTTGCTGTATGGTTCCCGCATCGTCATGTCTCAATCTCTTCGGGAAGAAACACTCAAGCTGTTACATCTTGGTCACTTTGGCATCGAAAGAACAAATCAGCTGGCCAGGACAATAGTATACTGGCCAGGCATTGACAAAGACATTCATGATCTTTGCAAATCATGTGATTCATATTGTGAACATCAGAACAACCCGCCAAAAGCTCCTGTGCATCGATCGATGTTCCCAGAGAAACCATGGAGTCAAATCAATATCGATCACGCAATCAACTTTATGGGTTCAAATTGGATGATCATCGTTGATGCGTTTTCAAAGTATCCCTGCATACACCTTACGCAGTCACCCTCAACGAAGTCAACCATTGAGCCGCGCTAGAACAAAATTTCGCTCATTTCGAGTATCCCCACACAATTGCCAGCGATAACGCTACGCCTTTCACCTGCGATGAATTCCAATCTTTCGGTACAGAAAGGCATCATACATTTTCCCGGAGCACCATATCATCCAGTTACAAAGGGAGCAGCAGAAAGGATGGTACAAAGCTTCAAGAACTCCTTGAAGAAGTTTTCATTGCCACCCAAAGCTGCACTCCAGGAATTCCTGATGCAATACCGGCGAACTCCTTTGCCCAGTAGACTATCTCCGAGTGAACTCCTAAATGATCGTCAAAGATCGACATTTTCAAACCTTCGGTTCCACACACCAGCTTCATAAATAATCAAAGAAAGTGAACGGTTTGGGAACAAACACTGAATTCTCTGAAGTTCAGAGTTGGAGATCCAAGATATGCTAAAGTGTTCAGCACCAAGTCTGAGAAATCTCCGAAATGGGTACCAGCATTTATGACCAAGATGTTTGGTACTCGATCCTGCAACGTTAAAGTCTTGCCCATCAGGGCCAACGTGGAGGCGACACACCGAGCAGCTGCAGCCGCGATTCAGCTGACGTGATGACAACGCAGACCCTGGAGAACTTCCCGAAGAATCCAGCTGTGGGAATTTCATCATCGCAGCAACTGGAAGCAACAGGGGTCTCCCAGCTGTCCCAAACAGGCGGTCTCAACGTTCAAGAAATCCTGCTAATAGACTAAATCTTTAAAATCTGATATCCTCATTAAGACTTGACATACCTATGCTTTCTTGATTATCAATTGATTTCTATTTTAAGTCAAGCGATTCATTTAATGGGACAACCCGTTTCCTGGGGGGAAATGTTGTATTGTTTCCAAATGCCAATCTGGCAAGACTGTATGTGAGGAACTCTTCACTATTAAAAGTGAAGTGGATGATCATTCATCATTGGAAGATCAGAATAAACGGTCGTTTTGAGTTTCCAACGGTCTTGTCCGTTTATATCCCAGTTCTGTGTGAATCATAATTATTATTCTGCAAAATCGTATTTTAAATACAGATGTAAAAACATAGCAATATATATATATATATATATATATATATATATATATATATATATATATATATATATATATATATATATATATATATATATATATATATGTTATTGTTGTACAGTTTTCTTTTCTTTAATGTAGTTGTATGGTTCTGGAAGAGCTATATTCTGTCATTGTCATAAAAATTGGTTTTCTTTATTGTAGTAGTCTTCCCTACCAGTTCATTTTTGAACACTGCTTTTCTTCAGTGCAATTGTATGGATATAAATCTGTTATTTTTGTGAGGTTTTCATTTCTTCAGTGTAGTTGTCTTCCCCACCTGTTTGTTTAAACAGGCAATCATGCTTGTGCTGGATAAAACTCTATAACTTTAATTCAATTTGCTCGCTTCGACTAGTACATTGAGTTTATCAAGTACTTCAAGCCAGAAAATTTATTTCTAGCATTGTTCAACGGAATAAAAATAGTCTTTTTTTATTTTATCAGACAATGGCTTAACCCAGATATTGATAAGCAGAAATCGGAACCAATTTGTGAGATCGGCTTATCCCGAACATCGATACGCAGAAATCAGAATCAATCTGTGAGATGGGCTTATCCCGAACATCGATACGCAGAAATCGGAACCAATCTGTGAGATGGGCTTATCCCCGAACATCGATACACAGAAATCGGAACCAATCTGTGAGATGGGCTTATCCCGAACATCGATACGCAGAAATCGGAACCAATCTGTGAGATGGGCTTATCCCCGAACATCGATACACAGAAATCGGAACCAATCTGTGAGATGGGCTTATTCCCCAACATCGATACATAGAAATCGGAACCAATCTGTGAGATCGGCTTATCCCCAAACATCGATACGTAGAAATCGGAACCGATCCATGAAATCGGCTTATCCCCGAACATCGATACGCAGAAACCGGAACCGATCTCAGAAATCGGCTTATCCCGAACATCGATACATAGAAATCGGAACCAATCTGTGAGATGGGCTTATCCCGAACATCGATACGGAAAAATCAGAGCTGATCTCAAAGATCGGCCTGTATCCAGCATTGGGATAGATTTCTTTCATGGAAATATACTCTGTAAACTGACAAGGTTAAAGGAAGAAAGTTATCAAATAATTTTATGAAGCTAAAAGTGTTTAGCAACTAAACCAAAAGTTTTTTTCCTCGTTGAGGTGTATAAAACCGAGAACTCTTCTCTGGTTGATGAAAAAAAAACATTTTTGTTGACCTACTATACCATCTCCATTTATTGTGCAAATATAAATTGAATCACAGGCCTCGATCTACGTTTAGATCTTCCAAACAATCAATTAATTTTCAACAAGCTTTGTTTATGATATTAAGAATAACTATATTATCCTTTTTTTTTCAAGTACTATTAATTTCATGTTACATTTAGTTTCCTACTTCAATAGAATTATGCCTTTTCTGATTTTTTTTTTCTTTTCAACCTCCAAAGAGATATATGCATTGAATTGCTGCGACTAGCCGCAAAGACACGTTTATATACATATACCATTTGTTTTGAATTAATATCTTTGATCCCATATTTATCTTCTTTTGAATCATAACTTTGATACTATTTTCAATCCAATGCGGAGCAGTCATTGTTAAGTATGAGAGAATAAACTTAATTAAAAACAGAATATAAATATCTTTATAAGATTTAGATCTACATTTCTTAAGAGCTCTGAAGATTTCGAATTTTTAGACCATCTAACGTATTGGTTGATTTTTTTTTTAATTTGCGGTTTTAATCCTTTTATTTCTTTTATTTACAGATACATATAGTGTAGAAATTACTTTCACATTATCTATAATTGTTGTGTTTAGATCAGAATAAACATTAAAATGAACTGTGAAACAATATTCAAGCTCTCCAACTCAATTTACATTCTTGTTTAGGGTTGCATCTGTAAGTCAAAATTCATGAAATTTTTATATTTTGTCATAAGAACCGAGGCAAACAGTTAATATTTTGCAATGTTGAGAGTTCATCTATTATTATAAAAGACAACTTCGATTTATTTTGCGCTATCTCCACCAAACCCAGCGATAAGGTTTATTGAATTTTAATCTGCCAGGATCAGAGTCCAAAGCGGTTAAAAATAAAGAAAAGTTATGTATTTAGGCTTTAAAAAATGCATTTGAGAATTCCTTCTAATTATATTTATTGTAATTAATTACATCAATTTTTACTGCCAAATTTGTTATGACGAACGAACTAACATTTAGAAGACTTTTCTTAGTGTTATCTATATCTAATTTTCAAATTGGATGTGGTATAAAGCCATGATGGATCCATGATGCCTAATTTACTATTGGATAGGGTGGTATTAAGTCATGGATCCATGATGCCTAACTCATTATTGGATAGAGTGGTATACGTAGAATTGTGGACCTATCATGCTTAACTCATTATTGGATAGAGTGGGATATGTAGATTTGTAGACCTATCATGTTTAACTCAAAATTGGATAGAGTGGTATACGTAGAATTGTGGATCCATCATGCTTAACTCATTATTGGAAAGAGTGGTATGTGTAGAATTGTGGAGCTATCAGGCCTAACTTATTATTGGATAGAGTGGTATAAAGCCATGGACCCATGATGCCTAACTCATTATTGAATAGAGTGGTATAAAGCCATGGACCCATGATGCCTAACTCATTATTGAATAGAGTGGTATATGTACACATGTGGACCTACCATGCCTAACTCATTATTGGATAGAGTGGTACAAAGTCGTGGACCTATCATGCCTAACTCATTATTGGATAGAGTGGTATAAAGCCATGGATCCATGATGCCTAACTCAATATTGGATAGAGTGGTATAAAGCCATGTACCCATGATGCCTAATTTACTATTGGATAGAGTGGTATAAAGCCATGGATCCATGATGCCTAATTTACTATTGGATAGAGTGGTATAAAGCCATGGACCCATGATGCCTAATTTACTATTGGATAGAGTGGTATAAAGCCATGGACCCATGATGCCTAACTCATTATTGAATAGAGTGGTATATGTACACATGTGGACCTACCATGCCTAACTCATTATTGGATAGAGTGGTACAAAGTCGTGGACCTATCATGCCTAACTCATTATTGGATAGAGTGGTATAAAGCCATGGATCCATGATGCCTAGCTCAATATTGGATAGAGTGGTATAAAGCCATGGATCCATGATGCCTAACTCAATATTGGATAGAGTGGTATAAAGCCATGGACCCATGATGCCTAAACTCATTATTGAATAGAGTGGTATATGTACACATGTGGACCTATCATGCCTAACTCATTATTGGATAGAGTGGTACAGAGTCGTGGACCTATCATGCCTAACTCATTATTGGATAGAGTGGTATAAAGCCATGGATCCATGATGCCTAACTCAATATTGGATAGAGTGGTATAAAGCCATGGATCCATGATGCCTAACTCAATATTGGATAGAGTGGTATAAAGCCATGGACCCATGATGCCTAACTCATTATTGGATAGAGTGGTATAAAGCCATGGATCCATGATGCCTAATTTACTATTGGATAGAGTGGTATAAAGCCATGGACCCATGATGCCTAATTTACTATTGGATAGAGTGGTATAAAGCCATGGATCCATGATGCCTAA
>JAWDGP010006085.1:182500-205000 GCA_033675545.1 Elysia crispata
TCTTGTATTATGCTTCTCATGATAAATACTAAGTCATTTTGTTTTTGTTTTTATTAACACGCGTGCCCATTTCAGTTATTTTTATCATCATCATCATCATCATCATCATCATCATCATCATCATCATCATCATCATCATCATCATCATTATTATTATTATTATTATTATTATTATTATTATTATTATTATTATTATTATTATTATTATTATTATTATTATTATTATCATTATTATTGTCATCATCATCATCATCATCATCATCATCATCATCATCATTATTATCACAATTTTTATTAAGCTTTTAATCCTTTGAGTGTTCGTGGGTCTATATTTTTATCTTTACTGTGATGTTTCTTTTAATAATTCGTTCTTTGTAATGTAAATATGGACAACCAAAAATAATGTGGATGATGGGAAATAAAAACAGAAAGAAAGAAAAAGAATTATTTTATTACAGTGATAATACATCTTCCTAGTAGGCTAGATCTACACCTTGCCCTATCGATAGCGCCGTCCTTTCTTTCAATGCGAGCCACCGCACCGCACCGCATTGCAGCAAAATACACTACGTTCATCAATGAAACGCCTTTTGTCTTCTCCACACCAGAGATGACGTGATCTTGGCGCTTCATCATTTAGAGAGGCTCACTTCATTGTAGGGATGTTGGTCTCTCCATCCTTAATGAGAATGATTGTGTCATTTTGGCTTTTGGGTCAAGGATATTAATATTTTAGACTCTCTAGATATGAATATTTTTTCCAGTTCTTTCCCTTTATAATTTTTATCTTAATGTTATAATTATCGAAAGCAGTGAAAAGGTTTCGAGGTCACTCGCTAGGCATTTAGCTGAGCATCCACAGTGAAAAATATTAGGATGTTTATAGCTATGACATCTTGTAAAATTTTTTGAATAGTGAACATTTTTTTTTAATTTATTACTTAATTGTTTATAGAAATCCTGTTTAACAAACTGATGACAATTTACCGCCATCGCGGTATGAAAAAAATATTAAACGATTTATGAGGTTTATTGATTGAATGTTTCGGGGTTGTTGTTTTTTTGGTTCTGTGGTTTTTTTGTTTTTTGTTTTTTTTTTGTTTGTTTTTTTTTTGGGGGTGGGGGGTGGGGGTTGTAATCAGTATTTCAGATAAGGCCTCTATGATAATAATTTAATTTTAGCAACCGTTAAATTTCCCAATTCACTCTCTTTGTTTCACAGCTTTGCTTTCTTCCACTTTTTATCTTTTTTTTTTTTTTCGTTTTGTTTCATTCTCTCTTATTATCTTTTTCTCATTATATATATATATATATATATATATATATATATATATATATATGTATATATATATATATCTTAACCATCCGTTTCATTACCGGTACATACGTTGCTGTTCATTCTAATCGTTTCCTTGCCAAATCCACACTATATTAATTTTTTGTTCCTACAGAGTGGCGAAAATCTTAATTGGTTTAACAGCAAACTCACCTGTTAACACCAGGGTGCTTGCGAAAATATTATATTTCTTTGTTTTTTCAAGTTTGGGGAAGTTGAGTCCAAAATGTCATTATGGTTTTACAAATGCAATCAAGTTTATTAACGTTAAATCAAAATCTTAAAAAAAAAAAATAAAATAAAATTTAGGGACCGTGTTGACGGTTTGTCAGCTCCGTACCCCTTTCAAGTCCTTCAAACCAAGAAGAGTCAAGTGTGTGAATGTTGTTTCACAGAGTTGTTTTTCCTTAGCTTCCTTTACTTCCGTCAACATGGTTGCATACACCATCAGTTGAAATACCAACAAACACAAAACAACCATTTGTTAGTCTGTTGTCAAATTTTATAGGTATATCGTATCAAAATGAGGGTTGAAAAATGTTTCTTTTGCTCAGCGCCCATATACCCCGGCCACGGTATTAATTTTGTTCGAAACGACAGCAAGGTAAAAATGAAAAGTGTGTCCTAGATTTCTAGGTATTATTGAACTTAAGATATCGGCCCAACTCACCCTAAGCTTAAAAATTGTATTTTTTCTGAATTAATTTGATATGCTGAACACGGATATGAAGGTTGTAATGGTCTCAAATCAATAATTGTCAAAATATAAGCATTTTTGTGTTGCTCTAAAATGTCATTTAACTACAAGTTTCGATTTCGTCGGGAAACATTTAATTGTGAAGCCCGATGTGAGATGGGCCGATACATCTGCGGTTTTACCGATTTCTAGAATCTAGATCGATCTAGATCTAGATCTAGATTTTTAGTATCAAGGTATCTGGATGAGATATAGTTGGTTTTGTAGTTAATTAGTACTATTAATTTTTAAGCAATATCAAACGAATAGATCTAAAGCAAGACTAAATCTGGATCTAGGCCTACATCTAGGCATTCCTGCTTGATTCGAGGGTAATACCGCAGTAGTGCGGTCCCATTTCTAGGTTGACAGTGTGGCCATAGAGGAAACAAAATAAACTGGCTAGATTTTCACTGCATATTAAAATGAAGGCACTGATTTAAATTCTATTAAATTATTATCTTGCAAAAATGGAAGGACAACTACAAAATATTGAACTTGTTTTGGCTATTTCTGGTAACGATCTGGTCATTTGTTGCGTGATTTGTTTACATCCAAACGGGACCGCATAACTGCAGTATTACTGATTCAAGATAGAATAGATTGGAAAACAAAATGCCCTAAACCTCAATATATCTAGATCTATCTGATGTAATTGTAAGGATGTTTTAACTCTTTCTGTGCCGACGACCGATACATCGGTCGGCATATCAGACTCATTTTGACCAACGACCGATTCATCGGTCCTGACGAATTTTGTTTCACAGCTTTCCCGATTCACAATTTTAAGTTACTATTTTGTTTACGAACAAAAAGCAGGAATACCGGTGACGAAATATTCGAGTCTCGCATGTTTTGAAGCTGTTTTTGAGACAAAACAAGCCGTTTTCTTTGCGTTTCTAATATAAACAAAAACATGGACACACCCACCAACCCTGTAGATCCACCACCTGATCGGGTTAGGCGTCTAACTAGCGACCAAGCAAGAAAATTGTTTGAATCAATGCTTGATTCAGACTCTAGTGGAGCCGATGAAGACTGGGGAGAGAATGATCATGATGTGAACTCTGATAGATCTAGTGACAGCAGCGATTCAGAGACTGTTGAAACAGATAGACCTAGATCTAGATCTAGATCTACATCTGTTGTCACTATTCTGACTCCTAGGTCAACAAGTGCTAATGCTAGATCTAGTGACAGTGAGGACGAGTTAGTCCCTTCTACCAGTAATGGAAAGAGAAAGGGAAATAGATCTAGATCTAGGCCCATGGGAAAAGCTGCAGCAAAAAAGCCAAGGCAGGCTCAGTCAAGCACTATTGAGGTAGCACCAGCTGTGGCTAGAGACGAAGAAGTGAGCGGCTGGGTGAATGCGGATCCACTACAAGCTACTCAACGTTCTTTCCACTTCCGTGGTAATTGTGGATCCAAGCTAAACAATCTGGATGGCACTTCAGAAGCTCTTGAATTCTTCTTTGCCTTGTTAGATGAGGAAGTCCAGGATGACTTGATAAAGGAAATCAACGCATATGCTGAAGTGCAGGTTTGTTCAATCCTATATATATGTATTGTATGTTGTGCTTACAGTTTATCCATTCTAAAGGGCTATATTACAAATTCATGCATTGTCTTTTCCATCACCTTTTTTGTTTATATTTGAAACACAAGTAAAAGCATTATATTTTCACTTTCTAATTCTATAGTTCAATGATTTGGACATTTTGGTATGTGGACTCTTGTCACAAAAAAAAAATTCCTATTTAGATTTACAGGATAAATTGTAATCCATCGATTTAGTTTTTTTGTGAATAGATTTACATTTACATTTTTTTTCTGTTTTATATTGTTGGATGTAACTATTTTCATATTTGCTTTTGCTACAAAATCAAAAGTTGCATCTTTTTGCTTCAGATCCAGAAAAACACCCCACTTACAAAGCATTCGAGGTACCGTGATTGGGAGCCTATTGATCGATACCAGCTCTACAAATTCCTTGCTGTGCTGATCGCCATGGGCATGGATCCTCGGCCATACATATCCGACTTCTGGTCTACCAATGGCCGTCTTTATACCCCATGGTATGGAGCAATGTTTCCAAGAAGGAAATTTCAAATTGTCTATCATAGCATGTTACACGTGTGTGAGCCTGATGCTAACGGCAAAGCAAAGATTGAGCCCTTCATAAATACCTTATTAGGAAAATTTCAGAGATCTTTCTACCCATTTCAAAATCTTTCAATTGATGAAATGGTTATTGGATTCAAAGGCAGGTTTCAGCATAAGCAGTACAATGCTGCGAAGCCAAAAAAGCACCATATAAAAACTTTTGGCCTCTGTGACAGGGTATGTGTATAACCTGCTCATCTATTTTGGTAAAGACACATCCTACATCCCTGAGAATGATGCCAACTCCTCACAGGCAGTAAATATCTTTAGAACCCTCATGGCTCCACTTCAGCACAGCGGTCATCATATTTTTGCTGATCGCTACTACACCTCAGCCCCAGTGATCGAGCACCTGTCCTCGCAGCGTTTTTATTACACTGGCACGCTGAACGTAAACAGGCGTGATTTTCCACCTGAACTGAAGACCATGAGATTAGAGCACATGGAACAGAGGTACTTTTATCATGAAGAAAGGGACATACTTTGTGTCACGTGGAAAGACAAAAAGGCCAAGAAACCCTGCATTGTCGTTTCTACAAATTCGCAAGTTGGATCCATTGATTTAACGGAGGGAAGAAGGCAGCTGTCAAAACCAATAATGATCCAGGACTATAATGTACACATGAATGGTTGTGATAGGGCAGACCAAATGATCTCTTATTACAGCACACACAACCGCAAAACAAGAAAGTGGTGGAAGAAGCTGTTTTTGTGGATTTTGGAGGTGACGCAAGTCAACGCTCACATCTTATATGTCCTGAGCAGGCCAGATCAACCAAAAAAAATCCCCTTTTCCACCTTCAAAGACTCCCTTGTGGCACAGCTTGAGAAGAAAGCAGCAGGAATTACTCCAGTAGCCATTGCCACAGCAGCTTCCCACAGGACAAAACATGCAAATGTTGCCAACGCAGTCGAGCGTTTTCAAGGGAATAAACACCTTGTAGACTATGACGGCGCAGATGTCAGGTGTGTTTTATGTGCTAAAGAAGGAAAAAGGGCAAGAACAAGCTACTTCTGCACTGGATGCTCAGAAAAGCCCCATCTGTGTATCAAGAAGTGCTTCTTCAAGTATCACACACAGTAGACTGTTTAGGGGAGAGGGGGGGATTTTTTTTTTAATTTTTTTCTGTAACTGTACATATTTTCAAATTACTATAACTTTGTGAAAAATAGACCTAGACACTTCAATCAAAAGCCAGATTAGAGGAAAATGGATGTACTTTGCCATTACAGACAAGCCAATGGATTATAGCAGCTACAACAGACTGGAAAATGATGGTGAGTTGCTTTTTTACGAGGGCTCTTTCATAATTAACCGAAAAATGCCTGTAAAATCCGCGTTTTTTATGCTACCAACAAAATTCTTGCATGTGTTCATACCTTGACTCGTCCTTCATTTCTCTACGTAACAGCCAAGTCTGTCAACACACTTCTGCCAACGCCGCACCATGGAATAGATACCCTCTCGGAAGAAACTTCCGTCAAGGTTTTGTAGCCATTTCCGCACATGGTCAACAAGCTCTTCATCGTCATCAAAGCGTTTTCCTGCCAGCTCACGTTTAAGTGGCCCAAAGAGGTGATAATCAGATGGTGCGAGGTCTGGACTGTGTGGTGGGTGTGGCAAAATCTCCCATCCATATTTCTCTAGCCAACCTTGCGTCACTCGTGCTGTGTGGGGTGTAGCGTTGTCGTGTTGCAAAATGACCCCGTTGGTCAACTGCCCTGGGCGCTTTCTGCGAATGGCCTCCCTAAGCTTGTCAAGAGTTTGGCAGTACCTTGCAGCATTGATTGTCAATTATGAGTCATTTTCCGCTGGTCAGTATATATCTATATATATATATAAACAAAAGGTAAAGCTATGAGTGTATAAAGGATTTGAAAGTTTCGTTATATTTCAGTTTTTCAGATTTTGTCGCTCCAAATGCCACAAAGCATTCCAAAAGAAACGCAACCCAAGGAAAGCAAGATGGACAAAGGCTTTCAGAAAATCAGCGGGAAAGGAGCTCACAGTAGACGCATCTCTAGAGTTTGAAAAACGCAGAAATGAGCCTGTCAAGTACAACAAAGAGTTGTGGCAAAATACAGGTTTGTTCAGTTTTGATTTCAAGGTTTAAAATTTTATTTGGGCCAGCCATGTTTTGTTTGAATTCCTCGTGTACCTTTATTAATTATTGCTGAATCACTTATCTGTCAAATACACCTTTAGAAATTCTTAAAATTGAAAGAAGGTATTCCTTGTATGAATGACTCAAACTTTAGGCCAGGTTCGTTTGATGAGGAATTAATTACAGCAAAGGTGACTGAATGTTTCACATTATTGACCCTTTCCAAACAGTGATGTCTAATAATTTTACATGACCTAATCAATCCTTTAAGGGCAGTCAGAGTTCATTACCAAAATATGAGACCATTGATCACACCCTTTGCCATGTCCAAACAGTTCTAGGTAATTGGATTCTTTCTATCAGTTTTACTTTAGACGTGCACAATAAATAACTGGGCTAAGTTTGGTTTGAGAAATACATTGCATGTCTAAATTCTTCAATTATTAAGCTCTGTAAGGTTCTCTAACTCATTCTTTGATCTGTGCCTTTAAAAAAATCTGTCAGACTATGGGGAGATAGCTGAGCAAATGAGGATCCTCTTCTCATCCGAGGATGATACAGATCTTGAATCAGTATCATAGATGTTAAATTAGAAATTCTTCCCCGCTTCTACAACCACCAGTGCTACTTCAAGGTTTCATTGAGCAGCTTCAAGTGCTTGCCCAGACCAAAAAATCAAATGAATTTCTTGTTACTGGTCGTGTCAAAAGTAGGGATATTCTGTCATTAAAACTGAGCTGGAAGAAGTACCAACATAAGAAGGATTTACACACAGAGATGCTACAAGTGTATTTCAGTTTTCAAAGGTGGATAATATGAGGCACAAGATCACTTCTCTTTAACTTGATGATAGAATGTGCTGGGTTTTTTTTTTTTCCAGTATACCAGTATAATTTATACGTTAGCTCTATGCTTTTACTTTTCAGTGTGACGCTTACATCATATTGATTTAAAAGTTTCATTGGTTATAATTATCAATGTTTAAGTATTTTTTTTTGCTCTTGTAGTCAAAGCCATGCAAAGGATTGAAGAGATAAAGACGAGGCGGCAAAACCACTTTATAGCAAACAGGTGAGCAACTTGTGTTCTATTTTGTTTTTTTTTATGTTGGTTTTTTTTTCATTTTTGCCTTTTTTTTTTCTCTTTTAACTTAAATTAAAGATAAAGATGATAAAAATATCAGTCGGAAGATGAGTGAAGACTATTTGGTAAATACTAACAGTCATTTCTTTGTTCTGATAGTGCTATCAAAAAATCAGTTTCCAATCATTTTTGTCTTGAAGTGGTGGAGAAAAGGGAAGAAGTAAAATTTGGGCAAGATTTCTTATTTAATGTTTCTGGTGTACTCATTGTACAAATGTAAAAAATAGCCCAGCTGAGCCAAATAGTGTTTTTGTTACATGGATTATTTGTGTATGAGAATGCTTTCATACTAGATTTTTTTATTTAATTTCTTACTGAAAGAAAGAGTTTATCCTTAAACTTTAGTAAGTGAAATAGGGAAACCCGTTGTACAAGAAATCATCCAGAATTAACATTTAGATGAAGAATGTCTTTTATAGAATTGTCTGTCGTAGGATTGATTCTTTGCTACTTCATGCTTCATATGCTACTGTAGGGCGAGGGCTCAAGTGTCTTTACTATGTTATTCTTATTTTCCATGTTGCAATATTTTAATCCTTCAGATTAAAGAAAGGCAAAGAACTCAGAAAGCTTGCAGACAAGGTTGAAGTGGAAAAGAACATACATCTCATCAAGTCTCCAGCAGGTAGGCCAGTGACTAGATTGTGAAAGCTTTTCTTTTACTTGTCTCCAACCTAGTACGGGACTCTTGGTCACCCGACTTAAATCAAATAGTGAAGCCTTGATGGTTTAGGGGAATCCCTCTTTCTTTCTGATTTTAATTCAGATTATGCCATTATTTCTAGGTTGTCCCATCTTTAACAGCTAATTAACAGAATCATAACAGTGTAACGCACATTTAACAACACCTTGAATAGCCACAACCATTGCTTTAGCAACAGATCTGAAAATTCCTGATTTTTCCGTTTCCTTTATTTAAGTCATTCAGCTTGTTTCTGTAATAAGGAGTATTGATACTGCTCCCATCCTGTAATAACGAACTAGATCTGAGGGTACAAAGGAAAGAGAGCACCAAAATTTTCCATAGGAAAAAAATGTCGAGCATTTTGTCTTGCCAGCATTGCTATGGTACAAACAAACAAGCGATGCAAGCTTTTTGTGCCATTTCTCCACACAGTTCCCTCTCGTTAAAGCTTAGTCTAGGCCTAGTGTCACCAGAGCTCTGGTATCACACAGCATGTGGTCCAGCGAGATGGGCGTGGGATGCAAGATCTATGCATCTCACTCATAGCAAAGGTTTTTGCAACCACATATCTCCCATTCATCACAATAAATTCTTCTTTATTCCCTTTTGCTGGAAAAACGGCAACCCTTGCTGTAACGATACTTTATGAAATGATTAAGAGTTCTTGTTATTCCCGAGTTCCACTGTAAACGATTCACAATATGTTGACAGAATTGCTTTGTTTTGAAGTGTTTGAAAGAAACAAGCATTTGAAGAAATACATGAAAAAGGTTTCATTTAGATAGCATATTTAAGGGATAACATTGAAAGAAAAAAAATCTAGATTAACATTTTCAATGGTGATATCTAGTTATCTGTTAAAGGTGAAGCTTAAGGAGGTGATGATTCTTAAGATAAGTCATTATTCTTCATTCACAGAAAATATATGCTGTGATATCATTTAGACCACATGCTTAAAAAAATCAGACTGTTTGCTAAAACTTGTCTTTTTTTACTCAAGCTTTCTTTCTTTTTTTTATTTGATTAGATTGTATGTATTTCTTTGGCCTCACTAAATGTATAATTCATCTCAGCTATTGAGTGTATGAAGTGTTCAAAAACTTAGCATTTGGCAAAAATCCAGGAATTTTTCTTGGTAAAAAATCTGTATCGCTACCATTAGCAGACAGAGAGGACATCTCTCATCAAAAATAAAAGTCTTATAAATAAAATAATTTTCACCAAATTAGGAAGTATACATTTATTGTTAAATTCTTAGTTAGAGTTACGCCAAGTCTCATAAATTCTCTATAATCTTTTTATGCTTTTGGTATACAAGGTGAGAGGTATATCTTTGTTTAAAGAATCAATTTAGCAGATGAATACATTCAGAAGATACAGTGATTGAAATTTTTTTTACTAGGCTTGCATTAAAAACAAATTCACCTTCAATTTGTCATTTAAAAAAGTAGCCAGAATATTTGAAAGTACAAATTTGATTTACGGTAGACAATAGGCCCTGTAATTATTAAGTTACATTATTTTCTCTCTTTTGTTTATTTAATTCACCAACAAACAGACAGCTATTAGTATAGCTTATTCAAAGATATTCACAATTTGAATTTTTATTTGTAAAATTGAATTTGAATTTCTAAGGTTTAGCTGCCATTGTCAACATCTTTGTACCTTTATTTGCACTTAATGATCTGTTGCTACTTTGTCTTTCCTTAGCTGGCCTTAAGCAGAGGAAGCAAATGGTGGAAGTTGTGATGGAGCGCGATGTGGAACAAATGGAGGAGAACTGAGCGACAAGTAGAATCCAGTTTTACTTTAGTCTTTGGTGTGTTGCAAATATTGATTCATACAGAATAAAATGTGTGAAACCCCTAAAGTGTATTGTTTCTTCATATTTTTCTAATTAATATTTTAAGAAATAAAAACAGCACACCTTGCACTCAATGAATTAGTTTGGTCATCTTTAAAAGTTAGTTGGAACCACGACATAAGGCGTCACAAGGGAAGTAACCAACTAAAGTCAAATTACCTCTTAATTATCTCCCCTGTTTTTATCACCTAATCATGTGTCAATAAAGCTACTCTTCAGCCTTCCCACCATTGCCCAAATTAATGTCACTTTGGCTCTTTGTTCCGTGGATTTGTTGCCACCCCTTGCCCCCTTTCTTTGTACTATTTTCTCCCTGCATTGCTTTCTCCTTCCCCTAGTATTACTATGGCATAATGTAGCCTATACCCTGGGTGCCCAACACCTATACACTTCAGTTCAAGCATTTCCTAACGGCCGGCAGGGGACCTTTTGATTGAATTTTAACTACATAATTTCTAAGTAGAAAAGCATTCTACAGTGGATTTGCCAATAGCTGTAGTTAGTTGAACCTGAGGACGGGCCTGAAATTAGTCTGATGCAAAAGAGTCAAAGATGGAAAACAACAGGGTATTTTATTTATTATTTGTTCATTGAATTCAAGGTGTTCTTTGAATCTGAGTTTGTGGGATTCGAGGTGTACTGTATAAACTGACAAATTCTTCAAAATTTTGCTGAGATACCAGGTGCTGGATGCAATCGTGCTGATATACTCACTTTATTTTATTTTACACATTTAGATATTTTTTTTTCTCTTTTGAGAAATTTAAGAACTAGATATGGATAACATTAATTATTAGCAATCAGTTTTCACAATCTCTATTGTGTTGTATTATACAGTGGCATAAGCAGTGTACTTACACAAGAGAAACCCTAGTGGAGCCCTCTGATCAAATCTCTATATTTAAAGATTTTTTTATACAATTTCCTACTTAAACCTTTTAATAAAGACTCGACTTCTCAAATGAGCTTTTTTTTTTTACAACTTCAAAGTTCTGAGAATCCAGAGGTTTCAATGTAAGGCATTTCCTTAATTTGTTGGTGCAGAATGCCTTTTCCTACACATCAAAGTTTTTATTACAATCGATATACATGTTAGAAGAGGTTCATAGGGGGTGGTTGGGTTTTTTTTTTTTTTATAGAACTTGAAAGACTAGGCCAACTCCTCCCCACATAGAGCCAAAGAGAAAGCTTGTAAAACTGCTCTTTAATTAGCGTTCTGCACGTCTCACGGACTGGCTCAGATTTGTACCGTGTGTTCTTAACTTCTTGAGTAATTCGCTTCAACTGATCTCGCATTCCCAA
This sequence comes from Elysia crispata, assembly GCA_033675545.1. Lineage (NCBI taxonomy): Eukaryota > Metazoa > Mollusca > Gastropoda > Plakobranchidae > Elysia > Elysia crispata. The sequence continues at coordinate 193,835 of JAWDGP010006085.1, forward strand.
GAGTATAGGTACATGTACTGTATAAGATGCGTTAGGAAAATGGTGCAATGTGTGTAGGCCTCATCTGTTCAAAATACCTCAAGCCTATGTCTTGTAATAAAGAGGTTGCAAGATTGACAGTCAAAGGCCTATTCTATATCTACCAATCTATCGTCAGAGAAGTCATCCTCGACAAATCGTTGTGTGGAATTTAAGAAATCGTGGTCAATCTGTCTGATTATACAAAAAAGCGCTGCCTGTTTATTTTTCCACCAATCGTTGATGCCGGTAGGAAATGGCTTAGTTTTTTAAATGTGCTGCCATGCGGAGTAAAAATTTGGCCGTTAAAAATATTGAAATACTTATTTAAGCTTTAATTAGTAAAAACAAATTGGATTTGCCTGATTTGCTGCACAATTTAAATTTATTTTTAATTTACAGTACTACATGTATTCTCAATGCACTGCAGCGATATAAAGATATGTATGTATTTATATATATATATATATATATTTTTGTTTGCCTGCACATATTTGGTGTGTAGTGTGTAGTTTTTGTTATACCTAGTCTAGATCTAGAGCCATGGCTACGTGGTCAAAAGATTCTGTAGTAGACTTTATTGAATATTACCATTTGAATGTCTTTGGAAAATCAAATCCAAAGACTACAGCAACAAAATAAAATGGGAGCATGCAAACGAGGAACTCAAACAATTTAGTAGGCGGTTCCATGAGGACGCAAAGACTGATTTTGTAATTAAAAAATTACAAAAAGCCAGCTTTTCATCTATACTCTTGGTCGCTTTCTTTCTTTCCACTTTTTACGATTTATGACCACAAATAGTGCAAGCAAATCACCTAGGTAGTCACATAACGAGACACGGCCTTCTAAGCACACAGTGATAAACATTAAACCTGGTTTATATCGTGTGGGTATGATGTGGCCCAAAAAAAAAGAAAAAGGCAGACGGCGGACAGCCTGAGCTAAAAAAACAAACAAACCACGAAGCAAATTCAAATCGAGAGACATATGTGCGTGTCGAATTAATAGAGGACGCAGAGCGATAGATTGGCACAATCTCGTTTACAATTTATAGTATTAGTAATCATATACAGCGAGAAATTTCGAAACATCGCAACATTGAATAGAAGCTTAAGTTAGACTTATAAAGCGACTGTGTAACTTACACATTTCTCTTGGGCTGGCTTGCATCATTAAAATTTCTTTAACTATCTTGCTTTTCCCTTTGAGCTGCTTGTGTCCTTGCAACTAAGTATCAAAGAATCAATGAAATGGAGGCAAAATATTTTGATTAGTTAAATTTATTGGGTTTTTTTTTTTTATTATTTTTTTAAGACTTGAAAGCTGTCTAATCCTAGCAGAGATTATAGAAAAAGAAAAAAATATACAATTTCAAACATTTTTTTTTTTCATGAAATTTAGCATACTCTTCAGCAAAATCCCTGATTCGTGAGCAGGCTGTTTTATAACATAATTGGTTGTGCAAACATTAGTTTTATAAACACATTAGTTAAATACAAATTTATCACAATGTTCCATTTAGCATGGAGAAGCAGGCAATATTTCTGTGAAAAGTCCTCCAATTAACTTTTTAACAATAAAGGGAATATAACAAGAGATAGTTTTTATTTATTAAAGGTTAGAAAAGATCTTAAGTGTAAACAATATTCTGAGAGCCTCCCACATGTAGGCATAGTCTTGCGGTGGGTTCTCCAAACACAAGAACGACTTTGCTTCAATTGCTGTGGCTTCTACTGTTGATGTTTCTGCCACAGCGTACACTAGCTGGCGCCCAAACATTTTTCATGTGGTCTTTCTATTATATCTTTACACCTATTTACTACGTTAGATTAACATCATTTGTTTTGTTATGTCATCGCTTGGTTTTTTTTTTTATTATCTTTTAATTCTATGGCGGCCGACGTATGTTGCACATTCAATGATGATGCCTCTATTCAAAGCATAGATTTAAAATTATTTAACTTTCATTACTTCAAAAAAAGATCTATGAAAAGTCAACAACTTAATTACATTATTTAATATCATTTAGGCCAAAAATATACATGAAAGACGCATTGTGTATGATTTTTCTTTTAATCGATTCTTTACGTGAGATGTCGGAAATTTTACACAGTAACAGTTACTTCCGTGTAAACGAAAGGCTACAAAAGTTTTAGAACTTATTGAAAATCGTTAAGGTGTAAGCCAGTGTACGTTCGGGCGGAATGCGTGAGGTCCTTTGGCATAGACCAAGAGCCCCGGGGTTCGAATCTCCGGGCAGTTGATTTTTTTTATATTTACTTATGAATCGAAAAGGTTATCTAGCGAGAAATAATGAAGAATGTTTATTCATACATGTTTTTTTGTTTGGAGAAATTATCTTAAAACCCATATTTCTTTTTCTTTTTCTTTTTTGTAAGTAGCCACCATGGAGTGCCATACCGGTTGGCGTTAGTGGCTGTGTACTTGCTTATATATCTTTCCTCACATTTTACAATAACTATTACCTTCTTAGCCCAACCTTTTATTTCTACCTATATCTATATCTCTTTCGAATAATCATCCAATCGTAAAGATTTATTTCGGCTTATGCCCGCGCATGATGAGTTGATGTCCAGAAATTTGGGTTATCTCAATAATTTCCTTCTTCAGCTCTCTGTCTTTCTCTGTGTGAGAACGCCCTTACTGTCCACGCTTGAAAAAGCCCCTTGCTTGTCGCGTCAAACGTCCCTCTGAATGACGCGTCAAAACGTCCCTCTGAATGACGCGTCAAAACGTCCCTCCGAATGACGCGTCAAAACGTCCCTCCGAATGACGCGGGTCGGTAGCGCCAGAGCGTTTAGCTCTTGCCAGCGGCCTTCTGAGACTTCTTGGGCAAAAGAACTGCCTGAATGTTTGGCAGCACACCTGCCTGAGCAATGGCGACACTGGAGAGAAGCTTGTTCAACTCCTCGTCATTACGGATGGCCAGCAGTGAAGGTGACGGGGGATAATTCTTGTCTCCTTGTTGTCCCTGGCGGCGTTGCCCGCCAGCTCGAGGACCTCAGCAGCCAAGTATTCCAGCCCAGCTGCGTGATACACTGGGGCGCCTGCGCCGACATGCTCGGTTGCTTCGGTTCCTAGTTGGTTTGTGTTGATTTTACGTATTGTTCCTATTTTCAGTCTTGGTGGTATCCACTGTACCACGCAAGTTCTGTCTTTATGGTCCCTTCTCTGTATTCTATAGGTTTGTCCTGTATGTGGGTCGTAGCACTACTTTCCGTGCAGAATAACTGCTTCATTATCTGTTGCTCCTAAAGACCAGATGTTCAGTGTTTCTATTTCATGAACTTTAGCTTTCTTTTCTATGTTGTTCTTGGCCGGACATGTTATTCTCTTTGTATAGTAAAATCATTCAAAGCATAGGATTAAAATTATAAAATTATTCCATTACTTCAAAAAAAAGATCTAAGAAAACTCAACAACTTTATTACATTTTTTAATATCATTTATGACACAAATATACTAAGCATAGGATTAAAATTATAAAATTATTCCATTACTTCAAAAAAAGATCTAAGAAAAGTCAACACCTTTATTACATTTTTTTAATATCATTTAGGACACAAATATACATGATAGACGCATTTTGTATGGTTTTTCTTTTAACCGAAAATTGTTCAGACGCCAGAAAGTGTACGTTGTGGCGGAATGTATCAAATACATTGTCATGGACCACGAGTCCAGGGGTTCCAACTTCGGGGCAGATGATTTTTTTCCCTTATGAATCAAAAATAGGTTATATAGCGAGAATTAATACAAAATGTTGTATTCATATATTTTTTTTCTTTTGAGAAATTATCTTGAAACCCATATTTTTTTTTTCTAAGTAACCAACCATCATGGAGCGCCATGCCGGTTGGCGTCAGTGGCCATGTACCGGCTTATTTCTCTTTCTTCACATTTCACAATAATAACTATTATCTTCTTAGCCCATCCCAGATATTTTATCTCTATCTATATCTCGATCTCTTTCAGTAATCAGTCCAATCGTAACGATTTGTTCCAACTTATGTCCGCCCATAATGAGTGGAAAAGCAGAAATTTGGGTTATCTCAATAATTTCCTTCTTCCACTCTCTCTCTCTCTCTCTCTCTCTCTCTCTCTCTCTCTCTCTCTCTCTCTCTCTCTCTCTCTCTCTCTCTCTCTCTCTCTCTCTCTCTCTCTGTCTCTCAGTCTCTTTCTCTCTCTTTATATATATACAACAAATGGTTTATTTTTTTCAAAATGTTTGAAGCTTAAGATTTTTTTTAACGTAGATGCAATTTTTGAAGTGTTTTAAGTGTTTAAAACGATCTTTAATAAATTAAGCATTTACAGATGCAGCTAATTTCCAGTACTGAATATTGAGCATAGACATAAATTTAGAAAGTAAATTTCTTTCGAATTTCTTCTATATTTCCGAAAATTTCTTATGTATCATATTTCTTTGTATTCTTTAGAAATTTATTTTTGAATATATGTCTACTAATGTCAGGTTTGGTAATTTTATTTATTTATTTATCTTTTTTTTTTTTTGTATATTTTTTTTATAATCAGTTGGCTGTTTTTTGTCGGAGCACGCTTTGCTCAAACTCTAAATTTGTTTGTGTTTTTGTTTATGTATCCAACCCCCTGTCTCTGCCTCGGTCTCTATTTTATCTCTCTCTCTCTCTCTCTCTCTCTCTCTCTCTCTCTCTCTCTCTCTCTCTCTCTCTCTCTCTCTCTCTCTCTCTCTCTCTCTCTCTCTCTCTCTCTCTCTCTCTCTCTCTCTTTCTCTCTCTCGTTCTCTCTTTTCGCCCAAAATTCTTTACTCCAATTTTCTAACGAGGAAAAAAGTAAACTATTCAATAACAGTTTCACATAAATCTATTTTTTAAAACAAAAATCAACTTACATAGAATTATTCAACGGGTTGGCTTTGGGTAACCGCTTTTAAACAGAGTTTGGATAGGCCACGAGAGACCTTGACACGTGAATAGTTATCAATTTTTAATGCTCCTATATTTCTCCGTAAACTTGATTTGAAATGAAAAATACTCCGATGAATTGTGCATGGCCGTGTTGCTAAAACCAAAATTGGTTGAGTGAGCGAAACTTTAGCTTTGGGTCTTGCAAGCGATCTATGAGAGATCCTTACTGATTCGTTCATTTTTCGTGTAACACACATTCTAATTGGTTCTTGAAAAGAATATGGCGGTTTTTCTATTTTTAAAATACCGGGCGTTGAGGCTGAGCAGTAATTTAAGTGAAATACGAAAGAGCCGTGAGCTGTCTTCGGATAATGCCCTTGAAGATAGAAATAAAAAGTAGCTTAACACATAACACACTCTTAGGTTTTTGCAATTCCCTCGCCCTCCATTTTGGATTCACGTGAAAAACGCAGAGTGTGTATACTCTTGGTTAAGATGAATTACAAATAATAATATTCTAAAGCTTTAAAAGACAAAAGGTTTTCAAAAAATCTTTTTAAAGTGCTTACAAGTCTAGAAAGCATATCTTGATCTACCCTAGATTTACTTTTTGCCATTTTTTATCAAGTGTAACACAAACTGTGTGATCAAGCAGGTCGTGTGAAGAGTCTCAGGTGAGATAAGTATGTGTTGTGTAGAGTAAAGAGCGAGACATCCAACTGATGTCCACATGTACGGCATTTTGCCTCGTTGAGTTCAAGTTCGGAATATTTGATTTGATAGTATAGATCGCACATAAAGACTTTCGAAATTATTTTAATCTCTGGTCTCTGAAGAATAAATGTAAGGCAAAGCACAAAGTGAACTTTGGCATGCAGTTAAAGATACCGGACGCCCTATGTATAGCACCTATATTTGTTCTGACCACCAAGGCGCTAAATATTGACCTACCTTTAACTTTATCATCATTCTCATCACCACTATGCTTAGTGAAAAGACTACTTTTACTACTACTACAAAGTATTACTCCTCCTCCTCCTCCTACTACTACTACTACTACTACTACTACTACTACTACTACTACTACTACTACTACTACTACTACTACTACTACTACTACTACTACTACTACTACTACTACTACTACTACTACTACTACTACTACTGCTACTACTGCTGCTGCTGCTACTACTACACGTACTACTACTACTACTACTACTACTACTACTACTACTACTACTACTACTACTACTACTACTACTACTACTACTACTACTACTACTACTACTACCACTACCACTACCACTACCACTACTACGACTACCACTAATGAGTGGACCTGAGATTTTCCTGGACGACCCTGCACCTATTTTATCGAAGCTAAGTTTGATTCTATACTTCTCATTTGTTGTAAGAAAACGCAGTGTTGGATTCATCTTTTAATGGTATTATTTTGTTTTCCCACGGAATTCTCGTGAGTGCCCAGTAACCATTCGCTTGTTCAACCTGTTCTCTCCCCTAGCAGTTCCATTGATCGGTTACCCCTCTGCTTCCTCTCCTTGTGTCTTTGAAGTGAAATGTGTGGCTTTTTTTTTCAACCCGTGCCTGTTTGTTTGATAATTTTAATTTCTTATCTTGCGCATGGTAGATAATATACCGATGCTCTTGATAGATAGTTTTACTTCTTCGATTAAGAAAAGTTTAACGCTCTAGTTTTCTTGAATTCTTATGTGTTTAGGATCACCAGACACCGTCCACTGTCAGCCTTTCTTTCTACCATTATCTTTATCACAGTTTTTGAATAAGACTCAATCTATTTTTTCTTGTTGTTATTGCAAGTTTTGTTGATTCTGTTCATGGCTTATTTTTCACTGTCTTTAACTTAAACTCGCTAACGTTTTTCTTTTTTAATTCTCAATTTTTTTTTTTGTGTGATTTCCTTTTACAATAACGTGTACATTTACAGCAACTTTTGCAAACAAAAATAAGCTGATCGGGATTCTAGGATTTTGGGTTTGCTTTGATATATATAAAAAAAGCGATTTAAAAGTGTAAGAAAGAGGTAAAAAACAATAAAATGCCATGCGTGGTGCACTTAACTTGGTGACATTTACTCTTTAATTTTTTTTAGAAGCCTGTTTGAGTCTTGAACTTTCTCCTTACATCTCGACCCCTACGATTTACTTTGTCACTTCCTCAATCATAATGGATTTTAACTTTCACCCCCTTCCCCCAAAAACAAAACCAAAAGACCAAAAAAAAATAGAAAAAAGAAATGTTTGGCCGTGCATTTAACAGCTTTTAAGATATTAATGTTCGACAATTCCTTTTATCGTCATGTTTAATTTTCTTGTTTTAACTGTGGGGTCTCGAACTCCAGGTCAAATTCATTTTCTGCTTGCCTTAATTTTGCCAGAACTTAAAAACCCTCTCTTGCCTTTAACTATCTAATAGTTTCAAACTTTGCTTCTATCGCTTCGATTTTCAAATGCTGCTTGTCTCCAGTTTTGTTTTTTTGTTTTTTCGCAGACAGCATCTCTTCTGTACGGCTATTTGCTTATATTCTTTCCCAGGTCCGTTCCTCATTCTCATCATTCTGTGGGCCTCACCTGCAAGATGTATTCTTTATTTTCTGTTTCTCTGTTTTCATCTTTGTCTATCTCTCGAGGAACTTTCTACACTTCTCCTCACCTTTCCAACCACCAAGTCTTTTTTTTTTTATCTTTCCTGTTGTTTTTCTCTCTTTCCACTTCTCACGTAGTTTTCAGCACTTTTCTTCACTTCTCCTGCTATCTAATCACTTTTATCCTGTCTATCTCTCCTGTGACTTTCATCTTTGCTACTCATCTTTCATCCTATCTAGCCTTCCTTCTTCTGTCTATCTCTCCCGTGACTTTCATATTTTCTACTCATCTTTCATCCTATCCAGCCTTCCTTTTTGTCTATCTCTCCTGTGACTTTCATATTTTCTATGCATCATTCCTCCTATCCAATCTTCCTTCTTCTGTCAATCTCTCCTGTGACTTTCATCTTTTCTATTCATCTTTCACCTTATCCAGCCTTTCCTTTTCTGTCTATCTCTCCTGTGACTTTCATCTTTTCTACTCTTCTTTCTTTCTGTCCAGTCTTCCTTCTTCTATCTATCTCTCCTGTGACTTTCAACTTTCTACTCATCTTTTCTTCTATCCAGTCTTCCTTTACCTGAAGACTAGAGCCTAACAGTCTCTGTGACTGTAAAGCTTACAATGACATTGCACTTAGTCATTGCCTCTAGGTTTGTGGAAAGGCAGAGGTTACAATGACATTGCACTTAGTCATTGCCTCTAGGTTAGTGAAATTGCAGAGGTTGCAATGACATTGCACTTAGTCATTGCCTCTAGGCTTGTGAAAAGGCAGAGGTTACAATGACATTGCACGTAGTCATTGCCTCTAGGTTTGTGAATATACAGAGGTTAAATTGAGATAGCATTAAGTCAATGCCTTCGGGTTTCTGAATCGTCGCAGTGTCAATGACATTGCATTTTTTCACTGTAACTGTGATTAGAAAAAGCAGAGGTTGCAATGACATTGCACTTAGTCATTGCCTCTGAGTTTGCAGATGAACGCACAAGTTGCGGCCCTGAAAGGCATGGAGCCTGAAGAGGGTGCAGAATCAGAAACCAACAACCACTCTGTGGCTCTCTTTCTCTCTTTGCTTTTGTCCATTTCTGTTTCTCTCAGCCTTTCTCTTCCTTTATATTCTCCTATCAGCTACCTTTTGACTTCTTAACTTCTCTCTTTTTTTCCCTAATACCAGCTTTCGTCTGACCTTTCTCTTTTCCTCCTACCCACTTTCCTCCGACACCTCTCTTTCTTTTCCTCCTACCCACTTTCCTCCGACACCTCTCTTTCTTTTCCTCCTACCCACTTTCCTCCGACACTTCTCTTTCTTTTCCTCCTACCCACTTTCCTCCGACACTTCTCTTTCTTTTCCTCCTACCCACTTTCCTCCGATACTTCTTTCTTTTCCTCCTACCCACTTTCCTCCGATACTTCTTTCTTTTCCTCCTACCCACTTTCCTCTGACTCTTCTCTTTCTTTTCCTCCTACCCACTTTCCTCCGACACTTCTCTTTCTTTTCCTCCTACCCACTTTCTCCGACACCTCTTTCTTTTCCCATTACCCACTTTCCTTCGACACTTTTCTTTCTTTTCCTCCTACCCACTTTCCTCCGACACTTTTCTTTCTTTTCCTCCTACCCACTTTTTTCCGACACTTTTCTTTCTTTTCCTCCTACCCACTTTCCTCCGACCCTTCTCTTCCTTTTCCTCCTACCCACTTTCCTCCGACACTTTTCTTTCTTTTCCTCCTACCCACTTTCCTCCGACCCTTCTCTTCCTTTTCCTCCTACCCACTTTCCTCCGACCCTTCTCTTCCTTTTCCTCCTACCCACTTTCCTCCGACCCTTCTCTTTCTTTTCCTCCTACCCACTTTCCTCCGACACTTTTCTTTCTTTTCCTCCTACCCACTTTCCTCCGACCCTTCTCTTCCTTTTCCTCCTACCCACTTTCCTCCGACCCTTCTCTTCCTTTTCCTCCTACCCACTTTCCTCCGACCCTTCTCTTCCTTTTCCTCCTACCCACTTTCCTCCGACCCTTCTCTTCCTTTTCCTCCTACCCACTTTCCTCCGACTGGCCATCCCCGCTCCCTGGACAACTGAAGACTCCAGAACCACCGTTTAGGATCACTCCTTTGGTCCTGCGTAATATGATGTAAAAATGGTTAAAAATATGGCTTTAAAAATCTACAAACTTAAACATTATATATCGTTAAATCTTGTCTTAATATTGCAACATTCTTTAATAAGATAAATATAGAGATTATAAGCTGATTACGTGCTTAGTCTTATCTTTCTTTGTTAGATTTGAGAAGATTGAACATTTTACAAGGTAAACTGCTCACCTCTTGCCGAGAGATTACATCGTTATGTGCGAATGTCGTTAATTGATTATCACTCGTGAATATTCCACTAGGAGGATGAGGGTATTGAACATTTATCCTGATACCTACAGCAAGATCTTCACGGGTTCGAGTCCTATAATGTAGGTAGGTGAGTTAAAAGCCTCGTCTTTTCAGTTCCCACATTACCCGACGGGGGCTAAGTTTTAATTTAGGCCTGAGATCACTGTGTTGTGAAATGGGCTCCATGGAACGTACATTTATGTTCGTTGTTTTTTTTTAAAGGTAAATATTTAGTTTAAACCTTACCATATCTTATATGCAGTTTCATGTTCTACTCTATATTTTTAAACATCTCCTCGCTCATCATGTTCCTATCCATCTGAATCACTCCCTTTTCTTTTCTGTCTGTCTGCGTGCGTGTGTGTGTGTGTGTCTGTCTGTCTGTCTCTCTCTCTGTCTGTGTCTCTCCCTCTCTCTCTCAACTTCCTTTTCTTCAAACTGTTTTTTGTCCTCATCAGATCCTGGATGTTGTCGATCCAAAGTTAGCAAAAGCCAAAACCTTTCTAAATGAGCAGTGAAAGTTATAACAGGCATCTAGAGTTGGAGTTGTGAACAGACGTTGTTAAAGCTGCCCCAGAACTCATAGTGGGATATGTTTATCGGAAAATATTTCTTACATCTAGATGATTAGATTTATGGCAGTATTTTACATTTCTTTAAATAACTCGATTTGTATAATTTTCGAAGCTTTAGTTTTAATCCATTGTCACAGCCGCTATGACATGTAGATATCTTTTTAAATGCCTTGAAAAGCATGAAACATTTTTAATTCTTACTTCGATGTAATCTTTTCTGTCCAACTGCAGTAGTATAAAAATATGATATCGACACTCAGAGTAAAGTATTACGGTAATCTTCTTGTTCTTTGCTTTCACATTAAGTGAGTTAGCATCTCCCCGGATCCCCTCTCCCTCCGTACAGTTTGATCGTGAGCTTGACATTGGAAAGAGCGAAGTAATCTTTGACCAACATTGTATACCGTCATGGGATTTCAGTTAGAAATTGCATCACCTGAAGTGTCGCTAGCAGTTATCGCTCTTGTATTTTTGACCAGCGTATAAACGTTAAGAACATAGAGCATTCACCCTGATGTTAGCAGCAACATCTTCGGGGAGTCTAAGTACCACACCATCGGTAGGTGAGTTTAAAGCATCACCTTTTTAGTTCCACCATGCATGACGGGGGCTTAGTTTTGATCTAGTAAAAGGTTTGAGATAATAGGTTGTGAAGGGAC
>JAWDGP010006085.1:207500-398403 GCA_033675545.1 Elysia crispata
GAGAGAAAGAGAGGGAGAGAGATAATAGTTTAGGAAGAACCAGAAAAAAAAAGAAGAAAAAAATTGACATATATATTTAGAGAGAAAGGTAATAAGTTTACACAGACACAGACAAAAGAAGAAAAAAAATATATATACCGAAAATGAGACAAAGGAGGCAAAGAGAAAAGTTCTAGAGAAAAAAGAAAGAAATACCGACACACAGGTATAGAGAAAGAATGAGTAATAATGAAAAAGGACACAGACATAAAAGTTTTTTTCTAAAATATATCGAAAGAAGGAAATAAAAAAGAGAGTATCAGAGAGATAGAGAGAGAAAGAGTAAGACAGAGAGAGAGAAAGAGTAAGACAGAGAGAGAGAGAGAGAGAGAGAGTGAGTATAAGGGGAAGAACCAGAAAGACAAAAAAGAAAAAGCACATATATTTAGAAATAAAGAGTGAGGAATAAACTGATATAGCTACGGACATTAAGATTAAAATGTATCTAAAGTGAGAGGGGAGGAAGAGGTTGACGGATAGGCAGAGGGGGAGAGGGGGAGAGAGAGAGAGAGAGTCAGAGAGAAGACAGACAAACAGAGAAAGAGATAGAGATTGGGAAAAGAAGAAACAGAAAGAGAACAAAGAAATAGCGACTTACATTCAGAGCAAAAGAGGGAGTAATATACTGACATAGACATAAAGATAAAAGTTGCTTCGAAAATGGGGTAAGAAAGGCAAAGGAGAAAGAAAGAGAGAGAGTGGACAAAACCAGTGAGAGGAACAGCATGAAACAGAAAAAAGAAATAGCGACACACAGCGAGAAATATTTAACTGGACTCATGTATTTTTCGATAAAATATGATACTCGATAGCTCAAGTTTACCAAAACAGAATGACCTCAGCAATACGGTTTCAATAGCTGAGAAAATTCTTACAAACATTGAACTGGAAGGACCTGAATCCTCAACAAATATGAAGGTGCACTTTTTTGGCTTTAGTCATGGTGACCTTAGAATTGGAGTATTTTATAGATCTAAAAATTTTTACTTATATTCAATCTCACTTGGCCATGTCATTTGAATCTTTGATTATTAAGCTAAAATAAAATGTAACTTAGAACTGAATTGCATGTATGTGATATTGAAAAAAGAAAATCAAGCTTATTATAATTGATGGTGAAAAAATGCCAATTGTGATTTGGATAAAAGAGGAGTTTCAAAACAATCGAAAACACATATAGATAAAATCACAGCTGCGACTAGTTTGGTCCATTGGATCGTCAAAGAAGTTGTCAACCCAGATTCATTTATTCTATGCAAATGGTACAAACTCTTGATTTACAATTTAGACTGTCAGCATAACAATCAACAAATATCAAACATATACATGTTTATTAAACATGAAAATGCCATAAATGTAAGTGAATGATGATTTTTACTTTCATTCTGTTCTTATGAACAACTCTGTTGAAATTGTAAGCAGTTTTGAAGGGAAAGTTTTTCAGAATTAGTATTACTCAAATTTGCTGAAGTGATGAACAATCGAACATCATCTAATTGCAGTAGGCCTCATTATGGCCCGATAGACTATCAACTTTATTCTTTCCTAAAGATATTTAGTTTACATTGATGTTTCCTTAGTTTTAACACCGCAATTTTAATTAAATGTGAAAAATTAAGTGGGTAATTAGCCATTCAGAGAAAAACTTGTACATATCATAAAATTCATATGCAAGGCATACACCATTTTCTTTGACATAAAGTAATCTTGGCAAACAACGGAAAAATACCCAAATGATGTATTTTACCAGAGCTCTATGATGACATCCGAGCTTAATGTCAGAAATAATGGATACATGTTTGATGTAGTGGAGATCTAACAAAATCGAGGGGCAGCTGCCTCTACTTTCCTGATACCTTATTTGACAAAGAGCATAGCAATGAGTCTGGTTATTTTTAAATTGTTCTAATTTTATAAAACATTTGAACTCAAAATTATATCAATGTATACCGTAACAGGAGCACAAACAAGAAGTGAAAACATCAAGAGAGAAAACTAAGGGTTTTTTTCTTGACTCAAATAAGACACTTTGCTATATGATTATATCCTATTTCTTATTTATGCAATTTGGATGTATTTTAATATCTGTTGCACCTCATCTACAGTTTTAATATAATCATTAAAAATATGTTGTGAAATGCTCTCTAGAAATCACACTAGAAGGCACAAATCTTTTTACCAATCTTCATTGCACACTCATCACATCCCTAAATTGGGCAGATTCTTCCAACATATAAAAAAACTCTAAAACTAAATGCAAAGTTTACACTAAGGTGATTTTAAGGTAACATTATATATACCTTGGCACGATATCAGACTCACACAATGTCAAAATATAATGTGAAAAAAGAGGAAAAACAGAAAGAAACAATTCCCCATCCTATAAGCACAACCCAATGATATTCATGCAAAAGTCAAGAACAGTAAAATAAATGTACATGTATATTGTATACTGATTAAGATGAGAATCTTGATATGTTTTCTTCTTGTGTAATTCAGCTTCAGCAATTTGAAAAGAATCAAGGGATACTGCTCAATTGATCAGTTACACCTCTAGATCGGGTTCATATACTTTTCTATTTTATATAGAGTTTTAATTTTTTCTTAAGTCAAATGTGATTAGGCTATCCCTGAAGTCTGAACCCCAAACATGTTGACGCTAAACAAGGTGCTGACTGTTGAAGAGACTGAAGTGGGATAAGTTGCTAAGTTCCATTCTATCTCTTGATGTGGCAGCAACTTTGCAATGACATCACCAGCAAGCAAGAAAATTACAGGCTCAATGGCATTACTCATAAGCTAAACAATCTCACAACAATGATGTGAGATAGAATTAGAAAATTACATACATATAAATATAATATCTAAAATAGCAAACTCAAATGTATGCAAGAAAATTACATGGTCTTACAATGTCATTACTTTCAAGCTAGAATACTTTACAAGAACTAAATCGTGAGCAAGAAAATTACATGCTTCCCACAATAGCCTTATTGGTTGTTAAGAGCTAGCAGCAACACATTTCACAAATTGTCACTGGCAGTCATAAGCTAGAGAATTACAAATCTATTGTAGTAATAATATAAGAAAAATAGGTAACATCTACAACAGCAACACTAACAGGGTGAAATATATTCCAAACAATCAAAAAAAAAAATTCCACACACCATACTTTTTGTGGAGGGACGCCAAATTTGCCGGATCCATAATAATTTACAAGAGAAAAATTAGAATCCTGTTTCTCAAAATAGTTTCTCCACACATATGTTTACACATAATAAAATTATAATATGGGTTTGAGCAAAAACTTAATCTTAAAGTATGGAACCAATTGTGCAACAGAGTTTTCAACTCTCTAAGTCTTAGTTCGTGTTCTCCTTGTTCACTACAGACATAATGTGACCTGCATATGTTCTCAAGAATCTCACGTAATGTAAGATTACTTCAAAGCATTGAGTTTACCCACATTGATCAAACGGGGCAGTTTTGAAGACAAGAATGGTTTAGGACTTCCACCTTGGTTTTCTGTCTCCTGACAGATGGAACACAGATGAGCAATAAAAGAGTTGGGTTGCGTAAATTGTAAGTATGAAATTAAACATGGCCATTTGCGAATTGAACGGGGTTTGATTTAAGTACCACAATGTGTCAGATAATGAAACTCACTTTCCTGATTTGACAGGTGTGGAACTGGAGTCTTGAGTGCTAGCATAGTGTGACAGTAAACAGTGTCTGTCCAGCAACAAGGGGATATGGAAGGATTGTGGTTTCCAGAGAAGCTAAAAGCTGTAGCCTCAGTCTCAGTATGAGCCTGAGTTAAGATAAACCATACAGTGTGTAATGTAAATCTAGCATGCAGGATGAAGGCTATGAATGTATGTTAAGTTAATAGATCTAAATCCTTCCCCTTTCTTCATAAAATTTTACAACATCTGGATGTGTTTTTACTTATTAGAAACTCATCATCTAAAGTTGGGTGTGAAAAATTCACTAAGATATTCTATCAAAACATCTTTTTTCAATAATCTCCCAAGCACAATTCATTTGAAAATAATGACAGCAATAGGTAAAAAATTAATTCAGTAAGTCACTACGTGCAATATGCAGGGACTAATAAATTTTGAAATGTAATGTAGCATTAAGTAGAAGTTAGGAGCAATGCCTAACAGATTTTGTTAAAGCTTGAGAGTATAACATGAGCTTCTCTCACCTCAGATGAATTCCCCATATATCAAAAAAGGATGAAACAAAAAAAAAAAGAATTTTGTAGCCATGGCACATTAAAACCCTAGTTACAGCACATTTCAACATACAGACTGGTCAGTTATTTTAATATGATGCAGTCAAGTAAATTAAAAACAACTGTCAGCAATAACAGATAAGATCAAAGCAATCACTTCCTATTCTAACATCATCATACACATGTTATCAGCCACACAGGTCATGCTGTTTATATATACCTACATTAAAAAAAAATTTCTTTCTCTGAAACATTGATCAAATCCTGATAATATGATTAGATCGCTGTGAAGATCTCATACAGTCAAGTCAAATTATTTCGAAGTTTTGGGACAAAAAAAAATGAAGACAATTTATTTTTGTTAACGATCGTTTTTGCTAGGTCGGGTAAAGAGGAGCTCTGACTGTTTTTTTTTCTTTTTAGGCACATGTATTTCTTAATATAATAAAAAGAATTAGGCCTACCTTGAGTGTGACCAACAGGCTAGGAATTAACTGGCAATGATTGGTTCAGTTGCTGCCTACAGACACTGCTCCCCTTCTTTCATAGCCCAGAAGGGATTCACATCTAAGTCCAACAAGACAGCCCCACCCAAACACCCTCTTCTGCCTTATCATTAGTCCTAAAATTAATCTGCATAGAATCACTCAAAACTTAAAAATATCAAGAATTGAATTACCTGGACTTGACTGCACGATCTACACCACAGAGCGTTTATAATTGATGAAAAATCTAGTCAATTCATATCCTGAGTTTTTACAAAACTTAAACATCTTTTGTAATTGCAAATTTCTTAAATGATATAAATGGAATGATATATATTGTTTATATTGACATTTGAGAAATCTGTGAAAACAAACTGTACATTCTAGAATTCACACAATTAGATAACTGGTCATTATTTGATTTGACATAACAGCTAGCGAAGGCCATGGTTAACATTGACAGTTAGATCCACTTGGTTTCCCCCCTTCCTCCTTGCCGAGCTTGAGAGCACTAGATGTGTTGGTCTGGAAAGACTCTGAGAATCCTTCCAGCTCAGCATGCTTGGCCATCATTTCTTCGATGAGAAAGCTGCAAGCAGAGAAAAAATCATCAGATTGGAAACTGAACTATGGTAATAAACGGACAAGGTTAGAAAGTATAAGTTGCACCTCATAACTTTGGGAAAAATGATCAAGACATACCTCTTTTAAAGAGAAGATAAAATATTTGGCTTGTCATTTTTACAAGAAAAAAACATCTTTGAGCGGCCCTGTTTTCAGAGATGTTTCTATTTGTTAACTTTTACTCTATGATTATTTACATGCTTTTTATATCCTAAAAGGTATTTGATATCCTTGAATATTAGGCATTGTCTATTGCAAAGCACTTTGAGATTTCAATTTTAGAGGTAAACAGAATTGTGTGATTACATTATAATTTTAGTGGAAAGTTGGCTGAATGGCTTTGCCCATGACCTTGTGAGAGGGCCACTCCAGTTGACAAAGCACCCTATTCTGAGGCGCTTAATCTAAAGAAGATGACACCTACAGCCCCAGCAGAGAAGCTTAAATTAAGTACTCTCTTAGACTAGTCAACAAACTCAAGTTATCCCACAGTAAAGCCATTGCAAAATAACTATTACATGGCATGGCTCAAAAAAAAAAAAAAATTTAGGAGAGCCTTCAGTAAACTAAAAATGTGGAAACAATGAGCAAATCATGATAAGTTATTTATAGCAGATCAAGAAAAAAATCTATGCAAGTATAAGAGGTAAACATGAAGACATAATTCTGCCAATAGGTTTACATGACAGCCAATTCACCCAACAGATTCTTTTGATCATAGTGTCAGAATGTGTACATGAGAGTCAACTCACCCCATAGATTCTTCGATCATAATTCCATCCTTTACAGATGTTTCACTCCAGCCAAGGAAGTCGTGTTCTTTGCACATATCCTCAATTTCATCTTGGGTTACTTCTCTCCGTTCTATATCATCACACTGGAATACAAAAAGACTAGGTGAGCCATACTTTATTTTTTCTTTGAATTCTTTTATTGTTTAAGAATACAGTAAATACTAAAGCAACTGACTTACAAGATTGGTCACTCATTTTACATTACCTGATATGGGCCACACAATATAAGAGAAAAAAAAATCATATTTCAAAATGTGTTGCGCCAAACTTGTAATGAGAGTATATGGCTCAATTCTTGGTTACTGCAAAACACTTTCATTATGTTACAGCATAAGAAACAATCAATTTAATTAGTGATTAGATGAGGAAGACAAGTGCAAAAGGCAGATAATGTAG
The DNA here is from genome assembly GCA_033675545.1 of Elysia crispata. Classification (NCBI taxonomy): domain Eukaryota; kingdom Metazoa; phylum Mollusca; class Gastropoda; family Plakobranchidae; genus Elysia; species Elysia crispata. The sequence continues at coordinate 214,079 of JAWDGP010006085.1, forward strand.
GGCAGACCTTGTTAGCCAGGAGAAGACACGGTACGGGTGAGCCGTCCATCAGGGTGCACTTCTGGTCGAGATCCTTTTTCCACTTGACAGAGTTTTGAAATGTGCCTTTCTGGGTGAGGTCGAACATGACCAGGCAGGCATGAGCGTCTTTGTAGTAGACACGGGTCATGGAGGTAAACCTCTCCTGACCTGAAAGAGAAACACAAGGACTTAAAACCAACTGACACACTGAGCAAGGAGTTAGAACTATTAACTAAAAGACCAGACTAGGCATAGGGACAGTTTTTAAAATTTCAAAAAGAGAGAAAGATGTTAGTCTCAAGTGGAGAGAATTATCACTCTTCCCGAAGTAATGAAATGAGGAATGAAAAGTTGAAGACTAAAACTAAACAATAAAGTCAGTAAAGCAAGCTCAACCTGTATTTGCTTCAGGCTTGCATTTGAAGAGTGTCGCTGACCAAGCTCGCTCTCATTGACTAAGGTCTAGTCTTAATCTGCAAAATGTTGACTGCAGGCTGCTTAGGCTCTAGCTAGCTACACACTTTGTGCTGGAACCTCATGCTTAAATATGATATATCATGTTTGTGCTGAACAAGTGTTTCTTACATTCTGCAGACCTTTTTTTTATTATCTTAATATAATAATATTATAGGTGGTAAACATTACAAGTTTGGTAAAAAAAAAAAAAACTCATTTTAGACAGAGAGAGAGAGTAGGGAATTGTGATATGGCGTCCTTGTTGCTAATTTGACTGAAGGTGATGAAAGCAAAACATTTAAACCAATGATAACTTCATAAAACTGTAGTTTTACTCCCATTGTTCCAAAGAAAATTGTGACAATGCATAACTGCATTCTGCCCATACCTATTAAACACAATAACTTTATTGACAGACAAAGCACAAGATATTTGAAACAAGGGCCTCACCAGCTATATCCCATAGTTGCAATTTGATATTGCACTTTTCTGACCATTTGATCACTTTCAAGGCAAAATCCACTGAAAAAGACAATAAAAAGATCAGCTAATTCATATAATTTAAGAACAAATTTATTACTTTTTACCTTCCTGGTTCAAAACTTTCATCAACAAAAATTTCTGTATCAATAGCTTTATAAAAGAAAGAAGAAACCAAACCTGACAAACCAAAATAAAATATGCAATGAAGTGGTCACTCAAATATGTTCCATTTTTGTTTCTTATTCATCTACTCACTTTATCAGATGGTGTGTGAGAAAGACTCTGAATGTTTATTTTTAGACATATGCCAAGAATAATGTTGATAAATACTCTTTATCAATTTTTACAAACTAGACAAAATTGTACTCAAATATTATATTCTCCACTGCTTTGCAACACACGGCGTCTCAAAATCGGCTCTCAGCGATACTTTAGTTTAGGCCTGCTTGCCTGCATATCTCCTTACCAAGGACTGTCTTCAGTGAATCAATCACTGTCAGATACGCTCTGCTGACGCTGCTAGGCAGGGTAAACCAGTGCGCCCGATATTTTGCGCACTGCACTTTGATGCGTAATAAAGTTTGTCTTTGTTTAACAAGCTATGGTCAAATTTGTTAACGAGCTAGACTGGTTTCCTCTTGACTTTCGATTTATAAACTCAGTCTTGTGACTTTTGTGAAATTCCCGTGTTTTTATCTTTAAAAGGTTTTATTTTAGAGCTTCGTTTTGCTCACTTAGTTTGTTAATTAAGTTTTATAAATTTACTTCCATTGTGTCAACTTAATTAGACTATTACAAACGGCTCCACAGAAATCATTTTTTCTTCTTCAACGGTTTTCTAATATCATTTCTATTTCTGATTTAACAGGTTTCTTATCCTCAGCAACAATAGAGAATTTTTAAATAATTTTTTTTTACACCATTATGGAACATACTCAAGATCGGCTCTACCATTATACTTCTATTGTGTTCATTTAATAAGACAATTACTGGCAAACGGCTCCATAGAAATCATTTTTTCTTCTTCAACTGTTTTCGAAAATTATTTCTCTTTCTGATTTAACAGGTTTCTTATCCTCAGCAACAATAGAGAATTTTTAAATAATTTTTGTTTACACCATTATGGAACATACTCAAGATTGGCTCTACCATTATACTTTTATTGTGTTCATTTAATTAGACAATTACTGACAAACGGCCCCATACAAATCATTTTTTCTTCTTCAACGGTTTTCTAATATTATTTCTCTTTCTGATTTAACAGGTTTCTTATCCTCAGCAACAATAGAGAATTTTTAAATAAATTTTTTTACACCATTATGGAACATACTCAAGATTGGCTCTACCATTATACGTCTATTGTGTTCACTTAATTAGACAATTACCGACAAACCGCCCCATACAAATCATTTTTTCTTCTTCAACGGTTTTCTAAACGGTTTTCAAATATTATTTCTCTTTCTGATTTAACAGGTTTCTTATCCTCAGCAACAATAGAGAATTTTTAAATAATTTTTGTTTACACCATTATGAAACACACTCAATATTGGCTCTACCATTATACTTCTATTGTGTTCACTTAATTAGACAATTACTGACAAACGGCCCCATACAAATCTTTTTTTCATCTTCAACGATTTTCAAATATCATTTCTCTTTCTGATTTAACAAGTTTCATATCCTCAGCAATGATAAAGAGTTTTTGAATAATTTTTTTAAACCATTATGGAATTTACTCAAGATCGTCACTATCAATATAATTATGCGAATGAAATGTGCCGCACATGTGGTCAACTGACTTTGAAAAAGAAGGGGAAAAAACAATATTAAATTAAAAAGTCGTTCTCTGGCGTGGACCTTAGTGATGACATTCGCATGGTGTTCGGAATCGATCCGAAATCAATGATTTTCTTCGTGATATGTTGCCATATAATGTAAGGCAAACATATCAGCGTGTAAAAAGAAGAAGTGTGGCAACTATAAAGTGTCTAGGTCTAGATCTATATTTATGACACAGACAACTTGAGATTTATGGTGTGACTTCAACAAACAAAATCCCTTATTAACCCATCTTTGTGATATCGTCTCTCTAATCTAGCTAAGGCACGGTAGTTTACAAAGCAGGCACGAGCTCTCAAACTTAGAGAGACTCACCGAGAGAGAACTCACTGAAAATAAAACCCACCCAGACATTCATACCACTAGCCACTTTTTAATTTTTACTGATTGATACCGCAACACTACACTACTTACACCTGCAGACACAATTGAAACGATGACAGATAGCCATATAGATAACGAAATTAGCGTAAAACTAGTAGGTACCAGCAGGCCCAGTGATAGCATAGAGACAGATAGAGAAGATTCCCACCAGTTATATCAGCATGAAAATAGAGACCACACAGACACTTCCCCCACTAGAGACAATTAAGAAAACGAACACGTTAGATGCACCACTAGCAGACACACAGACAGTGGAAGTAACGATCGACAGAGGTACAAACATAGAATATAGATCTAGAAACTTACCACAAAACATGATTTATCAGCACAACAGTCATAGACATGACTTCTAATGAGCAACAAACGCTCACCATTCCAACTACCCCCATAGCTTCATCAACACCTATCAAACCCTTTGGTCAGCCACAAGAGATAATTCAAAAACACCAATGATAAAATGTGTTTTATTATTCGCCATTGTTCCTTGTTTGGATATTTCAACTCGATAGAGTAACATACGCTGTAGTAATAATTAAAGGGAATTATGTTTGGATCAAGCTCACAGACACAATTTTTGTGCTGAGGATATGATTTTTTCGTGAATGTTTAGAAAAATATTTGTCTTATTGACAGTAACATTTTTTTCAAGTTCTGTGGAGCCGATTGTCCGCTAGCGGTCATTTAATCATGTTAATTAGCTCAGTAATCAGGTAATTTTTCCGACTTTTTAAATGACTGATATAAAAGCTTCTATCAAAGCTATTTTTATAATTTTTTTTAATGACAACTTTTTTTACTATTTTTTTTATTTAGTGAAAGATCAAATGAAAAGATAATTAAATGAAGCTTGCAGATCGTATTAAAATGAACTATTATGACAAAAGACTGGTGCATGCCAGCAGTGCGGCGGACCTTGACCTCACATTGGGTGGATAACCCCAACCCCGTGACCTATTTATCGCTTGCTTGAGGCCAGTGCAGCACAACTAAAGTATCACTAAAGTGACGCCGTGAACAATAAAAAATAAATTACTATCTACCTCATTCCCTTAATAGTCAGACTAACTTCATCATAAAATTAATTCTGTTGTGAATCAACTTTATTTATAATTTATTCTCACTCAAAGGCATGGCATAAATTAAAACAGAAATCTAATCAATTTGAACTTGCAACAAAATTGTGTTTGTTATTTTTTTTTATGAAACTTCTTACCGCCTATGGTCATTTTATAGTCTCTTCTAAAGGAATCATTGACATATTTCTGAACAAACGATGTCTTGCCAACAGTTGGGTCCCCAATGATGATGACTTTGAACAGCACTTCTGTCATCGTGCAAATATTAATTTTATGCTAGCTAAATCCAGTTTCACACTGTTAGGTGAACACAGGCCATGAAAAATTGTTGGATTGGGTTCTGTCTTAAAATCTGGTTCGAATAGAAAGGAAAGAAATAAAAGTATAAAAATTCAAAATGGCAAGTGCATAGCACCTAGATGTAGTAACACTTAGCAACTGTGTGTTCATTGATCAAATTCTTTTGAAAGCACAGAATAGCAAGCAAAGCTGAGCTACATGGTTTTCTCATTGATAGTTTTGAAATTTAATTGCCAGAATTCTACAACTAATCGTTTTGTTGTTATTTGGTTTTTTTTTTAATTGTCTTTTTTAGGAGAAGGGGCTGGATAAAAAATGAATGTTTGTAGTTAGCAAAGTATACCGTAACAGAGAAGATTGTAATTTTTCATATGTTAAACTTTTCACTTGATTTGAAACATGTTAATTCAATTCAAAGTGATTTATATACACTGATCGCGGCATGTTTCACTTCGTCTAGATTTTTTACTTTTTAGAGATGACTGTGACAAGAGAAATTAATTATGGATTTCAAGTTTTATTATCATTGCCATTCTGTACAGCTCTTACCACAACTTTGACTTACTACATCACTTGTAAAGATCTAACACACTAATCTTCCTAGATACTATTGTCAAACTTATGCCACAGTTCAAAATCGAATTTAAAGTAAAAGTTGGTTCATTTGTGGGTTAGACTGTTAAGATGTAGATTCTAGATTTCTAGATCTTAAATCTGCGACTTGTGGTTGATGTGGAGTTTAAATCTATAGCCTAGGATAGATTTTTATCTAAAATGACTCCACATACTAGATCTAGATCTAGTTCTGAAATATTCTTAAATTATCTAAATTAGATCTAAAACTAACTTACTTAGGCTTAGAGAATAGCTCTGGATCCGGATAGATTTAAATTTCAAGATAATTACCCTATAAAAAGTGACAGGTGTGACAGAGATCCATGATTTTGATAAATTGACACAACGAGAGTGATGTGTGCACAGCACACACAGATAACGTAACCTAGATTTATATCTAGTGGGCCTCTTCTAAAACATCGTGGCCTGTATGTTCAAGATCCAGACCTAATTTATCAAGACTATCAGAGTTGGTCTGTAATCTGTGGTCTACAATAGCAAAAACAGTCTTTGGCTATAGATTCTATACACCTTCAAGCAGCAGTCACAGCTTCAGTTGTTTTGATCACATGTCTGCGGAAGTTTGGATCGGCTGTAGTCACATGATAGATCACATGGTCAGATTTGATGAAAGAAAATTTATAATTGATGAGTCGATGTAAACAAAGCTTTGCCAAAGGTGCATGGAGCTATAAATAGGTGTCAAAGTGAATTAGAAAAATTTATTTGCAGTTAGAAGAGTGAAAAACTGTTTTAGTATAGGCTAGTGGGCGAAACAGAATCGGCTTTCTGACTGATGATATAACTGCTAAGAAAAGAGCTCTCGATCGAACTTACTAATTTGTTCCCCCATGTCAACCTCAGATTGGACTATCTGGTGATGAAGCTGCGGTCTGACAGCACAGAGGGTCTACATTTAAACCTCAGATTGGGCTATCTGCTGGTGATGTAACTCATTGAGCTATTCTATTGAGCGGTGGTCTCACAATACAGAGGTTCTGCATGTAAACCTCAAATTAGGCTATCTGGTGATGTAACTTAGTAAGCTTATCTACAGAGCGCTGGTCTGACAACACATAGGTTCTGCAGGTAAACCTCAGATTGGGGTATCTGATGATCCAGTCATTTCTGTAAATATCTTTACAAGAGCCAGTAATTTGCTATGACAATGTCGGGCATTGTAACATCCAAGAAAACAATACCGGGGAGAAGAAGAAGAAGAAGGAAGAGAGAGAGAGAGAGAGAGAGAGAGAGAGAGAGAGAGAGAGAGAGAGAGAGAGAGAGAGAGAGAGAGAGAGAGAGAGAGAGAGGAACTTGCACTAATATTTGGTTACCACTCAAACAAAGGCAGCCGGAGACAGTTCGCAGACTGTGAGCTATTTTATTGTATTGCAACAAACGTTCGCCTCTCTTGTTATCTTCTTCTATCAAAGAAATCCTTGAATCCCACCGTAGCCTGCCATCATCCTGTGTGCAGGCGATATCTACTCGATCAAGTCGTTTTGTTTTAACATCTCCAACGTCATCTTTAGCGGCTTCACTGACATTATCATCCTCATTAGTGACTTCATCACTGCTCGATGTCTCATGGATGACAGAATAATAATTCAAAGACGCAAATTCTTCGGTTTCCTGTTGGACGTGAAATTCTTGAAGCGCCTGAACGTCTTCTTCTGTTGGGAATTAGTTCTGGTCTGTACTTCAGGCCATGACTATCTGTACACATAATATTAATAATATCAACCGAGATTCTCTGCACACACATCATCTAGACAATAAGGAGAGGAAGAGGCTGTTTGTACATTTTGATATGCTTTTCATATTGAGAGAAAATTGAGAAAGAGAGAGAGAGAGAGGGGGGGGGGAGAGACAGACAGACAGCCAGGCAGACAGATAAAGGGACAGACAGAGACAAAGAAAATAAAATATAACATAATGATAAAATGATCCAGCTTGAATACTGTGAAATATCGGGAGCGTGGAGGTGACGCTGATCCCATCCATGAAGTTTTTTGTGTTTTTTTTTTTTTTTTGTTGTTATTTGTTTTATGATGTTTTGTTTTGTTTTGGTTCTTTTTACCAGTCATTGTAAACGATTTCTTTAAAGCACGGGAAATATGATCATTAGATTATCATAAAATATATGGGAACTTATAAGATTGACTTGAACTTCAAATAAGAAACCAGTAGCGAAACGGAAAAAAACAAACAAGTAAACGTGGCATAGAAAGACCTTATACTTGTAGCAACATACAATATCAGAACAAAACCAATAGCTCACAAATATTTTTCTTCTCTTTGCTTTTATTACTCGGCTCAAAGAGGCAGGAAACGGTGCGATCAAAAACATATTGACAGCATATGTTATTTCAACAAACTGTTTTGTTGTATGCTTCACCATTCCTGGTCTTGACGGACTAGAAAGGTTAAACCATAGACTGAAATAAATAGGAAACAGTTTATAAGTAGCAGCTGTAACGAGAACAATAATTTTGGCGTAACAAGCAATTTTTCAATTTTATCATACCGTGTATTGCTTCAAATGTTACATGTAACTTTTCACTCTACCATAAAGTGTATTGCTTCAGAAGTTACGTGTAACTTTTTTCTCTATCATTTGCTTCGGATTTAAGTTGTAACTTTTCACTCTATCATACCATGTATTGCTACAGACGATACATGCAACTTTTCACTCTATCATACCGTGTATTGCTATAGACGTTACATGCAACTTTTCACTCTATCATACCGTGTATTGCTATAGACGTTACATGCAACTTTTCACTCTATCATACCGTGTATTGCTATAGACGTTACATGCAACTTTTCACTCTATCATACCGTGTATTGCTATAGACGTTACATGCAACTTTTCACTCTATCATACCGTGTATTGCTATAGACGTTACATGCAACTTTTCACTCTATCATACCGTGTATTGCTATAGACGTTACATGCAACTTTTCACTCTAGCATACCGTGTATTGCTATAGACGTTACATGCAACTTTTCACTCTATCATACCGTGTATTGCTATAGACGTTACATGCAACTTTTCTCTCTAGCATACCGTGTATTGCTATAGACGTTACATGCAACTTTTCACTCTATCATACCGTGTATTGCTATAGACGTTACATGCAACTTCTCACTCTATCATACCGTGTATTGCTATAGACGTTACATGCAACTTTTCACTCTATCATACCGTGTATTGCTATAGACGTTACATGCAACTTCTCACTCTATCATACCGTGTATTGCTATAGACGTTACATGCAACTTTTCACTCTATCATACCGTGTATTGCTTTAGACGTTACATGCAACTTTTCACTCTATCATACCGAGTATTGCTATAGACGTTACATGCAACTTTTCACTCATCATACCGTGTATTGTTTAAGACATCACATGTAAATTTTCACTCTATCATGCCATGTATTGCTTCGGACGTTACATGTAACTTTTCACTCTATCATACCATATATAGCTCCAGACGTTACATTCAACCCTTCAGCCTGTCAAACTCCATACTGTATTATGTTTTGGCCATTTAATACGACTGATAAATCAACACGTCTTATATCCTTTTGTATGTATTTCGGGTACATCTAAACACCAATGGATGTACCTGTGTGTTTCGGATATCTCTATACATCTACAATTACTGTGTACTTGTTTACTTATTAAGGTTCGAGCATTTCTAAGTACTTGGCCATTGCGTCCAGGTAACCTTACACTTTGAAGGGTCGCAGTGAATTTGTACGTACTTGTTGTTTCTGTCTGAACGTTTATTCCTCTTATCCATGTATTTTGGGTTCTGTTTCTTGGATTTGTGGTCTCTTATATCTTGGGTTTTGGAAACACGATCACCTTGCATAATTTTGCTCATGTAGTATTTTTAACCTTGGATCTATTTTCTATGTTCCGGTTACCCTTTATGGTTTACTAGATTTTTCTCCTTTCTTATGTTTCACTTTCAGGTACACACAAGCTTTCAATCATCCCTGACCTTCAACCCGAGTGTACTATCTTTGTGTTGAAACTCTTCTAAGATTAGCCTATGTTATTGAGCTTTGGTGGAGTTTACAGGCTCCGCATTTTGATCACCAGTACAAACAAGTTCTTTAATTAACACCAATTTTGTAATGAAATTCAACTAAAACTCTATCGTTAGTTATAAAGGATCATAGTAATATTCTTTTTCCTTTAGAAGATGTTCCTCTGGCGAAAGCTCGACAAATGATTTGAATTCCTCACACTCGAATTGGCGTTTAGTGTAGATAAACAGGTCCACGAAGTTTTGTCCCAAAGCTTGGGTCAGATGTTTGTCAGCCTCGAGGGCGCTGAGAGCCTCGTCCAGGGTACTTGGCAGTCTCGTCGTCTGCTCCATGGGGTCAGGGAGGGTCAGATTTCTGCGGACACCGTCCAAACCTGCAGCCAGCGTGGACGCCAGGACAAGGTGCGGGTTACAGGCGCTGCTTGGGAGTCTGTTCTCTATGTAAACGTTCGCTTCGGCCTCAAGCTTTACACGGAACGTGGAGTCTCTGTTTTCCCACGCCCAGTTCGCATACGTTGGTGCAAAGGCAGTGCCGACTCGTCTGCGTAAAGAGAAATGAAATTTCAGTACCGGTACATTATCACAGTAATATTAACAATATTCACATGCCGGGGATAAACATACCTTGATATTTCAACACTGGCAAGCTTCTGAATACAAAAGTTTTTCAAAACTCAAAACTGGAAAATATTAAGAGAAAACTATAAAGCCAATCTCAAGGGTAACCTCTCACTCGCAAATCACTTTAAAATCAAATTTAAAGAGGAGGAGAAACTTTCATCGTTATATCGACCCTCAAGACCGTCCAATCAACCAATACCACCAGGTAAATGAGAAATTGATTTTAATCGTCTAAATAATAACAATGCAGCAACGATTTAAGTGAACACAGAGCCGTATCAGCTGACTCAACTGTAGCAGTTAACTGTCGGTGAGCAGAGAGCCGTGACTCACCTATAGCAGTTGATTGTCTGTCAGCAGAGGGCTGTGACTCACCTGTAGCAGTTAACTGTCGGTGAGCAGAGGGCCGTGACTCACCTGTGGCAGTTGATTGTCTGTCAGCAGAGAGCCGTGACTCACCTGTAGCTGTTGATTGTTTGTCAGCAGAGAGCCGTGACTTACCTGTAGCTGTTGATTGTCTGTCAGCAGAGAGTCGTGACTCACCTGTAGCTGTTGATTGTTTGTCAGCAGAGAGCCGTGACTCACCTGTAGCAGTTGATTGTCTGTCAGCAGAGAGCCGTGACTCACCTGTAGCTGTTGATTGTCTGTCAGCAGAGAGTCGTGACTCACCTGTAGCAGTTGATTATCTGTCAGCAGAGAGCCGTGACTCACCTGTAGCAATTGATTGTTTGTCAGCAGAGAGCCGTGACTCACCTGTAGCTGTTGATTGTTTGTCAGCAGAGAGCCGTGACTCACCTGTAGCTGTTGATTGTCTGTCAGCAGAGAGTCGTGACTCACCTGTAGCAGTTGATTATCTGTCAGCAGAGAGCCGTGACTCACCTGTAGCAATTGATTGTTTGTCAGCAGAGAGCCGTGACTTACCTGTAGCTGTTGATTGTTTGTCAGCAGAGAGCCGTGACTTACCTGTAGCTGTTGATTGTCTGTCAGCAGAGAGCCATGACTCACCTGTAGCTGTTGATTGTTTGTCAGCAGAGAGCCGTGACTCACCTGTAGCAGTTGATTGTCTGTCAGCAGAGAGCCGTGACTCACCTGTAGCTGTTGATTGTTTGTCAGCAGAGAGCCGTGACTCATCTGTAGCTGTTGATTGTTTGTCAGCAGAGAGCCGTGACTCACCTGTAGCAATTGATTGTTTGTCAGCAGAGAGCCGTGATTCACCTGTAGCAGTTAACTGTCGGTGAGCAGAGGGCCGTGACTCACCTGTAGCAGTTGATTGTCGGTGAGCAGAAAGCAGTCAGAGCTGAAGCATGTTCCACCAGTCCAGCCAGAAAATGCTGCCCAAAGTCAGACAGTTGCTTCCCTTGGCTGGTATTGACAAAAACATTCGCGCCTTCAAAGTCCCACAAGGAAAAGTTGAAATGAAACCCGTTTCTACATCCACTATCTGGATTTACACAAGTCATAAACTCAGCGTTATAGCCTTTGTCTTTGAGATACACATAAGATTCCAGCTTGAAATCTGTGGCCATGTCTGCAGCCTAGAGGAAACAAGGCAACAATGAGAGAGAAATAATGTTAAAAATAATGTGTCGGCAGTAAACAGAAAATACCGGTGGCATATTGGTAAAGACTCTGATTCTTTCTTAAAATGTTTTAATTACCATCGTTAATTATAGATCAAAGTTACGGAAAATATGTGAATTTCGACTATCAACCAAACAGCCACCCCCCTCCCCGCCAAGAAGAGAAATTATTGACACATCAGTGCCAGGCGTGAATCAAAGGCCAGAAACCATAATATGAGATGCCAGCTGGAGCCAGTGGTTGGGTGTCACCCTCCCATGCCCTGTCTCTCACCTCGATCCCCTCAGCGATATCACCCTCCCATGCCCTGTCTCTCACCTCGATCCCCTCAGCGATCTCACACTCTCATGCCCTGTCTCTCACCTCAATCCCCTCGGCGATCTCACCCTCTCATGCCCTGTCTCTCACCTCATTTCCCTCAGCGATCTTACCCTCTCATGCCCTGTCTCTCACCTCAATCCCCTCAGCGATCTCACACTCTCATGCCCTGTCTCTCACCTCAATCCCCTCAGCGATCTCACCCTCTCATGCCCTGTCTCTCACCTCGATCCCCTCAGCGATCTCACCCTCTCATGCCCTGTCTCTCACCTCAATCCCCTCAGCGATCTCACCCTCTCATGCCCTGTCTCTCACCTCAATCCCCTCAGCGATCTCACCCTCTCATACCCTGTCTCTCACCTCATTCCCCTCAGCGATCTCACCCTCTCATACCCTGTCTCTCACCTCATTCCCCTCAGCGATCTCACCCTCTCATGCCCTGTCTCTCACCTCATTCCCCTCAGCGATCTTACCCTCTCATGCCCTGTCTCTCACCTCATTCCCCTCAGCGATCTCACCCTCTCATACCCTGTCTCTCACCTCATTCCCCTCAGCGATCTCACCCTCTCATGCCCTGTCTCTCACCTCAATCCCCTCAGCGATCTCACCCTCTCATGCCCTGTCTCTCACCTCGATCCCCTCAGCGATCTCACCCTCTCATGCCCTGTCTCTCACCTCAATCCCCTCAGCAATCTCACCCTCTCATACCCTGTCTCTCACCTCGATCCCCTCAGCGATATCAAAGGTCACCTCGAACTGACCTCGTCCGAACTCTGACATGAGCGTGTCGATGTGCACTCCAATCTCTCTCATGACCTCCGTCAGGCCCATCAGTGGCCCCTGGACAATGAAAAATGCTCGATAATTAGAGAAGATGGAGTCGGAGTTCTTCAAACTAGAGATAAAAGTAAGAAGAGTAATCACTATCCGTTGGATAATATTGTAGAAACAGCTGATCTATAAGAGTTACCTGTTCTTGGGCATGATTGCAGTCATTATCCGTTGGATAACATTATGATAACAAGTGATCTGAGATTATAGTTGTTGTTTTTGTTGTTGCTGCTGTTTATGTTGTTGTTGTTTTTGTTCAAGTTATTGTTATTGTTGTTGCTGTTGTTGTTCTTGTTGTGTTGTTGTGGTGGTGGTGGTGGTTGTTTTTCTAATCCCAGTAACAGCTATTATATCATCATTGGAGAGAAAGTTAAAGAAAGAGCTTGTGCCCTACTCTCTATATATTTTAAAACTGCTACTTTGGAAATAAGATTTTAAAAAAAGCATATTTTACACTCTCTTCACCATTCATCCAGCTAGTCATGCGACGTTATGAAATTATTCAAATTCACCCAGCCATGCACACAACATTATGAAAGTTATCACCATTCATCCAGCTATCCACACAATTTTATGAAAACAATCACCACTTATTAAGCTATCCACACAACATTATGAAAGTTATCACCACTCACCCAGCTATCCACACATCATTATGAAAGTAATCACCACTCTCCAGCTATCCACACAATATTATGAAAACAATTACCACTTATTAAGCTATCCTCATAACATTAAAAAAAAAATCACAAGCTATCCATACAACTTACGTGGCCATTTTTCAATACGGTCAGTGAAGCCCATCTATTCTCGTGCGCCAATGGTTTGAGGGTAGTCGCGTCGGTCACGCCAAACTCAGCTTCAAATGATGACAGGATTTTCAGCCCAAACTCTGTGCCCAGTTGTTGCAGCACAGCCAGGGTTACCTCCCTCGGTGTGCGCGTGTCCTGTGAAGATTATACAGTCATTGAAACAAAAGGAAGCTGCTTAGTTATAGAGTCCACTGTCTGGGGAATGGAAGTTTTTCGTGTGTGAAACCAACTTGAGCTACATATTGTGGACTAGATGAAAAAAAAAACCCTCGTATTTCGAGCTATCCGTAAGTAATTATGTCAACAAGCAAAAGGCAATATCAATAATAGTAATGATGATGATGATGATGATGTAATAATAATAATATAATTATAATAATAATAATAATAATAATAATAATAATAATAATAATAATAATAATAATAATAATAATAATAATAATAACAATAATAACAATAACAATAACAATAATAATAATAATAATAATAATAATAATAATAATAATAATAATAATAATAATAATAATAATAATAAAATGAATTTCCTTGTTATTTGTACCCACACTACAGTTGTTTAAATAATACATGTACGTGTATTTCTAAGGGAGAGACGGTGTCGTAGAGCTGCCTACCAGTGTGTTGTCAGGATAGCGGACCTCACACAGCACGGAGCCAACACGCCGCTCTCCATAGGCGGCACGCTGACTCTGTCTCAATGTGCTCAACACTGGGGTCACGCGGTGGTTTCTTGTTAAAGCTGTGTGCAAATTGGGTTGACCTCTGACCCCATAGAAACAAATGGCTGTGGAGTAAGACAAAATAAATTACTAACCTAGTAATGACGAAACCTAAAATTATCAATCTGTTCCAGAAAAACAATCATGGTGAACGTGTTGAGGCTCTAAGTAACATGGATGTTTCAGTCGGAGCAACTTCCGGGTTTGACCTCGTGTCGCTGGTACCATGTTGAGGAAGAGGGTATAGAGAACACAAGTTCCTTCACACTTAAAGAAACGGTTGACGCCCACTTGACAGGGATCGAGTCGGGAGAAAATGATACAGGAAGGGTTTTTTTTATGACTGGCTGTGGGAGACAGGCAACAAAAGATACCTCGCCTTAGTTGATATTGATGGATTCTTATGTCTTTTAAACACAAAAGGGGCCAGGCTAAACTCCTTTCTGTTTCTATTTTTTTTTATTTATCTCGATTAATGTTGTACTCCCTACGTTTGCGAACTAAAAATGTAAAGCAATTAATGCAGCGTTCCTTTCGAGAATCAGAATCGGAATCGGCGATTCTGAGAATCGCAGAATCGGAAGCGGTAATGCTATGATTCTCGACTCCATTGCCCATCCTTACTACTACAGGATAGACCTTGGTTCAGGGGTTGATGGATTTTTTAAGCAAGCTTTATATTCAAGAAGAAGAGAAATTCTCTTATTTATTTTGAAACTATCATTGAATTTTTAATTTGAAGATTTTCTTACTTTTGCAAATCATGCATTGATCAGTAAAAAGATGAGATCCTGTCAAGATAGAACACGGCAGACAAAGCGGGAATTCTTCTGATCTCTAGGATAACACATCAATAATATCGTACCTCAAGTGCATTAACGATAATTGTTAGAATGAAGCTTTGCAGTCATGCATCAGCTAAAATAACTTCGACACTGTTATATTAGAAAAAAAGTTCTTCTCTGATGCCCCTCTTTTCCCCTGACTCAGTCGAATTAAATCTGAAACTCTCTCTCTCTCTCTCTCTCTCTCTCTCTCTCTCTCTCTCTCTCTCTCTCTCTCTCTCTCTCTCTCTCTCTCTCTCTCTCTCTTTATCTATCTATCTATCTATCTATCTATTTGGTCATCGAGTTTGAACTTCAAGCTAAATGGCGTGTAGGTTACAATGTAACACAATACCTGCATGCAGACCCATGCCTTGTCTCATCACATCCCGCATCCTTGATCTGGAAACCAGTCGTCCCTTGGAGTAGCCGTGGATGTCGTAGACTTTGAGCTCAAAGTAGTCGAACTTGGCGAGAGCACTTTCTACACCAGCCATCTCGGCTCGGGCACCAGTTGTCATACGTCACTACCCTATGAAATGGAGAAACAGATAGATTAGAGACAGCTTTGAATGGTGCGGGTTTGTACGGCTGGAATATTTTATACCGTACGCTGAATAAGAAACTACACCTACTAGTACTACATCTGGGCTCGTTGAATCCACAAAGTCACAAAGGTGTTATCTATGCTATCATCACGCCGAAACAGGGTGACAACTGAAGTAAGGGCGTCAGTCATGTTCTACAGGAAACAACTCAACTAATTTCATATGAACTAATCTTTCTCTTTAAGTTTAATCAAAAACCTGACTGAACCTAGCTTTAGCAGCAATGTATCCAGCCCTGGAGTTTTTAATTAAACCTGTTGAATCGAGAGCCTAGCTTTGTGGCGAGAGCTTCAGCTAGAACTCGATCTAGATAATTAATATAACCTACATACACTCTCTGATTGAACTCTCCACCCACATACTGGATCAAAGCATCAATGAGGCGGTGAGAATCTCAATGGATCTGAATCAACTTTCAGCTGAGTTTCTGTCCACTCCATATTCTCATCGATTTCCAAAAGCTGATGAAAGGCCAGGATGACCAAGAAGATGACTGGTGTACAGCTGCACAACTCTTTATTATACGAACCAGTGTTTCCTATAGCTGAGGCAGCATTGCCTCTCAAATCGATCTGGTATAATCAAAATGTTCTGAGCCGTGTGGATCTGTTCCCTGAGGGAGAGCAGACGGGTTTTGGTGGTATTGGAGAAATGACGGTGATGATAATGATGATGATTATGCTAACGACAAGGACGATAGTAGTAAACAAAACGATGATGATAAAAGGAATGAAAATGATAAGAGTTCTTGGTGAAGGGGAAGATAATGATGATGATGACGATGATGAGGATGAGGATGATAAAGGTTTATGAGGTTAATAAAGATAATGACAAAAATGATGAGAATGATAGTGGTGACATAAAGAGGATGGGGATAATAGTGGTGGTAGTGAGATTAAAATATAAAAACGGGAACGGTGATAACATTTTGAACATTATAGTGGTCATAGTAAAGATGATGATAAAAATAAGGATACTCCTGATGATAATAACCATAAGGATGAATCTGATAGTGATGAAAAGTATGATTATGTGGATGATAGTGGCAGTAATGAAGACGATGATGGTGATAATGATGATGTGGTGTTATGAAGATGATGATGGTGCTTTATGATTGTCATGTGAGGAACAGGATATAAGAGGGGAGGGGGGGGTGTGGCTAACGTCAAATCATATTTGATGTAATAAGGTTAAACTTCACGTGATAACATCGGTTGTATTCATTGATTGATTCCGAGTATCTCCATTCTCTTATTTAGATTTCACTTTAACAGTTTCATTCAGGAAAATAGGAAAATATTCGAAGCCATTTGGGTTAAAAGTAACATGAAGCAAAAATGAAATATGAATTGTGCAAAGAAACGAAGTGTATTTCGGGCTCCAGGCGGATATCACAAATAATTATTTCCTCATTGTTTGCATTCCTTTCTAAGCATTAGAACCAGTTCAGTTTATTGTGTAAAATTTTGCTTTCTCGATTCTATCAAAGTTATATGAATGCCTATGTAAATGTCCGGAAAGTACAAAATTCACATTGGGAAATCGCGTCAGTGCTTGAACAAATCAAGTTGTTTAGATTTTTCTTGACCCGACTGGGCGTTCAAGTAGAATTGTTATGGGCGCCGTACGGGTAATATAAAAAGTGATTAGGAAGCCCGCCCAAACCTGAGCTATGTCACTGCCCATCGCTCAAAATAGATCTTGGTCACTGTTCGCATTCAGGGAATTCTCAGGAGGTCATTGCCCTCTACAGCCACTCAGAGTCAGACAGAAGGCGTTGGCACGAGCACAGTACGAGGTGTAGGGGTCGTGAAAATGTGTTTCTGAGATGGGTCGGACCTTCAGAGCTTCATCAACTGGACTTAAAGTATTTTAGACGCGTAATTTTTCACGTGTCATTTCCTTCTCTTAGAGAAGAATTCTCAGACTTTTTCATCGCCCTGTTTCCGTAGTAAAATGTTTTCGTTTTTGTTATTGTTTTTGCTCCATTATTAATTGAAATTAAAACTGGCAGGCATTTTGCAAAAAGGCTTTTTATAATATCGGTCAACAATAATTACAAGACCCAAGACATTTAATTAAACTATTGCTGCATTGTCAGTGTGACCTTTATCAACCTCCACATTCTCACATGGGCAACATGAACAAACTGAATGAGAATAACACCAACAACAACCAAACCTTTAATACCAAACTTCACTGTCTATCAGCTGAACCGCGTCCTACATAAACAGGAAGTGTGTACTGTGTAGCGTTGCTGTGTCAGTCGCTTTTTAGCTTGCCGACTCGAATATGAAAAGAAATTTTGTTTTATTTTTTGTTGTTATTGTTTTGAACTGTGTGCATGTGTGATATTACACAATCAAGTGACTGCTAACATTCTATGACCAACTGCAACAAAATGCAGTGACATTGGGAACAAAATGAACAAAATCTGAGAGGTCTACATAGACAATCTCTCTCTCTCTCTCTCTCTCTCTCTCTCTCTCTCTCTCTCTCTCTCTCTCTCTCTCTCTCTCTCTCTCTCTCTCTCTCTCTCTCTCTCTCCCCTCTCTTATTTTTATTTCCCTATCTATCTATCTATCTATCTATCTATCTATCTATCTATCTGTCTATCTGAATAGCTATCTCTATCTTGGGAAAGTAGGAATTAGAAAGCAACTGATGAACAAGAAGAGAAAAAAAATGGACGAACGGAGAGGATGGGAAAGAATGTGGTAATACTTTCTTAAAAGACAACCCTAATTTCCCCCATAATGTAATGCTGTATGGTCTCTCATCTATCGGGACCTCCTGAGAGAGCCAGTACATGACTGATTATGGTACACGCAATGTTAAGCTAGTACAAGCTTAACCTGCTTTCTGTAGTCGGTATGATACTAACAGTGACACACTGTACCCACTTTAAATCTTTTGGTTCATTGTTTTTGTTGTTGTAATTATATGTAACTTTTGTTGTTATTATTTGTTTTCATTTTTTGGAGGTATGTCTTTAGGATGAATAATTGTTTTGAGGAGCTTGGTTTGTTTTTTTTTAAATTTGAAATCAATCTTACCTTAGCGCGTCTGTACTCTGCAAGATGTTAATGTGAAAGCTCGGGGGTTTTCCCACTCAGATGATGATCAATAAACACGTTCTTTACCCAACCCAGCAACTATGTAATCTAATTGTGATAACATATGCATTTATAAAGTCATAAGTAATTTTCAGCCTTTCTTGGCCTCTAATAACCCTGAGCAGAGTGTGCACATGTTCCACAAAACGGTCAGGTTCGAAGCGTATCAGAGCTCTCACGTGAAGGTCAGACATCACACGCAAAAACATGTATACATCCTGGTTTGCGCGCCCATGGGCCGCCAGTAGTTGCGAGCCCCGCGCCGTCTAGCCGCTGAGAAGACTGGAGTCTCTATCCTCTCTGAGCAGATGCATGCATTACAAGCTATTCTCAGCGTATGTGTGAGCTAAATCTAGCTAAATCTGGCTGCCGTGAGAAGACTGGAGTCTCTATCCTCTCTGAGCAGATGCATGCATTACAAGCTGATCTCAGCGTATGTGTGAGCTAAATCTAGCTAAATCTAGCTAAATCTGGCTGCCGCGAGAAGAGTGCATGGAACCAGTGAGGATATAGTTATGCGTACTATGCTATACATCCTGAAATTAAAGAGGATAATTATACATGTATACTATTAATATCCTATGTGATTGAACATGTTATATTGTTGTTTGTCAATTGTTACTGTTCCCCCCCCCCTCCAACTAGTGCGTCCTGTTGCCGGTGCCTGTGCAACTAAACATGTCAATGTTGCACAATGAAGGTTGTCTGACTCGGCACCGTTTTGCAATGGAAATGATAAGTTTGCAATTCCCTTTTGTTGATAGCAATGCATTTCCCAACAGAATAATCAGAAAGACTGAATGAGAAAATATTACTCGTCAAAAAATACCTTCATTGCATTATCTTTCTATGGTATCGAACATCCAGAATAAAACTTACCTTATGCCAGTATATCCGTGTACGTGTTATAATAACAGATCAAGAAGTAGAGCTTTCAGGAGAACAATGTTTTAGCAGTAACTCTGTCCAAAGGTAGATAGATTACCTTCTAGTTCTGTAGAGCTTTCGTCAAAACGACGTTGTGCTTGTGTAAGTCTGTACAGAGGTAGATAAGACTACTTTCTAGTTCTGTAGAGCTTCAATCAGCGGTAGATAGACTATCGTACATTCTAGTTCCACACGAGTTTCTTCTGATGTGATAGATTTGAGTGAATGAACTCGTGGTTCATGACAAGTCTTTAGATATCAGGCCTAAAACTGGCCTAAGAACAACAGCAAAAACAAAAACAAAAATGTTCATGTCAGTGTTTAGAGCCTAAGCAAGACAAGATTGTTTTAATCTCGAAGTTTCCTTGGCGCAGGTCAAGTTGCAGTCACGGACCATCAGTTTCGTTAAACCATTTTTTACCAATGAGTTTGTAGGACAATATTTCTCTATCAAGGCCTAGGTCCAAGAAACAGTGACTGACAACTGAACACAACTGAACCGCTCAGAACTCTCACATGGCTATGCACACACAGGAAGAGGCCAAACTAGATGCTAAACTAGAACAGGGGAAAGATAACCATGTAAAATTTTTTACATAATAACCTACTTTACTGGATCTTTTTTTTTTCTCTTATCACCTACTTCCTCTCAGATTATTTCGATCCGTCGCCATATCACATCAGCTGAATCATTACATGAATCCATGTGCGCTGTAGCGTTTCTTTAATAATTCTTGTCATCTAGAAGGTTGATCTGCACTAAAAAAAACTGGAGAACTCGACTTCGTTCTACAAATATATTTGGATCACTTGTATTGAGAGAGATAAAGAGCTAAATAGATAAAGAAATATAAGTAGATAAATAGTGAGATACACATATAAAGATATGAACAGATAGAGAGATAAAGAGATAACAGATAGAACTAAAGAGCTAAATAGATGAACGGAGATAGAGATACCGGTAAATAGATAGAGATAGATAGAGAGAGAGAGAGAGAGAGAGAGAGAGAGAGAGAGAGAGAGAGAGAGAGAGAGAGAGAGAGAGAGATTTGTTTTCTAGAAATACTAGATACTTGTTTCTGAAGAGAGGCCATCGAGATATTCACCCTGTGCACGACCAGGCAGCCGGAAGTCGTGAAGTTAAGACAATTTTATAATAAACCAATTCTACTATTCTAGATCAGAACATGTGTTCAATTCGAGGTCATTACCTCCCTTGCTTACACGTCTGGTGGCCTTTACCATGCTATCTCAAAAATTGTTTTCATTATGTATTTTGAATAAAAGGAACTGATAGCTGCTTACTTTGAATCCAGAAAAAAATTTTTTTGACCGATAGATATAAATCTAGATGAATGAAATCTACTACCATATGATGCAATGTGCTCGATCTAGATTAGAAGTCTCCCAGAATACTGACAATAGCTTACTCTTTAAAATAAGTATCTTGTTACACACTCGTTAAAAGGTCAAAAATTTCTGGAAATAAAAGTACCAAGAGGTGCACTGCCTTACTAGGTTTTTTTTTTTTTTCGTTTGTTTGTTTGTTTGTTGTTTTTTTTTAATTAATCCAATTCTATAGCGGCCGTACAGTAACTTACAAGAATCAGCCACAATCCAAACAAGACTTTATAGTGAGAAAGAATGACATATCAATCTTTTTGGGACAGTACACTGATATACTTCTTGAAAAAGAAAGAAAAAAAAAAAACAAAAAAAAAACAAGACATCAATTGACAATATAAACACTGTTTATTTCATTGAGATTGACAATAGGTCAAAATCAAAGCTATAAAACAATATCTTTTTTTAGGCTGATCATTGAAGCAACCTTTTAACAAGAAAATATGCACAAGTTCACAAGATGAGCGAAATTGATACTATCTTAAAAATGTAGTATTTTGTTTCAATGCAAAATGCTAAAATATGACATGTTACAGATTGATATTACATGTACTATGGTGTCCCATCAGAATCAGAGGTTTTCTTTCCTTTTTCTTTGTTTTTTAGCTTCGATTTTGTGTACTCAAATGAAATTTTCAGGCTTAATACAATAAAAACTATACAGAGAAAAAAAATGACGACCTTTCATTACAAAATAAAAAAGCAATTTTCTGCGACTGAAAAGATTTATCACCTGCTTTTATATAAACACGTTTTTTGTATCTTCCTCATCTCCACAATATGTTATTAGTCAGCCTACAGCCTACGATTTAAATAAGACACTCCATCAGTTTTATTCCACATTCAAACAAGCAGGATTTACAAATATCTGAGGTTCTTGTCTTAGATTTGATGGAGACAGAAGTTTTTACTCTGCTATGATTTAATTTTCATTCCAGGGACCATATATTTTCATAAATAATATCCTCAGAAGTTACGTAAAGCGGTCAGAAAAACTGTAAGAATTTACCTCCTTAGAAATTCTCATGGATTCAGGTGACTGCAAGATAAATCACACACATTTTATTTGTCAGGCTTGCTTTCATTGAAACTAAGGAGGCCAGATGACAAAGTTAGGCGACATTGAAGATAAACTTTAAAATTGAAAACCTCAATAGAATGAGCTGCAGTCCAGTACCAGACACTTGGCTGTTGTCAGGTTTAGAAATACAGATAGATGTCATTGATGACAGAAACAAAGATGATCAGATAAACCAGGATAATGCTACATCGTAACTAAAATTGTAGCAGAAATCCGATACGCCTTTGCACATTTGTTGACAATGAAAGTAAGTAGAAAAAAAAAAAGCTGTTACTGTTAGAGACTCTCAGCCAACATAAATGAAAGTTCTTTGTTTTTTATTAAACGTCATGCCAAATGTTTAAAATGCAGTCTCAAAACTGTCAGCACATCATCTTGCTCAGAGTCAAGTCACAAAGAGAATGTGTAATCTGAATCTAAATGATGTCATTTCTGGATAGCAATTTAAGTACAGGTAATGGTCAGGATGAAACAGTGTTGTATGTCGAATTGGTTGAGCTTTTGATAAACTGCTTCCAAGAAAGAGAACTCTTATGCACATAAGTTATACCATTGATACAGGAGCATTGTACTTTTGAAGCTTTCATGTGTTGTCTTATACTGCATGAGTGAAACAAAACAGAACCATTCTACAGGACATGAAGGAATTGGCCATCTTAGAAAGTTGGTGATGTAGAATAGATTAGGATATACTTATGGTTGTTAAAGACAGGGCAAACTACAGTTATTATGTTAATGACAGGACACCCTATGGCTGTTAATGACAGAACACCTACGGTGTTGTTGACAGGACACATTATGTTGAAGATTTTAATAATATTGTGGAGCAGCAGAGGAGGCTGATACAAATGATTCTCCATTTATTGGAATCTTGCAGAAATAGTTGAGGTCTTTGTATACTTTATTCAGTAGTTTCAATATGTGCATGTTATACAGCTACTTCTCTGATTTCATAAGGGGATACGTATATCTTCATGAGGTCCACCCAGTATCCACTCTCACAGCAACTCTCTCTTGGTTGAACAAAATGATCTGAAGGCACTAGCCTCAATATCATTCCATGTGCATCTGTGAAACATTAATGTTCAATGTGGACATACTTCAAAAGGGTATGTAATTTATAAAAGGTAAAAAAATCTTTGATTTTACCTGATGAGTGAGATATTTTATTTTACCCCACGGGTGAAATGCTTCTCTTGTGTGTGTAATATTAAGCACATGTAGTCGCTTTCCCTATCTTGAAATTATTTGAAACCTTGTATTTCATTAAGCTTCAGGAAAAAAACTTTTCTATTCATAAATTTTTATTTTTTAGTTTGAGAAATTTGGGAGTTAAAAGTGACATCAGATTTAAATAAAACTTTGCCATATTTGTGGGAGGAACAAATTCCATTAATATTTACAATGCAGGACATTCCTATCAAGTCAGTAATTGGAGTTAAAAATCTTCTCCTCACTAGGGCGCAGCAGTATTGGCTCTGTGCTGCTGCTTCGAGGTAATACCTTCAAATCAGGCTCTGCCCTGGCACAATACCCTCCTCAACATTACATAAAGAGAAACAGTGAAAAGTTTTCCGTAATCTTTTGTTCTCAAAACCTTCTGACATAATTTTCATTGTGCAGACCCAACTTGACAACACTGGGACACAGATTTTGTTACATAATTTTAAACACACATTGGCTTGCATAATTAAGTAATAGTATATAAAATATAGACAAAATCTCCACTTTTTTCTCAAATGAAGTACCAGTTGAACACTTCTCTTTCTCACAGAGGCCATTAAAAATAAAAATTGTACACACTAAGAATTATTTCTCTAGTCTTCAAAATTATTTAAAATATGGACCCTGGTTAAAATTATTGTCATGTGATCTTGACTGGGTCTGATTCCCTCCCATCCTCGGCTGCATGCCACGGTGGGATGGCCAGCGCCCTGAGGGTGGTCCCTGGAACCGATTGCCCCTCCCACCGCTCTGAGCGTTGAGACCTGGGCCGACTTGCCTCATACCTGGGCCCCCACTGACAGGATGTGATCGCGAGGCAGCAGCAACCATGGAAATGGCTCGCACCAGACCATGAGTGATGTTGGTGCCTCCACCTACCCCACCCATCCCTGGCACTGGTATTGGGTTCATTGGCATGCCTTGGGAAAATGGCGGCATGCCAGGCGCATTGCTCTGCTGTATGCCAGATTGGTTGAAACCGAGTCTGGAGGGAACAGCCTGCCCTCCTGGCTGGCTGAAATTCATTCCCATAGCTGGGCGATGGGCATCTGCTGGGTTGAAGTTTGGATTCTGATTGTTTCCCTGGCCTTGGTTAAAGATCATACCCTGAGTCTGGTCCACTCCCGCACCCATGAGGTTTGGGGCATGTGCTACTTCACTGCCTCCACCATGTTTAGCAGGGAATCCAGCAGTCATTCCATGGGCGTAGGTTCCTGAGTTGGGCCAAGACTGGGTACTTGGCTGATTCCCCAGTGAAGTGTTTACGTAAGGAAGGGGTCGGTACTGGCCCTCATCTTGAATGGGCACTGTGATAAGATTGTTGGTGCGAGACTGAGATGCATTAGCCATTGTCATGGTCATGGGAGATGACGCAGCATTCGGTGGGGGATTCTGAGGAGAGAATGTTTCCAAGTGCTGGGAAACAGACAAGTTATGGCGCTGCGACTGTTGGTGGTGGTGATGCTGCTGCGGCTGCTGGTGTTGGCCCATGTGTATTCCCGGAGACATCATGGTCTGCTGGACCGAGCTGACCCCCATCTGCTGGGACTGTTGGGGCACCTGATTTGGCGGTGGTGTGTGCTGGAAGTGCGCCGGCTGACCAAATGAAGGCTGATTCCCCGACATGCCTTGCTGTATGTGAGCACCTGACGAGGTGAGCAGCCCTTGTGGTTGCTGCTGGAGCTGTGGTTGGTGCATGTGTCTATGAGGTGGTTGTGGTTGCTGCTGCTGTAATGTGTTAGGCAAAATGTTGCCGAGGTCTACAGGTCTATAAATATCTGTAGGGTTGTTTTGAATGGGCTGTCCAGAGTACAAGTTGAGGTTTTGCTGCGGTTGTTGCAGGGGAGGTTTTGGACTAATAGACGGTTGCATGTGGGGCGAAGCTTGACTAGTCACACCAGCGTTCAGCCCTCCTAAGCCAGGGATCAGTGGCGAAGACTGGGCAGAATTGGATGACATCAACATTCCAGCCATCTGCGACGGCATCGACAATGATTGTCCCTGGGAGGGAGAGAGAAGTCCTCTTGCTGCCACTGGAGACTGAGTGGCCCCAATCTGCTGTCTCTGCTGGCTGGCCTGTTGTTGGGCCTGCTGTTGTGTCATCGGGAGTTGGTTTGGTGCCGGCTGAACCGATGACGTTACTGTGATACTGGGCGGCACTGACTGCTGCTTGCTGTTGCTGGTAGACTTGGGCAAGTGTCTGTGTGTGTGGTGAGAATGAAGGTCACGCTGGGACAGGTAAGTTCTCCGGCAACCCTTTGTGCTATGCTTTGGAGCGCCATGAGTGCACACATAGACTGTCCCGAGTGCAGATTTTTCAACCTTTTGAACTTTGTATTTACATCTGCGAAAAATTGTTTGCATTTTCTTTTAGGATCAATATACTAATCTTTTACAACAGAAAAATTAATTTCCTAATATTCTGTAGTCGACTTTAATTTTACTTTGCGATTTACGTGCAATTGAATTAACAACAATATACAGCTATTTCTCTACTGATTTGCCTGCAAAGATTTTTGTTTGGAAGGAAGCATGTGTTCTAATAATTAATAACTTTAGAGCACAAGATTTCTAAAAAATTCCATTAGATTCTGTATGTTGTCACAGGCCATACTTTTCTTCACGCAGCTCCATGATGGATCCACATAACAGAAGGGTTACAGCAGGAGAAAATAATAAAAATTATTTATAAATGAGCCTTTACCATAGGGCTGAGTCCATCTTAGTGCTCAAAGATTTCATAAAAGGGTGATCGTTGAGTTATTACCCATTAATATCTGTTTCATAACTTAGAGAGGAAGAGCTTTTGTTACAGTCATGACATAACTCTCACATATTGACAAAATTCTTTTATTTTCACAGCCAAAATTGGGGTATTTGCCAAGACATGGATCAAGTGTAGAAATGATACCACATACATATTCTTATCTGATGTGAAGCAAAGACATGGACTGTTTCAGACTGGCTCTAAATCTCTTAATAAGAGTCCAACTGTCCCTATGTTTTTAGTGCAACCTTGACATTCTTTGAGTTCAAAAAACTGAATTTCTATCAAGGAAACAGTAATTTTCCAAATCTGCTTTTCTTTCCTTCTCTTTTTTCTCTCAAAAGCTACCTCTGATTCTTGGCTTTTCAATTGTTTCTTACCGAACAATTTTTTTTAATAATGAAAGTGGCTAAGTATAAAGCATAAACTAATTTAAAAGAGAGTCATGTCCCTTGAGTTACATCAGGATTTCCGTTTGAAAAAATCTTGAACTGCTTAGTAAAATAAAAGACCCACACCATTGAAAAACATACAACCTCTTCTTCAAGTCAATTCAGAAAAATCTTTCTAGGGTAAGAGCTTCATTTGATCAGCAATTCCTTATGACTGAGCTTAACTAATCAAATTGACTGACTACAAACATGGTCATTTCTTACCTGACACAATTTTTATCACATTTACGTGCACAGTCAAAACAGAAAATGTGCTTGCATGGTAGCTGAGGAGAAGAAATGAAGCAAAAAATAAAACCTGATATCAAACACAGATTAAATAAAAACAGCAAAAAAGTTTTAACTCAAAGTTTTTCCTCCATAACTTGTTATTTATATTAAAGTTTTCCGAATTCAGGCAACTATAATTTATGAGTCCAAACTCTACATATATGTAGACAGAGCAATCTGAACATGTCATACTGTCAAGTAACCGTTTGGTATGAAATTTGTCTTCAAAAACAATTTTAAGGAAAAAATTAAAGTGCAAGAAAGTGGTGGGAACAGATAAGATAATTTACAGAAAATTTCAGATCAGAATTTCTAGTTTCATAGCAGATAACTATAGTAAAAAGCTCCTTTTAACAAGATCTATGAAACTTGTATTCATAGCATAAAGCTGACCATGTGGCAGTGGTAAAAATCACACTCAGGGGCGTATTACCATTAGCAACTATTACTATGCAGCAGGATTCCTGCTGTAACTTTTCTATCCCTGAGGTGGATGCGACTTTTATTGTCACAGAAACCTATAACCACTTGCTTCTTTTTCAAGCTTTGCTTTAAGATTTTAAAAGCAAGATGTCCAAATTAAAACTATTTTCCTGTGCTGAAGAATAATCATTTGTTATTATTGGGAACAAGTCTGGCCTGAGGGGCATCACATTATCCAAGTCTGAATCCTGAAATGAAACAATGAGCTTACCATGCGGCCGTAGACGAGAATCGGGAGCTCACACACCTCGCACAGGTGAATGGTTTTATCATAAATCTTTTCTCCAATCAAGTTTACCTGGTGGGAAAAATTTAGCATGCAATAAAGATATGAAATGATTCAATAAATTTGTGAAAAGCAAAAAAAAAAAAAAAAAAATGACTTACAGTTTTATAACATTTATTGCAGTTAAAATTTTAAAACAATAAGCACATGTCTAGAAACATAGAGACCAGGTTGACCAGGCCATACTTATATCAACTGAGTGCTAGAACCAGAGCTTGAGTCAGCTCTCTTCTGACTAGAAGATACAGATTTACTATATCAGTACTGCAAAGTATTCAATCAGAGAGAAAAAAAAGAAAAGAAAAAAACCTAACATTAATGAACATATTTTCTTAAAATTGAAGCAAACCCCTTAGTGAGAACTTTTTGCAACTGTTCTGCATCAGAAGAGATTCTAAAGCATAAAACATAAAACAATTGATTCAAATTTAAAGTGCAGTCACCTTTGCATAGCATCAGAAGTTCCCAAACCACAGCAATGAAGAATAAATGTAAAATGAGCTATCACGTTAAAATATATAAAGATCAGAGATTAAACGAGTTTGATAACAGTTTAAATAAACTGCCTCTTCATACAGTGCACTCCTGATATGTCGACATATAAAAGTCCAAAATTTCTATTTCAATATAATAATGTCTCTTAATTATAATATCTTTTTTTTTAATTACACTACATGTACATGTACTTTAAGCACAGGGTTTTATACTAAAGGGGAAGCAACCACCAGTAGCTTGTAAACTTTCGGTTACTTCCCTTGTTTTGAAAAATTCGATAAATACACATGGCTCTCCTCTAGCACACGTACAGACTCTCCCTCCCCTCCTCCCCTAGATCTAAATTCAGTCTGTCGGTTCTGTACAGGCAATTGTAGAACTGCAGGTCTCATAAGTGCTAGCTTAGGTCTGACTGACTGACTGTGCATCACTCTCTTGCTTGGAGTTCAACTTTTCCCAGTCATAACACACCTACCGTTCAGCCCTGTAGGCTAAGCCCATCCAATCCCTGTGAATCATTAAATGTGATATACTACACTACAGGCCCAATGGTCACTCCTCCCCCTCCCCTCCCCTCCCTTATCCTCCTACCACACCTCCAGTCACAGCAACAAAGTTATCAGTTCCAAAGGGACTGCCACTCGCTTTGGATGTAACACACCATCATGAGGCATTTTGAGAGAGGCAAAGACGTGAATGAGATGGGGGGTTTTTTGTCACCGGGCCTGTTTACCTTAGTGTTATCGATATTGATATAGAGAAAAGAAGAGAGAGAGTGTTGATATAGGGAGCTGTAATTATAGACAGCAAATAGGGGAAAGTTTTGGACTATAAAAAGCATGTCGATATAAGAAAAAAGTCGATAGAGGCCATGTCGAAATAAGTGGTGTGCACTGTATATTATTATTCATAATGAAGATCACACATTAAACAAGTTTTTTTACACTTTCAGATAAAGCCTGTTCCATAACTTCGGTTTTAATTCAGAACAAAAAAATACTATACTCTCCCCATTTCAATCCACTCTTAACATCACAGATATGTTAATATGGTGGACGAGAAGAAAGGAATACCTCGTAGTCCCAGTGAAGGGGCTCATTTTGATGCAGGGGCTCAGCGTTGTAGGCAGCTCGCAGTGTTGGGTTTTCCACCACTTCCTCCTCTGCAGAGGTGATAAACCAAGACAAGAAATTAATACATAGATCAGTTTATTTAATTCTTGTCTTTAATATAATAAACGTCAAATAAGAAAAGCAATATGGCAAATAAAGTTGCTGGAAGGCTAACTGACTTAAGTGCATTGTTCTTCAAGTTTTTCTACCACATTTGGAAAATTTTTAAGAAGAGAGTCTAGTATTTGATATCAATTATGAAAATCATATTGATCATTTGTAATCAGTATCAAAATGAGAAAGGAAGTAAAGATACTACCCTAGATCTTGAGCTCAACAAAAGCTTTAATAACTTTTTTGCATTTTTGTAGCATTCAGAAGATGACATAACAATTGTGTTACAGGCACAACTCTGGTCTGGAAACAATCATGACATTTGTGTCACAGACACAACATTGGTCTGGCTCACGATATGACATGCTTTTTTTGTGCCACGGGCTGGAAACTGGTCTATGTGGGCTTTTATTTTCCACTCCAGCTAAGGCTAATGCCCATTCATATTTGGATAGAGAAAGGACAAGTGCCTTTCCTAAAGATTCATGGGCAGGTCTAACTTCAAGCTTTGTCATAAAGTTGCACACTCAAAGTCAAATCTGAAGCCTTTTAACCCTCATCCTGCTAACGCGGTTACCCACAGATAGGGCCGAAAACTGTACTGTAGCCACGGCCAGTTAGCTTCTGGACTGGGCAAGTGGCAGAGAGGATTACCTGTGTTTGTACTGAGAATATTGTAGTTCACAACAAAGTGTCTAGTTAGACTTTTGTTGCCAAAACAGAGTTGCATTTATTTTTTCAAATGTGACAACTTTATTTAAATATATTTCATGGTTCTAAGAGTTTAAGAAAGGACAAGTTACAGACATAGGCTTGGAGAAAATAAGTTTTCAAAGAGAGGCTCATTGGATACCATAGTTTTAGTTTACAATAATTAACAATTCCTTTGATGAAAGCTTGGATTTGCACTGAAAGTAAACACATACGTAATTAATTTAGTGTGACTGAGTGTGTGTACGAGGGAGGAGGGTGACGGGGATGAAAACTAAGCTGGAAAAGATTATAACTCATTTAGACCCAGTAAAACTTTGAGTCTACTTTGGTCTTCCATCTAAGCTAAAGCCACAAGAGTCAGTGCGTGGTCCTTTTGTTCAAAGAAACTACATGTATGTAACTATACAGATAGATGTACAACTAAATACGGGTACGATGTAGTTCTATTACAACTAAGCACAGAGAGTGGGGTGGGGTGGTAGGTGAGACAATAAAGAGAAAGGAGACAACCAGACCAAGCAGCAAGGTCCGCCCTCGATGCTTAACAGGCGCTCCCATAATCATTGTCTCTTACAACTTGTGAGACATCAAGTAAAAAACTCGCTAAACAATCGCCAGCCTATACTTTCCTGCCATTGGATACATAGTGACAGCTGACAGAATATCAAACTCACCAACAACAAAGGCAAAGGCTTTATACCCTACACACACACACACACCACACTCTCAACTCATGCCTTTCTTGACACCTCAGTAAACTCCTCCCTTTCTTACTCGGCTTTCCAGTGACAAGAGGCTGTGGTGTGATTGACCGGTAACAAGATTCGTTTGGTCCAATCCTATTACAAAAATTGGCCAATCACGTTACGTTATAACTAACACCACTACTAACTGCAATCCACATGATTCGAGGAAATCTGGGGGAGGGGGCGGTGGTCATGCCAAGTCATTGCCAGGACTCTGTATTGGGGACGGGCTGGGGGCAAGTAAGGGGGAAGGGAAGGGCCATGTGGTATGGTCACGCTGTCTTGTTCTTTTATTTGCTCTTCAATCTTTGAGCGAAGGAAGCCGGTTTCCCATGTATCAGTAACATCAACTACCCATCTCGTAACATGGTTCCGACAGATGTGCCTAAATTGCAATTTGTTCTTCACACCTCAGGTGCTCTCGATCTCCTCCCAGTAGTTCAAACAGGAAGAAATTGTCACCTTTTCATTGGTTGATATTCTTAGAAAAGATATAGTCTACAGAGTATATGAGATGGGGTGTTTAGAAGATGATGACGTTTCAAACAGGTCCGCCAGTCAACCATTAATAATGATGGCGCCGCAACTCCCGGTTCGGAACCTCAGCCCATATTAGTGAGATGTGCTGAAAACCGAGGATTTTGTAAGGAGCCAGGCAAATCGAGCGCCGAAGGCGCGAATTATTTCTAGGGGGGTCCAGGGGCATGCTCCCCCGGAAAATTTTGGAAATTATCTCGCAAATACAGCCATTTTACAGCATCTGGGCACAAATTTATCTCCTATTTAATGCTAGTCTTATATGTTGTTTTTGAAGATAAAAGACCTATGACATAGGAATTGTTTTTGCACTTTTAATCTATCCAAGTGTTTGTCAGTACTACAGTGGTTGACCAGATGCTTCTTGCCGTTACTTCCATAAGAAATCTTGTCCTCACACCACAAACACCATGCTGTCCCAGCGACGTCAATTTTCCTAATACATTCACCTAATGTGTACTTCACTGGTCCGATTTTATCAAACGAATGCTGCAGAGGTTCGTCGGGCCATTTCCACGACCATTTGTTTTTAACAGAGTCGCCTTCCTTTAAGAATCGCATTTTCTTGAGGTCAATTTCTTTTCGATCTGCGGTAGGCCTAAATCAGGTGAAGTGTCCAAAAAATATCGGTAGGTAAACTCTAGATATACTGTAGATCTAGACTAGATCGGTAAATCCGGCTAAGAAGTGTCCAAAAAATATCGGTAGGTAGACTAGGCTATAGATCTAGTATATACTGTAGATCTAGACTAGATTAGATCTAGATTCTAGATCGGTAAATCCCGTGAAGAAGTGTACAAATAATATCGGTAGGTAGAAATGGCGGACAATCTGGGATCGATCTACACTTGGTAAACAAAGGGCGCGACACACAAATAATATTTTGCAAAAGTCAAGAACTTTCTTTCTTAAGGCAAAGAAGTCATGTAAAATCCTTCGCGGATTTACTTCGCGGAAAATCCCTCCGCCATTTTTTTACCCAGCTACGGATTTTGCTTCGCGGATCTACTTCGCGATAAATTTCTATCCTTCGGCGGATTTACTTGATCGAAAAATTTTCGCCGCGGAAAATTGAGAATCAGCCACGGAAATTTCTACGGAAAACGAAAACCGCGGATTTCCGCAGAAATGCGGAAAACTGGAAGCACTGCATATATTTAATGGCACCGCAGGGTCCAGGTTATCGTCAGGGCAAAGCTTAAATATAATGGGTGCGCAGGACTAGGGTTAAACCTTTCGACTCATAATCCCAATTTCAAAATAATTGAAATTTTACATTTTAACATGAGGGGTGTAGGTATTTAAACTTTTGTTTCAAACTTTACCTGCAAAGTCATCTAAAACAGACATGGTAAGTGCAGTTCAGCAAAGCAGCTTGAAAGGAAGACTGTTTCTCTGTGGATTGAAGGTAACAGGAAAGCAAAATGAAATTTGTCTCCTAATCTGATCATATTCTTGCCTAGATGTAACCTTCCAACATCAAAAGAACCAAAGCAAACTCTCCCTAATTTCATGCTTAGTTTTACCAGCCTTCATTCTGACATGTGTATCATTACTATGGTGTTTGTAAGAACACATCTTATTTTCAAAATATTAGTTATTTTCAACACTGGTTGCGAAAAAGTATAGCCATAAAACAAGAATCAGTGCCTTTCAACACCAGTTGGGAATAAGCGCTGCCATTTCAGGATTCACATTAAATGGACAATACATCATAATGCATATGCAGATCTGTAAAATGACATTCCTTGGGATGAATGAAATCTAAGTGAAAGCTGTGGATAGATCGAAATTTTAACCCACCTCCTGAGATAGAGAAATATAGACCTCTAGGTCTAGGTCTAGATCTAGATCTAGATCTAGATTCTAGCTGGGTCTACAAACTTAAAGCTTCCAAGTGTATTCAAATTTTCGACAACATAGATATAAATGTAGGCATAGATTTTAGAAGTTTCTAAATCATAATTGACTTAAAGCATGCACGTCATATTTCACTAAGTTTAAATCTGTAAGCATGACATTTTTTGTTCTTCCTAGTATTTCCCAGATGATGACCGCAGGTCGCCATGTTGCAGGGGATTGGTACTGCGTTTATTATCCTAGAATTTTGAAGATCTATTGGAAGTGTCTACAGTGAGATAGGGTCCTGATCTAGAATACTAAATTCAACATTTCGGTGCTTGTCGTCATATTAGATCTAGCCACAATCTTGGGTGCTCCTGGAGAGAGAGAGAGAGAGAGAGAGAGAGAGAGAGAGAGAGAGAGAGAGAGAGAGAGAGAGAGAGAGAGAGACTAAAATATAAAAGAGGGTTCAGAAAAATATACAATAGTTTTGCATGGTGTGCTAAAAAAATCCTTTCCTTTGACATTGATGAAAAAAAAAGACAGAAATTCAAAAGTCACGTAATATATTATTTAGTTCTCCACGTAGTCGCCTGGCAAAACTTCACATTCCTGAGATCTGACTTTAGTATTCCAATCTTTGGGACAAGAATGTGACGTAGCTACCCTAGATTTATGAATCTTCTACTGCCATTATCATCTTCGCTACGGTAAGAATACTAACAACTACTAGCACCACAGCCACCAATATTACCATTGTTGGAAGGGTTATCACCTCTGCTATTATAACCAACCGTGGTAGCACTTCTTGTACTACCACTAATACAACATCACCAACTACTGCTAATACTATTACTACTACTACTACTACTACTACTACTACTACTACTACTACTACTACTACTACTACTACTACTACTACTACTACTACTACTACTACTACTACTACTACTACTACTAGCTGTACTTGCCACTGCTTTTTTTTTCTATTTTGACTGATTCTTTGTTATTTTATTCTATCATTCTGCTACAGTTATTGTAATAAGAGTGTTAACGTACACGTATTATTCTAATAAAGAGCCCCACCCATACACGTAAGAGATCCAGTCCAGTTACAAAACTTGTAGTTTGGCTGTGATTCGCCAGTTGTAATAGGATATTTCTGGAGTGAATCAAACAAGGGTGTGGAAGCTTGGGTAGTAAGTGTTGGTCGCCGAGTCATTAGATCATTCGCCAACTGACCTGGGTGATAAAGATTGTGTCACAGCTTTCCCCACCCTAACAGCTGCCACGGGTATGGCAAACAGGACAAAAGTAAAAAGGAATGAAGAGAGATAATATTGAAGATGATGATGATGATGATGATGATGATAATGAGCAGGAGGACGAGGATGATGATGATAATGATGATGATGAGGAGGACGACGACGACGACGACGACGATCATGATGATGATAATAATGAGGAGGAGGACGAGGGTGATGATCATGATGATAATGATGATGATGATTAGAATGATGTTGATGATGATGGTGATGATGATGAGGAGGAGGAGGAGGAGGGGGAGGGGGACGACGATCATGATGATGATAATAATGAGGAGGAGGACGAGGGTGATGATCATGATGATAATGATGATGATGATTAGAATGATGTTGATGATGATGGTCATGGTGATGATGATGATGATGATGAGGAGGAGGAGGAGAAGAAGAAGAAGAAGAAGAAGAAGAAGAAGAAGAAGAAGAAGAAGAAGAAGAAGAAGAAGAAGAAGAAGAAGAAGAAGAAGAAGAAGAAGAAGAAGAAGAAGAAGAAGAAGAGGTCGTGGATGATGATAATGAATGCAACATGAAACATTGTTTCGATTGAATCGATTGATTATTTGATCAATAACAGCCATAGCTTCTGCCTAAAACTTCTAAAAATTATTCAAATAATTGAGAAAAGTTATGCAAAAAATTAATTTTTAAAAGCAGTGAAGGACCTGCTAGAAGGCTAAAGTTGCCGAGTCCACTTCATGTTTTCTTTGTTTCTCAGTAAAAGTTTCCTCCTAGACTGTGAGAAGTCTTTTGTTCGGTTTTGCTTGATGTTTTTATCAAGAAGAAGAAGAAGAAGAAGAAGAAGAAGAAGAAGAAGAAGAAGAAGAAGAAGAAGAAGAAGAAGAAGAAGAAGAAGAAGAAGAAGAAGAAGAAGAAGAAGAAGAAGAAGAAGAAGAAGAAAGGATGGGAGGAATAAAGAATCGTTCAGTGACCTGTACATTTTTACCCCTATGGTTGTTTCTTCCTTGTCTGTTTCTAAACCGTTTTTCAATGTCCTTATCTTTTGTCGGTACCTGGAACAGCTTCCGTAACTCGGCATCGTCTGAGATTTGATGCGTCGTCAGATGTGCGCCAGGTCCAGGGCTGCGTCATACGCTTATGTAACCACCTCTGCTCATGTGCCATCAGTTCTGTGGAGAGATGATTCGCTATAAAATCAGACTGTTCCGCTGTGTCGGTCTTGTCTAGCATCAAATCTCCAGAAGATAACCCTAAACAACAGGATCTCATCATGGTTTCCTTCAAAGTCTGCCTGTTTGCCCTGCTGATAGTTGTCGCCCTTGTCGAGGCCAAGAAGAGCAGCAAGAAGGGCGTCGTCAACTTGAAACGGGAGGCCAGCAAATACAAGAGACAAGGTAGGTCGATGGCTCTGCTGTCTTAGGAATATTTATTAACTTTTAGATCGTCTTGCATGTTATGATCGAGACGGGCCGTTCTTCGAGTCAAGTTTGTGAATCTTTGCTTGTCCTTAGCCAGCGCTAACTGGCAGCCACAAACAAGATTCTAATCTTTCTGAGGCAATAACAACACGAGACTTGCAGTTTGTGCTCAGAGTGTCGGAATGTGATGTTAGTTTTCTTTCAATATTCACGCCTTTGACTGGGCAATCTGGGATGAAATGCCACAAATTTTAGCCTGAAACTCTCTATGATGAGCAGGTTGCCCTTAAATATGTTACTTTTAGTCTGAAACTTTCTACGATGAGCAGATTGTCATTGAATATGTTACTTTTAGTCTGCGACTTTCTATGATGAGCAGATTGTCATTGAATATGTTACTTTTAGTCTGCAACTTTCTATGATGGGCAGATTGTCATTGAATATGTTACTTTTAGTCTCAAACTTTCTAAGATGAACAGGTTGCCATTAAACATGTTACTTCAGATAATCGAATGTACGGCTCACGTGAGTGACCTTGTGCGACTCATAGATTCGATACTCTAGCCCCAAGCACAAGATCCCCATGGTGCTTCTGACAAGGTCTCACAACTGATAGTTTAGTATTAAAACCCGTAAAAATCCAATTCGTTACTAGAATTAACCCGTGATTAAGACCGTGTTTAACTAAAACAAATCCTAAAATGTATGTTTCAAACTTCTGTCACTAGCTATAGAGAAAATAAAGATGCATAAATAAAATCATGGCATAGAATGAGAGGCCCCACCTTGTCCTTAAGCTAGAGTTTTCCCTCACAGATTTTTGTGACCCTCCCTAGTGTGTAAGAACAATAAGAAACAATTGCATCATCAGCAACAACACCACTAGTAGTTTTCATCAGTAACAAATGAATTTGCAGGAGCAAAAGAAGTAGGCCATTTAAAGGTGAACTGCAGCAGCAGCAGCAGCAGCAGCAGCAGTAGTAGTAGTAGTAGTAGTAGTAGTAGTAGTAGTAGTAGTAGTAGTAGTAGTAGTAGTAGCAGTAGCAGTAGCAGTAGCAGTAGCAGTAGTAGTAGTAGTAGTAGTAGTAGTAGTAGTAGTAGTAGTAGTAGTAGTAGTAGTAGTAGTAGTAGTAGTAGTAGTAGTAGTAGTAGTAGTAGACAAAGAAGAAGAAAAAGAAGAAGAAGAAGAAGAAGAAGTATTAGTAGTGAAAAAAAGTAAAATAAATGGTGATAGTAGTAGTAGTAGTAGTAGTAATAGTAGTAGTAGTAGTAGTAGTAGTAGTAGTAGTAGTAGTAGTAGTAGTAGTAGTAGTAGTAGTAGTAGTAGTAGTAGTAGTAGTAGTAGTAGTAGTAGTAGTAGTAGTAGTAGTAGTAGTAGATGCAATAGAGGTGATCAAACTTGCTGGTCATCTTTTGTTATGTCTGCTATAACCTCATCCCCCAGACTTTCCATCGAACCTAAAGTCCATGAAGATTATGCCAGTATTAACCTTGTGTGCTCTATTTGTATAAAACAAACCACAAAAGCCAACTGCTGGTGTTTTGTCCCCAGTGGTGCCATGTGGAGCTAACGAGTTCCAATGTAAAGACGGCAGGTGTATCCAGATGGATTGGCTCTGCGACACGGAGGACGACTGTGGAGATGGCTCGGACGAAGTTGGTTGCCGTGAGTTGGTTTAGGGAAGAGGTTTTATTTTTTAACAAAGTAATAGTAATAGTATATCAAGTTTTCTTATTGTTTGTTCCAAATACAACCCGAAGTTGTGATAAGCTGCCTTTGACTATCGGACCTTACATGAGGTGACTAGCACACAATTTATCGTTTATAATAATTTTGCTATAATTATCCTCTAGGCTTGGAAAGTAAAGATACATTCTTTATATTCAAATGCGTAAAGCAAAGATATGATTATGCAATGATTGTGACCCTTGGCTGGAGATGCAACGGTCAAGAAAATTCCTTCAAATTAACTCCGCAACTTAAAGTACTTACTTCTCACTGATTACAGAGAGATGAGGATTGAGAGGTTTGAAGATACAAATAATACAATGTCACTCAATGATAGGATTGCAATACATACTTGCAACAGACTCAATAACTCATACTCAGAGAATTACGTAGTCAGTTCTATTCTGATCGCGGAGTACCAATTCTTTCTCGAAAATGATGGGCAAGATCTAGGGCTCTATCCCAGCTAGTCCCATCTGATCCCATATAACTAGATTTATCTTTGGCTTCAAAAAATTCTTTGTCCTGCCGTGAGATTCTGTGGGAAATCTAGAGACGCAATAGTTACGTATAGTTTTGGTGGTTCGAAAAGACTCTATTTGGTTTGAGAAGACTTATCAATAAATGTTTAAATATGGATAAATATAAAAGCAGCCTTTGGCGGAACAATATAGTTCTATGCCCAGGGAGGTCTGGACGATGCTCTAGTTCAATCGTTTCTTTCTGTCGCAGCCACCGACTGTAGTGGCGAGCACCAGCTGGCCTGTAAGAACGGTCGCTGCATCACCCGAGAGTACCAGTGTGATGGAGACAACGACTGTGGTGACTCAACTGATGAACTCGAGTGCCGTGAGTTGATCTCGTTCTCTCTCTCTCTCTCTCTCTCTCTCTCTCTCTCTCTCTCTCTCTCTCTCTCTCTCTCTCTCTCTCTCTCTCTCTCTCTCTCTCTCTCTCTCTCTCTCTCTCTCTCTCTCTCTCTCTCTCTCTCTCTCTCTCTCTCTCTCTCTTTCGCTCTCTCTGGCTCTCTTTCTGTCTCTCTCTCTCTCCCTTCCTCTCTCCTTCATCATTTGTGTTGTATTGTTCAAATTTCTTTTTCCATCATCTTTGTCTTTATCTTTTCTCAGGAAAATCTTTTTTTTAATTCTTTCCAGTCATGTTTGTCCTAGAATCTACTCTATTATTTTTCGCTCTCTCAGACAAAATAAGACTGAGAATTTTTTGTGAAGACTCCAAAACTAACAAATAATGCTGAAGGTCGATGTCAAAGATATCTTCTAGTATCATGCTTAGGTCTAAAGCCATTTAAGGCCTGTTCTCCTGCATGACCCACCCCCACACACACACACACACACACAACCTCTTCACCCTTTACCAACCAACCCTGAAGATCTTATTATTTCAATATTATCCTATATTTATTCGAAATCTCTAAGAGTTGTCCGGGTGGAACGGGTTGAGAGTAACTTCCGGTCAATGTGTCCACTATTTCAGACAAGGTGGAGTGCCCCCTGGGCGAGGTCCAGTGTGACAACTTCCTGTGTATCGAGGCCACCTGGGTGTGCGATGGAGACGATGACTGCAGGGACGGCTGGGATGAGAGGAACTGCAGTAAGTCACGTGACATGCCACACACTGACGTCATTAATCAAGGAGATAGCTGAGTATCCGGCAACATGGCGACAAGTTATATTTATACATATAGTTACCACTCAGTGACGAGCCATGAATTTTAAACTCCACTAGATGGACTAATCTGAGGATTTTTAAACCTTGGACTATCTGGATTAAAGCTGAGCTGTCTTTAGTCAGGAATTTAAAACTCATCATAGGATATATAGAAGGGTGTTGATTCTACAAAGTTGGAACCTAAGATCTATGAGACGCTGTATCTTACAGGGCAGATATCGGTCGGTAGTGTTTGTATCTTACAGGGCAGATATCGGTCGGTAGTGTTTGTATCTTACAGGGTAGATATCGGTCGGTAGTGTTTGTATCTTACAGGGCAGATATCGGTCGGTAGTGTTTGCATCTTACAGGGCAGATATCGGTCGGTAGTGTTTGTATCTGACAGGGCAGAAATCGGTCGGTAGTGTCTGTATCTTACAGGGCAGATATCTGTCGGTAGTGTTTGTATCTTACAGGGCAGATATCGGTCAGTAGTGTTTGTATCTTACAGGGCAGATATCGGTCGGTAGTGTTTGTGTCTTACAGGGCAGATATCGGTCGGTCGAGTTTGTATCTTACAGGGCAGATATTGGTCGGTAGTGTTTGTATCTTGCAGGGCAGATATCGGTCGGTAGTGTTTGTATCTTGCAGGGCAGATATCGGTCGGTAGTGTTCATTCATGCAAACTTCCCTCCCACCAGGATTTTCTTTATACCTTAAGCAATCCTGGTTGTTGTGATACTGAAGTCTATGGGACCAAAAAAAAAAAAAAAAAAACGGAATAGGAAATGCACAAGTTCTAGAGCCATACAAACAACAACTCAAGATGAAAAAAGAAATCACATCGCTCCAAGCCGTTGGCCATAAGTTCTTTATTATTCTGAAAGTTCTCTGCGGCCCATCCATTCTTAATTCACGAATGAGACTCTGGGGCGTGTTTAACCTTAGCTTGGAGTTTTAGTGTTTTGTTCGATAGTTTTATACATTGCCCAGGGCAGCCTATACATGCATTGAAAAGAGAATCAAGACGGAATGTGTGTATTCTCTTCCACCCCCACCCCCCTCCCCCAGCTGGCGCATGCTCAACATCTCAGTTCCGGTGTGCCGACGGGTCCCGCTGTATCGACGCCAGGTGGAAATGTGACGGTGACGATGACTGCCTAGACTCCAGTGACGAGCTGGCATGCAGTGAGTGGATATCATTGCCATCACCATCCTCATCATCATCATCATCCTCAAGGTCTTTGTTATTGTCTTGATTTTAGAATTCTCAACAGCCTTTTCATCATCGTTATCTTCATTCTTACCTCTATTGCCATTATTTATACGGATTCAATAAATGTCATGCTAAGGTGTGCTGCCTACTCTAGATCAAGCCGTACGTCATGTGGCTGTTATCTTGTGTTGCTTACCTCAAACTCTACCGTGTGTAATTTGGCACTCTTCTTGTGATTCTTACCTCATTCTCTGCCGTGTCATGTGGCTGTTGTCTTGTGCTGCATGCCTTAAATCCTACCATGTCATTTGACTGTTGTCTTACTCTTGTGCCGCTAACCTCCAACGATATCATATTGTCTTGTGCTGCTACTTTGCTAGCCTCAAACTAAACCGTGTGTATGTTCTCTCTCCTCCGCCGGCCAGCCTGTGACCCAGTAAACGACTGGAAGTGCGCCAACGGCCGCTGTATTGACGCCGCCTGGAGGTGTGACGCTGACAACGACTGCGGTGACGCTTCTGATGAAACTGGCTGCCGTAAGTATAAGTGGCAAAACTCATCCACCCCAGTCTGGATCAGCTTTGAGTAACTATCTGTCTGACTGCTTCTTGTTACGTACCTCTCTTTCTCCGTACCCATTGGTTGTGTCTCTATTTCTACAGCCATCCTATTCATTGCAGATGGGAGCTTGTGGCTCAGGTCGAGGAGATGATACAAAAGAAGAAATGCTGAATACTTATTCAAATCTTAGTTGTGTAATGGTGCACTTAAGCAATATGCACAGAAGGGTCGACCTTTATTTTCTCAGTGTCACTCTACATAAAGATTATGACTTTGACAGTAATGAAAAGTTCGGTGTTACTCACTGCCATTCCTAGAAAGCCACTACAATTCAGGAAACAGGAAACTTTTTTCCACAACATTAATTCTGTTCTTGTAAATCTAAATTCTAACACCTCTCAACTGATATCGTCGGGCTAGTGGCTCAGACCGCTAGACCTGGAATATGCAGAGATCATGCCTTGACGGTTCGAAACCAACAAAATTGCTTGAAGTGTTTGGGATCTCAGGTTTTCTTGATCCACATGCTAGATGGAGAGCAGAGAATATGTTGTGGATTGGTTTAGTGTAATCAAAGAATGAATCAATCAATGAACGAATGAATGAATGAATGAATGAATCTGTCCCCCTCGCCAGCCACTATCCGCCCCAGCCTGTGTAGCGACATGTTTACCATCCGAGACTGCGCCCTCATGAACGAGACCTCCCACCCGATCTGTATCGACGCCGTGGAAGGTCACAAATACTGCAGGAAGTTCTGTGGCATGTGCCTGGTCGACCCCAACGTCACACACCCGTAAACATCGCCCCCTGCAGGGATTAGAGGTTAAGGTTCACAGCTTTAAAATGCTCTTAGGAGGCAAAGTAATTATTTAGAAAAACAAACAGGCCCAAAAGCAGAGAAGGCATAGACAGGGGGAAGAGCGGCATGTTGTAGCAAGGGAAATGTTGACCATGTTTTTTCTAAACTTGTAGATACTGTGGTAAAGACCATATGTAACACATTCTAATAAGTGAAAGCAGAGACGAGCGAATAACAATATACATGTATTCACAAGTCTGCTTTTCCATTATTAAACTCATGGGTTCCTTGCTTCATTTTCCCCCTTGTCTTTTATAATTCATGTTTATTCATATTTTGTATGAGCTAAAATTGTGCTGTCTATGTGTGTCAATGGGTTTTGATAAAATTTAATAAAACAAGGTCGAAACTAGTTCTTTTCAAATTTTCTTTTATTTGTGACCTCCCTGTTTGAAAGTTATTAAAAAAAAAACCGGTATAAAAATAATATCTGACTCTAACCGTCACCGTCTCAGAGATAACACCAGATGATGTGATGTTCTCAAGCATCACCACAAAGATAGCACCGCATGGTGTGATGTTACCAAGCATCACCCCAAAGATAAGCCCGCATGATGTGATGTTACCAAGCATCACACCAAAGATAACCCCGCATAGTGTGATATTACCAAGCATTACCCCAAAGATAACACCGCTTGGTGTGATGTTACCTAGCATCACCCCAAATATAACACCAGATGGTGTGATGTTGTCAAGCATCACCCCAAAGATAACCCCGCATGGTGTGACGTTACCAAGCATCACACCAAAGATAATCCAAGTAATTGAAATCCTCAAACTGAATTTAACGTCCCTATTGACGCCATTGTATTACGCAGATAGCCTAAATACCGCGTTATGCTTCAAACCTGCCCAACTCATTTGATGGGTTGCGGTTTCACTAATAAAAACTTTAAAATAAAATGTGAATGAGGAAACAAAATGCAAAGCCACAAAATTAAAAACAAAAATGGGAAAAGTAACTAAAGACATTTCTTGATTCTGTTGGAGTAACCAGGACCATCTTGATTTATTCCAAACACGCATGGTGATTAACAATTCGAAAATTTCCTCCACTATCAACTGTCAAAATTTGTCAACTACGAAAATCTTTGGAAGGAAGATTTATGACTTCCATTCAGATCATTGGATAATCATTTCCGTAAAGGTCAAGGTTAAGTTACAAAAAATTCATTTGACCAAAACCTTTATATTTAATCGATCCTTTATGGTAGTTTGAATCCACAAAATTATTTCTTCAAATATAACAATCATTTTAATTTGGGATAATTGACGACAGATATCAATTCTTCAATATTAATTCTTGGGTCTAATAACGATCAAGACGTCACTGTTTCATCTCGGGCACTGATATGAAGATGAAAATATTTTTAAAATTTTAGGCATTTTATTGACATTTTCTCACCACAGAGTATCAAATTCATCCACTAAGAGCACTTTGCAGTCC
This sequence comes from Elysia crispata, assembly GCA_033675545.1. NCBI lineage: Eukaryota > Metazoa > Mollusca > Gastropoda > Plakobranchidae > Elysia > Elysia crispata. The sequence continues at coordinate 257,396 of JAWDGP010006085.1, forward strand.
ACAGATTCAATTTTCTCAGTCAAGAAACATGTTCAAACTAAAGGGCTCTCGGTAGCCCTTATACTTTGATTGTTGTAGCTGTTGTTGTTGTTGTTGGTGGTGGTGTTGGTTGTTGTTGTTGTTGTTGTTGTTGTTGCTGTAGTTGTTGTTCGTTGTTGTTGTTGTTGTCCTTGTCATCCCGGCTGTTGAGGGCCATTCTCGGGTCGACTTGCCACGCTTCACCAAGTCACATGATCCTGGGCTAGCTTGATGTTCGTGTAGAGCTGGTGGCCAGTCCATTCTTTGATGCCGTCGTACCACTGATATCTGTGTCTGCCCCTTCCTCTACTACCATCTATTCTACCTGTGAGGACTGTTTTCTGCAGGCTGTCATGTCTTGCAATGTGGCCAATAAATGATAACTTGTGTGTTCTAATTTGAGATAGCAGTCCTCTCCCAACACCAAGCCTATTCAAAACTTCCTCATTTAACACTATCATTGTAGCTAACTCAAGCGTTAGCCAAGCGTTTGAATATCCACATCTCTAGGGCTTCAAATTTCTTGGTTGATTCTAAATAGAGTGTCCATGTTTCGTCGCCGTAGAGGAGTGTTGAATATACATAGAGGTTGATGGCTCTAATTCTGAAAACTAGTGCATTGCTCTTGACATAAAAATATCATGCAATTTGATGAACAGTGATTTGGCTTGTACAATGCGAATCTTAATTTCCTTATTACTTTTGCCTTCGTCGGTAATTGTTTGGCCTAGATATTTAAATTGTTGCACTTGTTCAAGATATTTCCGGTAACTTTGATTTCTGCTTGCATGTCATCTTTACTAATAACCATCGTTTTCGTTTTCTTCACGTTCATGTCAAGCCCTTTTTGTTCACTCGTACTCTTCACTACGTCAAAGATTTTCTGAAGGTCATCGTTGCTGTTGGCCAGCAGGGTGGTGTCGTCTACGTAGCGTATATTGTTGATGTTTGTGCCGCTGATGTTGAGGCCATCCATGTGATTTGATTCTCGGAAGATATACTCTGTGTATATATATTAAACAGGTACGGTGATAAAACACATCCCTGCCTTACACCTTGATTAGTATTCTTATATAACCCAGGTCTCTGATTTTCTGCACAGCTAGTTTTGTGAAGTTATTACCTCGTTCGATTGAAACATTGTTTTGTCAATGCCTGAGATAACACCACATGGTGTGTTAACAATATTACAACAAAGATAACACCTCATGCTGTAATATTGACAAGCAAAACCTACGTCTCTAATTTTCTGCAACGTTAGTTCGTTCCATTGAAACATTGGCCCATCAATGCCTGCTATTTTGTTATTCCACGTCATTGTTAAAGGTGTGAACTATAAAGACAAACTATACCCAAATCTCATCCATGATCTACGAATAGATTCACACTATCAACCGCTCACAGCTAGATAAGAAGGCAATTCAACTCTAGCTTTGGACCAGCCATTAGTTTTTCAACTCATGTCTTGCTCTCCCTCGACACCTAGAGAGTCACACAATTAATATACCTACATATGAGAACATTGGGATAACTTCAAAACTACTTAACCACTTAAGCATTTCAAATCTACGTAAAACTAACTAATTCACAAGGAAAAATATTTGTAGTTGGAGGAACTTCTTATCAAAATTAGCTTTGTAAAAAATTTTCATACGTCAATTAGGACATTATTATACTAGTGTATAAATGAGGCACCATGTTCCTACTACATGTAATAAAGTTGAAGTCTGTGGAATAGTCAAGATCGAGTTGCATGGGACATTGGTCAGCAAGTTTCAGTTCAGTGGTCAATCAACACTGTGATCAGCACTGGTCCTGCAAGCAGTGACCTTTGAACCAGGTACCCATCCACCATGGAGTGGATAAAACTATGCTTCAGACTCTGAGTGAGGATTATTCAGCCTCAACCAGTCCAGCACATCTGCAGCGGATGTGTTTGCCGAAAGACGGGTTAGACTGAAGCTAATTATGGTAACAAAGATAACCATGAAGGGAACACCTGCTGCTTACATGATTAACCCAGATAGTTCTTGTGTAAGAGATACTAGATCAACTGGGAATGTAATCGCTTGAAACTTCTCAGTTAAAAGTACAATGCTTACTTGTGTTAGAGTATTCCAATTAGAGAGTAAAAAAAATTTTCACACAGTTAAAGCGATTATTTAGCTCAAGCAAGCGTTTGTCTGGGGCACAAAAATCCCTCTTCTACTGTATAAGCGATCAATGAATTACCCTCTAAATGACTCTATGTAGTGAAATTCTGTTTTTTTTTTTAACATCACCAGCAGTTTCAAATGCTGTAATTGTCCAAAATGCACTAAAATCTAGACTTAGCTTTCCAGACGTCTTGATAGCAATGTTTTTATACCATCTCTAACAATAATAGAGTGTCTCAAAACCGTTACATAAAAACACAATAAAAATTATAGCAGATTTGATGTAGGTATTTTAATGTCAGTTTCTTCAACCCCCATGGCTTTTTGACGTTTTCAACAATAAACCTTCTTATAACAAAAACATTTTTTTTGGTCTTACATTTTTAAAGTCTATCAGAATCAAAGCTGGCATTTCTGTACCTCTTTTGTTTTCTTCTTTATTTGTTATTCTTCATTTATCTTCTTTCCTCGAGTGTTGGAAAAGGCATAAAGTGAGACTGAGCTCTATTTCTTTCATGGAAGTCACACAGACATTTCGGTCATTCAAAATCAAAAGGATAACAAAGTTATGTATACATCTTGCTGATTAAAATTTTTTTGCTTTTTATTCTTAGGACAAATCATGAGAAAGGTAGCACAGATCAAACCATATTTTTTGGCAGTGATAGTTACTAACTCTCAATGTCTATGATAGGATTAAAAAATTTAACAACTCATAGATCAATAACCACAATATTGCAAGACACACAACAAGGTTAGATCTCTTGGAAGTGTTCCAGTGATAACAATGGTTATGTGAGAGTGAAGATTGAGGATGTTGATATGATGGTATGGTGATGATGTTGTGGTAATGATGCCAGTGATGATATGGTAATGCAAGACATGATGCTGTGGTCATGGTACTAGTGATGTTGTGGCAATTGAGTAGTGATGTATTGATAATTTATGTTCATTTTGATCAATCCATTACAATCTCGATACAGAAGCTCAATGTTTTGTTTTTATAATTTCAATGTGTATCAGAGTATATCTTCTTTTTTATTCTAAAATGCTAAACATAACCAGAATTAAACAATAAACTAGGATATTATCTTATGACAGTCCCTATTGAGCAAAACGCAAAGAGGGACGATAAAATCTATCAGGTCTTGCAGCTAATTTCTGATTATTTTCAAAATACTTGTATGTTCAAACTGTGTTAAAGCTGTAGAACATATAAAGAAAAAAAGTTCTCTACAGGTGAAATAATTAAGTTGCTTCCACGATTTAATTTTAATAAAGACACTAAAATGTAGAAATGATTTTTCATTAATTCAATGACAAAATCTCATGAAGCAATATTAAGCAGTGTTTGATCTTTATTGAATAATGTTGAGAAATGTCAGGTCGTATCTTTTCCCACTGCAACATGGCGGTTATCACGTGATGTTGAGTAGTGTCTGGTCGTATTCCCCCTCTGTAATATGGTTTTTATTAAATGATGTTGCGCAGTGTCTGGTCGTATTCCCCCTCTGTAATATGGTTTTTATTAAATGATGTTGCGCAGTGTCTGGTCGTATTCCCCCTCTGTAATATGGTTTTTATTAAATGATGTTGCGCAGTGTCTGGTCGTATTCCCCCTCTGTAATATGGTTTTTATTAAATGATGTTGCGCAGTGTCTGGTCGTATTCCCCCTCTGTAATATGGTTTTTATTAAATGATGTTGCGCAGTGTCTGGTCGTATTCCCCCTCTGTAATATGGTTTTTATTAAATGATGTTGAGCAGTGTCTGGTCGTATTCTCCCTCTGTAACATGGTTTTTATCAAATGGTGTTGAGCAGTGTCTGGTCGTATCTTTACTCCTTATAACATGGTGTTTATCAAGTAAGTGATGCTGCGCAGCCTCTGGTCGTATCATCTCCCTCTGTAACATGGTTTTAATCAACTGATGTTGCACAGCGTCTGGTCGTATTTTCTCCCTCTGTAACATGGTTTTAATCAACTGATGTTGAGCAGTGTCTGGTCGTATCTTCTCCCTCTGTAACATGGTTTTAATCAACTGATGTTGCGCAGCGCCTGGTCGTATCTTCTCCCTCTGTAACATGGTTTTCATCAAGTGATGTTGAGAGATGCCTGATGCGCTGCTGATGTATCCAGCTTGAGAACTTCCCTCAGCGCCATGGTGGCATAGCATGATGGAGGCAGTGTCATTTCTAGCACAACAGCCTGGAATTTTCCTGTGCAAAGTTTGAAAGAAAAATTTGTCACTAGTCAAGAAATATCCAAAATACCTCACGGTAGGAAGCAGCAGAGTTAAGGTTCTTTAGGCAGCAGTAATAGAGGATACAAGTATGTAAATGTAAGATACACATGTATATAATTGTGGCAAACAATTTAAATGTAGGAAACACACATGTGCACTTGTAAGAGAATTAGGTATGTAATTAAAATCGACTGCAAAAAGAAGATATATACACCTTTACTGCACAATTTGCAATAGGAGAGTGTGAGTAGAGTTGTTGAATACAATGTTTAAAGAAAACACCTTTTTCTACTGGTTCTGGTAACCTCTGCTCCTTGAGACGATCCCAGTCGCTCAGTGTGAGGGAAAGAGTGTAGTCATCGTACTGATGGTGAGACCAGGATACATCGACCGGGACAATCACAATGTGTCTGTACGCACCAGGGAGAGAGTAGTCTCTGAAAATAAAATGTAAAAAAATATCTGTTGCTTTCAAATTTTTTTCCCTATTTGCCAATACAAACATTATTAAGAATCTAGAATTTGGCTGTTCTTTTCATAGAATATGCGCCTCATTTTGATGTAATTTCTTACATAATTTCATGCTCTCATGGTGACTTTGAATTTATCTTTCAAAACTAGACATGGATCTCCATCAATGTCGCTACTGGCACAGAGATAAGACGGCCATCGTCTCCTGACAGTGGGTCTGAGCAAGCTGCTTACATCAGAGATAAGGCTGCTTCCAAATGGTCAGGATATTGAGAGCCCTGGATCACAGCCCTCAACATGTTATATAAGGTAAAGATAGGGAAAATCCACTGCAACTTTTCTTGTATAACATTGTGAAAGAATTTATCCAGTCTATGAGATTACTATGGCCATCAAAACTAACGGTTAAATCATTTGTTTAGCAAAAGGCATGTAAAACAGTTAATCAACAAAACATAAACACAGAATAGATAAGGATTCTTATAACTCACTTTTGTGGCCTTTTCATGTTATCAATGTCAAGGCCATCCTCTTTGAGCATCTCTCGGTACCATTCATGTACTGAAATTAAAAACAAAAAAGATTTCAGAGATGCATGGTGTGCAGAGATTTCTTGAGTAAAAACATATTAAGTCCCGGTGTCAGTAATAGAAATGTAGAGTTGAATTTTTAGTGGCCTGATGGGTGAAAATGTATAAAGTCCTGGGCCCTGGTCTCGAACAGTATAGAGATGCTATTTTTAGCACTCAGACCTTGGTCTCATTGATGTACCGGACGGTCTTTGCGAATTTTTTGAAGTATGTACATAACGAAGAGAGACATAGCATGTTCTTGTTTGCTTACATTAACTTTCAAGCTTTTCAGAGATATCCGAACTGACATATTCCTACTATTTTTAGTATTTCAAATAGAAGATTGAAGAGGATGCCTCTGAACATTCCAATCTGTCGATCCAAGCTCGGCCCCAAGACGAAAAAATGTGTTTGATGCTTTCAAGTTAGCAGACCAAATATTGACAGAGGATAGCAATATAGAGCCTGATGAGGAAAATGATGATAATTTCCATCCCCAATCGGTCGAAGGGAGTTTGTAATCACTTTAGCAAAATCTTTACCCAAACCGAGGTGTTTACCCGATCTTGAACTCTTGATCTAGAATCTAGACTAGGCCCAGATGAGATAGCGGATGTAATTTTACTCCTTGACTTATGTAATCTAGACTTAGGATATTAATTGAAAATGATAAATGTAGATCTAGACTAGGCCTAGTTCTATAAAATAAGACAACAAATTGTTATTCTGGGTATCTGTAAATGTAGTATTTTATGTTGTGCATCATTAAAAGTGTCTACTGGTTGGTAACGTTTTCTGAAAATGAGAAATGTATCATGTTTTTTTTTTAATTGTAAAAAATCAATCACTTTACCTAAAAGGATTATATAACTTTACGGATGATAACCATTGTTGTAAAAATCTAAAATAGAACAATATGCACACAAAAAATGAAGTTTCTAAGACAATTTAGTGGAACACTACAATTTTTTAAAATTTGCCAAAATGGGCCAGGATTGGGGTCAAATGGCTTTAAAATGACCAGGACCCGGTGAGGTAACCCGTATAGAAGTCTGGAGATGGATAAATTTATGCTCCTGTGTGCTGTAAAAAAGAGAATAATGTCTATGAGCATTTCTAAAGGAAAAGTAAAAAGTGCCTGCCCAGTGTATTATAAAGGAAGAGTGTAGCATATATGAGTCTGTGGCAGTACAATATTTAAGTCACAGGCCTGTGTTCTGCTGAGAAAGAGTAAAGAGTATGGAAAGAGTCGGCTGTAGAGGTATAAAAGCCATGCTCTCTATAATACTAAAGAAGAAGGCAGTGTATACGAGCTCGAAAGGTGAAAGATATGAAGTCCTATAACTGAGAAATACACAGACAAATTGTAATCTTTGTTCCTACCCACTTGCTTGATATGCTGTGGTTTATATCTATTCGAAATGATGAATCTTGAGCTAAAGGATCAATCCTTCTATCTTTACGCGAGCAATTAAAAATATGCTAACAAGAGATGTTTGTTAACAGGGACTTCACTGAGATCTATGAGGATGAATAAGAATAAATCCAAATAGAAAGCAAAAACATCACACTTGGAGGATAACTCGGTAATAATAAAGGATCCAAAAGGACTCATGTGTGTCTATAAATAGTATAATACAAGGTCTAAAAGAAAATAGGCACACAACTTTAAAACTACAGGACAAAAAAAATATACCAAAACTATTATCAATTCAACATTTAAATGTTTCATTTAGTAAGCTTCGTCAGTATTATTACAAAATTGTGCTTTTGATGGATAAGAATATTCTCTTGTAGGTGCTTTCACTATCACTCTAGTCAATTCTATACCCTGTCACACACACACATACATGTAGGATTTTTTTTTTCAATATGATTGAGCATGTAAGATTTGCAAAGCAAACAAAAACAAACTTTTATAAAGGGCCAAATCTTCAACATAACTAACCTCTTTCATCACACAATAAAAACATGCTTTGCTTCATCTGATATAACTTTAGCGTCACAATGGGGAGCCATCATCATGGGGAGAGGGGTGAGAGGAGAAGCGCTTAAATATTCCACGCCAAATGGTGAACATGAGAAGCCAAACAACAATAACATTTTGTAAATTGAAGCAACAGTCACTTTTGAAATAATTTTTCTCCAAACTCAGACATGGAATTGCCTTTTTATCACAAACTAATTGGTGGGGTAAAACAGGTTGAATTTTTTTTATTTTGTATTTAATAAATTTGATTTCTTTAGCAAGCTGCATGGGCTGACAGATCTTAATGGTACCCAAATACTTTTTTGATCCAAGGCAAAGGAAATCTATGAAAGCAAAATGTTTTCAGAAACACCAGAATCCCATCTTGCAAACAGACTCTAGTCAAGATATCCCACCAAACTCCATATTTTTTGCCAGAGGAAATAATATTTGTCATTCAACTCCAGCTTTTGATCTAAGATCAGTCTACATACACATAACGTAAGGATATCTTTCATCTTTTGATTACATTGTATGTTGACAGGAGAACAATTCCAAAGAACATATATGTTGACTGAGTGAGATATAAAAACAGATCAGTGATCGCTTGGTTCAAAATCTGATCCACCCAAATCTGCATACAAATCTGATTGATCTTCCATTCATTATTTGATACAATGAAGTACTAAATAGCTAAATCAAAGTCTGGTGTTTGCCATATGGCAGTGAAGTTAAGTTCTACGTAATCAGCCCTATTCTTGGATTGGCGAGAGCCCCAGCATTCCTGTCACTGCAGACCTTGAAATGTCATTCAACTCAGTGATTGCCACAGATTCAGGATATAAAGAAATAATCCATCAGACTTCTCCTCTCTTACTCAGTCTGAATCTCAAAACTATATTGGAAATAAGCAGTTGCACTTCTCTCCTCCCACTTCCCCCGTTCAGTATGAACGCAAGTCCATTAAAAAGTGTGCGTGTTTAGAAACAACCAAAAGCATGTTTAAAACAGTTTCTCATTTTTTTAATAACTATTCAGTAGCTTATATCTGGAGCCCGACTAACCTTCATTCCCTGGATAGACCACACTGTGGCCAGGTAGAGGCAGCACAACATCTTCTATACTATAATCCTTGAGGTTCTCCGCAGTGACAACCACTGGACTGCAGGCCTCTAGAAAAAAAAAGCAGAAGAAATCATAGAACCTTTGAAAAATTTACAAACAGATATATTGACATTAAAATTCATGAAAGAGTCTATGCTATATAAATTTAGGATTCTTTTGTTACCATTTTCCTTTTTGTGTTAAAAGTCTTTTGTTTTTAGTTTTGGTTTGTTTCATTTAAGTGTTTTAGACAGGACATGTGTGCTCAAAGTTGATAAGCCACGACATTAAGGTTTAGTTTTAATATATGTGCCAAGCGGATAGAGAGAGAAATTTTGTGTTTTGATAAGGTTCAACCTATACATGGAGCTTCAGGCACATGCTTCAAGCAAATTCAGAACAACATTTCAAGCAAACTTTTGAGGACTCAAAAAATCAATAAACATAAACTACATATGAAATTGCACCATGCAAAATCATTGACTTGATTTGTTAAAATATTATGAGAACTTTTGTTCTACCTTGTAAAAATTGGATTGAAGAAGAATGGCAGGTAAAAAGACAAATTGTCGATAGAAAGATTGTAATAAATGGCTAAACCTGCCTTGAAATCCAAAATTTTATCTTGGCTTCTTTTTTTTTTTTAATATAAATTGACTGCTTCTTGCTGACACACATTTGACAGACAAGAGATATACATACTATGTAATCAGTGAAAAAAAAAATTACAAAAAACTTAAGCATACATTTGAGTTGACCACTGCAGGCAAGTTTAATAAAGTATGTGGCACAGTATTAGTGTCACGGACCTGAAACCCAACTCACTTCTTAATGTTACTTTAAAGTCAAAAAGATGTCTAAATTTCTAATTCTCATTATAGGGAAGGAACTCAACTGGGCTTCTTGTTCACAGACAAACATACCTGAGGAGTTGTTTTTGGATAAAACCAGGTCACCAATCACTGGTTTGTGACCCAGTTTTACAAGCCTTCGACTTATCATGTGATTCCATACCAGTGCCTGATAACTGTGAACGTAGAGCATACGCGTATTGCGACTAATCTGAAAGGGAAAGAATCAAGAAGGATACTATACTGTGTGCACAACTTCCTCTACATTTTTGGGCAGTTATACATAATAAGGAAAAAAAATTAAGAAAACAGAAATAGGTCATTTTTATGATTATCCTGGAAAAACCATTTGCCCTTCATTAAATCTTATTGTTTAGTCTTCTAAGTCACTCTCAAAGTTCAACAATGTCAGTGGCTCTAACTTTACTTCTTCCAACTCTTTTTTTTTTCTTCTGCCTTAGTAAAATGGCTTCAATTCTGCAAAACTGGGCAAAGAAAATAAGGGAAGATTGGATAATTACAATTTCTCAACAAGAGATCAATCTGAAAGAAAAAAAACGTCCATGACATTTTCCTGGGTATTTTTTTTCAATCTTGTCTGTTAAGAAGGTGTGTGTCTTTTACACCAACTTACTATTCCAGGGTAGCAATTTCACATACAATAACAAATGCAATGTGCTATGAGAATGACCTGCTCTCAAACTGTATTATAACTATTAAGATTCATTCTCACAAGGTTACCCTTTCTAATGCTGTGATCGGCTGTTGCTTCCTCTCCAAACCTTGGAGGAGATTTCTCTCTAGACTGCAGTAGCGTGGAACTTCCTGCAAGGTTTTCTTTGCATCTCCAGTCTCCTGCCAGATCTTCTGAAATTTCATTTTGTTTGGAAATTCTGATGAGTAAAAAAAACAAAGAAAAAACATTAGTTCTTTTTAAAAATCGTTCAACAAGCTAAAACAGCTAAAAATTGCTGTAGTCATTGAAGACGCAAAAATCTTCTCTGAGAATTGACGCCCCCTTAGATCACCTGACAGTGGAGGGGACATATCAATCAAGTATTGAAAAAAAAATATTGTAAAAATTGAAAATAAAGGAGACACCAATGCTCAAAACATGGTTCATGACATTTCTATCTAACATATTATTTTGAACCCACGAACCATTTCCACAGTGAGCCGAACCATTAATTAGGCTGAAGAGAAAAAATGTTTCAGAAGCAGATAAAAAAAAATGTGAAACAAATTTTCACCTCTAGTCTCCAAGTCTCACTCACACCATCCCTCTTCTCTTCTCTCCCTCTCTTTCACTTCTTCTCTCATGCACACACACTTTCTAAAGCTGGAAACTTTTTTGTAGAGACCAGACCATAAAAGTTATCTTAATGCAGTGGGAACAAAAATTTTCCATCTGAATCTTAACATCAATGTACTTTCATTAATTTTGTGCATCTTGATTTTTATATAAAAAAAAAACAGAAGAAAATCGATTACCAGTCCTTGGCATGAGAATAAGATCAACTGCTTTCTTCCAGTCTCCATGCAGCAGTGCACTGTTGACGAAGAATACAGAAAGTTGTTTTAATCCAATAATAGATTTTTTTTCCTCCCATATGAATTTCCAGCCATGAAAAAATCTTTGGTCTCTTCAGATATTTTACTTCACTCTTAAGGTTTCCATGGCATCAAAATTATTTATTTCGTCATTAGTTCTAGAGAATGAAAAGCTGAAAGTCACTGTTCCTGAATAAAACTTCATGCACATCAGATCTAAAAAGTTGAAATTGATTGAGTAGTAACAAGTTTCATGAGTTTTCCTCGTTACTTCCAGTGCATTTTGTGTTTGTTTTTATCCATGTAGCATTTGTTTCATTCTGCCTCAAAATACAACAAAAGTTAGTTGTAGAAAAGTTTTATCTTTTTCACCTGCCAATTTTATGGGTCGGTACTGAAGTTGTTCCAAATCGTTGCATCCCAAAATAGTTGATAAATCCTGAGGATTTGAGAGACACAAGAGCTTCCTCTATGACTTCTTTACTGGCCTCTACATTCCTGATAGAGATGCAAATTTTTTCATGTAATTTTCTTTAACTATTACTTTTCTTTTGTTCCATTAATTAAATACCCATAAATCAACTGCCATCATTAGATCTTAAAAATTTGACTGTTCTCTTTATCTATGTAATGAAAACAGTCCATTATAACAGGTTCACTCTGAGGCCATAATCCTGGTTATTATAATAAAATGTAAGACTTAAGAACCAAAGGCAAACAAGTGGCCTGCACGAACAAAACTGGAAGAGATTTAAAATTTATAAAATATTTTGTTTTTGAACTCCCACAACAGATCTCATCGAAATAAAGAGGATTATTGTTTCTCTACCTACAACTCATTTGAATTTTCTTTGCTCAACCTCTCAACTTAAAACTGATCAAGGCAGTTTATGTAAAGATTTTGATCATTCAAAGACTAAAAAGCTCAAAATCTTTTTAAAGGAAGGGTTTGAAGCAAAAACTCAAGCAATCATGTCGTACATACTTTCTTGTAACTAAATAAAGAGCACAAAAATAAAGCTGATGGACAAGTGAAAAGACAATGCAAGAAAACATGAGAAAGAAGAATCAACTATCTACGATCAGTAAGAAAACTGCCCAAATGCACTTACCTGAGAACGATCGTAAAACGGTTTCCCAATAGCTGACCAAGTTTGAGAGGTTCCTCCACATACCTACACTTACAGAAAAATAAAAATGGGTTGCAGTCACTTTTTAAACAATATACATGTAGTATTCAACAGCATTAACGACTATAATTTAATTCCACATGAATATCAAATTATTCCAGCAATTTACAGCAGCATTTTAAAATTAAAAATTGTATAATGAAGAGAGAAACAAATTCTGAAGACTTAATTTGAACTACTCAATTTTTAAAGATTTTTTCCTTACTATAGAAAAACAATTTACAGACTGAAGAGAGGGGCCAAAATTTCCGTGATCTTGAGGATGAGGTATGTGATTAGGCACAGATGTGATGAGAGAAGAATTGAGGAAAGAAACGGTCAAGAAAAGGAGATAGCCAGGTGGTACACCATGCAGCTTGCAACACTTATATTTGTAGGAAGTACGTACGTAAAGTTACCAACTCCCATATTTCTCAGCAGCTTGTTTAAGATGACCAGCTTTTCGGGGTGAACCCTGAGGACAAAATTTTATTGAACAATTAAAGAACAGTCGGTGAGAGGTGAAACAGACATAGAACAATTAGTGAGATGTAAACTTCAACTAGAGGACCAATCATTTTTAGCTGTTTAATACCTGTAGGATAAATGATGTGCCTTGTTACTGAAGTTCAAGCTCATATTGTGTATATCTGTCATGACTGAAGTCAACAGCCTTGTCTGCTTTTAAAGAAAAGGCAGCAGTTTTTCATTCTAATTCATGCATTTATTTACCTTCCAACTATCATTTCACAATGATTGTGTTTTGTTACAGTAGCAGACATTTCACATTCTTTATCAACAAAATGAAGTTACATAATTAAATGTCCATGAAATTCAAGTTACTATCCAACATAGGTCCATTACAAGAAAAAATTCATGTCAAATTCTAGACCTAGACATTTCTGAACTGCACACATGTTGAGAAATGCTGAAAGGCCGACTCTGCATCAGCAAATAAAATTGGTGCAACTATGCATTGCTCTGCTGATGGAACATGAATGCATAATTATATAATAATAAAATTGGCTTATTTGAACCAGAAGATACCTGTTTGCTGTGATTTCTTGTGATGTCCGAGCTCTCCTATCTTTTGTGCCAGCATACTGGAAAACATTTTCTTTGATTCTATGGAGTAAACAACACATAATTACCTTTCACATGCATTTTTTAAAGTGCCCTTAAGCAGCGCTTTAAAAAAATTTTTTCTCACACGTAAAACAAAAAGTTCTAAAAAGTCTTTTCATCAAAGCATTCATGGAACAGTGAGATTGTAATGAAATTAGATGTAAATTCAGACCAAGATAATAAATTTGTAGTTGATTTTCATAGCATAATCAATTGATAAAAAAATGATTTCAGCTGCAGAGTCCCTTCAGACTGCAATTTAATAATTTGTAACATATTTGGTATGTTAAAGATAGTAAATTCACTTACTTTAAAAGTTTTGCTATCAACCCAATGGCGTCCATTGTGTCTTTGTTTTCTTTATACAGCACAAATTTCACAAACCGACATGATCTTTTAGATGCCGGCCACTCATCTCTTCTCGAGTCTCGAGTTTTTCCTGTAAGCATGAACAGAATTTAATGTGATCAGACGCAAAGCTACAAGTCTCAGTCTTGATGGTTGAATGATATTTGTCAGATAAACATCATTATATACTGTACTTTAAAAATTCTGAATTAACCTGATAAGGTTACAGATGCTTAAAAATCTTGCAGCAAAGATGTAATAGAATACGTCAAAACAAGGTTGTCTCTTTCAGATTAACAAATGTGCAGATATATTTTTTTTAAAAGCATATGACAAAGCCTGCTTGCATTTTTGACAATAGACAAAATTTTCCTTCCCTTTCTTCTGCATATTTCTTTACCTTTTCGCCAAAAAGCTTGGATCATTTTTTGACCATTAATTTCCTCTGTCTTTGTTTCCAGTTGCGGATATGATTGCTTCACTACCAAATGTATTTGAGTGCGCAGATCTTTAGCATCAGGGGCCTGTATGAGGCAGAAACAATAAAATGTTAAACTAAGCAAAGAATGTCAGGTCATATATTCAAAGCATTGAACACTCTAAATCTTTAAATGTACCTTCGGTAATAAATGAATCATCTTAAAAAGCGCTCAGCAGACAAAGGCCAAACAGTTCATGCGTCAATCAGCCTGACAAACAGTATCACTGCAGCATTAGACCACACCCACAAATCCTGCAGCAGCTGCTATGTGCCGCAAGCTTTGTACTTGTAAGTAGAAATTGGTTTCTGTGGCCGTCTCATGACCTACCAATCTACTCCCATCCCTAGTCACTAATTTTTTTCAGCTCACATTGATTTTAATGAAAAAAAAAAATCAAAGACAACAATATTTAGACATTTATCTAGACTTAAAAGCCTAAACCTTGTCTAAATTACATCTGCTGGTCACTAGCTTTGCTTAAATGCTCACCTAGTCTCAGAAATTCTGTGTTCATCAAAAACCTTTTCACACCATTACTATAATATATCACTCTCACACATCAATTTCACTTATGTTATCCATATCTAAATCACTACATCTCTACATGTTCTCTCAGCAATACACTTTCAACACTCGCCAAACACATACACATTTACTGTATATAATTTATTGATTACAACAAAATGGAGCATTCATTAGAGTTCTAAAATTCATCAACTTATGCCTATCAATATAGAAACTTACAGGGATGTTTACGCGGCCTGATTTGTCCTCACTCTTTATCAAAGCTTCTAGTTTGGAACGATTTTCCTCGTTGATAATTTTGGCATCTATATCTTTGACCTGAGCAATAAGATGATAAAAATTAATAATCATAGAAAAGGAGCATCTTCTTGTGAATCATGTAAATTAAAAGGTGAGATCAACTCAGAAACAAATATTAAAGAATAAGGGACCAAAAAGCCATTGAAGGAAGGACCATGGCATTGAGAGTAATGATAAAGAGATGAGATGGAGAAATATAGGGAGAAAAAAGAGCCATCTTCTATTTTATCCAACTTGTTTTGTTGTCAATTAGCTCTGCTTTCACTTGACACTAATCAATGAGGCTGGTAATATAGGTTGAAGCTCATTGGAGAATGTCACCTGGGATTCAACTTTTGAATTTTGACTTCTGAGTTTTAGTGTTTTGTATATCACTACCTTTGGTATGGGGTCCTCTTTTGGTTTTTCCTCCGCAGGGACTGACATGTCTGTGAGGCGGACAACATTTCCAGCCTGGTCAATTTCATTCACATTGAAATCAGAGTATCTGTGGGAGACAAATATAGAGGTATAAGAAATATTATAATTAGATTAACTCTTTGGTATAGATAGCCGCTGAACTTTCTTGCACTCCATCAAACTCCAAACTCAGACAGGGCAGGGCAGAGAGAATGAGGACCAAAACACATCCATTACCAGAGTCCTTGAGGCTCTCAAGATGGAGGTTCTACATCGCTAGAACCTATCACCACCAGTTCCAGTAATCTTTGACTAATAAGGTCAGTATGAGCACAGATAATACAAACATTTCTGAAACAAATGTTTTGGTAAAGAAATTAAAAATCTTGGAACCATTTCAAATAAGATGTAAATCTGCAGCGGATTCTTGGGTGAGAATAAATAAAAACAAATTATTTGTTCTGAAGGTTAAAGAGAGTCTGATGTGAATGCATGGGTGGGAGCATGAAATCTCAAAAAGCCTGCAGGCTTCTAGATTCTTGGCCACAAAATCTCAAAAAGCCTGCAGGCTTCTCGATTCTTGGCCACAAAATCTGAAAAAGGCTGCAGGCTTCTCAATTCTTGGCCACAAAATCTCAAAAAGCCTGCAGGCTTCTCGACTCTTGGTCACAAAATCTCAAAAAGCCTGCAGACTACGCAGTTCTCTCAAACTGAAGATTAATCATCACTTTGTAAGAAAATATCTTAATTGTACAACGCAATGGATAAACAAGATAAGTTTGTCCAGCACTACAAAATCTACTTACTCCCAAACTCACAAATATATTTGGTTTGGCAGTTTTCAGACTTAGATCCCTAGATCTATCTAGTTTTTGGACCTGCATACAATTTTTTTTTTCCAAAGGACGATAGGCCTCCAACCCATGTCCTGATATCGAATAGGAATAGCCGGCACGATGGCCACAGTCGGCACTCTCGCATCCATGTGAATGGATCAGAAGAAAAAAAAAACAAACACATGTGTCTGAAGAGAGAAAAAAAGCCTCTTAAATCTCTTAAGCAACAGGCACAGAAGAGAGTAAAAAAAAACTCTTGTATCTTAAACGACAGGAACAAAAGAGAGAGAGAAAAAAATAACTCATATCTTAAGCGACAGGCACAGAAGAGAAAAGAACCCTTGTGGATGAAGCGTCAGGAACAGAAGAGAGAAGAAAAATCTCTTTTATCTTAACCGATGGGCACGAAGGAGAGAAAAAAAAACCCTCTGTCTAAAGTGACATGAACAGAAGAGAGTAAAAAAAATAACTCTCATATCTGACAAGTGACAGGCATAGAAGAAGCCTTGTGGATGAAGCGACAGGAACAGAAGAGAGAAGAAAAACCTCTTATATCTGAACCGATAGGCACAGAAGAGAGAAAAAACTCCTTCTGTCTGAAGTGACAGGAACAGAAGAGAGTGAAAAAATAACTCTCATATCTTAAATGACAGGCCCAATAAAGAGAAAAAAAAAAACAACACTGTGTCTGAGGCAACAAGAACAGGATAAAGTAAATATCCTTATACTTTAAGTCTTGCCACTTTGTATTTCTATCATGGACGTCATAACTGAAGTACTCTTTAGTATTTAAACTCCATGCTTTTTATTGAAAATTAAAGTTTATTTGGAAGCTCTGCCAATATTTCCCTTGTAAGATATGACAATTCATTTTCTTTACATATGTAAGATTTCATGTTTTACTTTTCAGACAAAGAACAAAAAACTGTTATTATAGAGACATACTGTTGATCCCATTCTTTCACTACAAAACCGGTTTGTTTTCAAAGTCTTCTCATGTCGCGTGTAATTTAATGAAATGCACATGATCAGTTTTGCGAACCGGAAACCTTTGAAAAAGTCATTTATGCTCTATAACGTTTACTTTTAAACTCAGTCAAAATGCTCAAACCTGACCTTTGCTTGATGATAGCCCTGAAACCAGTGTTTGGGTTGAGATACTCTGTAATGCCTGCCTCAACCTCGGTCAATGGTTTATGAGAAGGAGACACATCAGCCTCTGTAGTTGTCTCTATGTGGTCAGTGGCTTCAACATTTTCGTCAGCCTGTGATGTGACTTGAGCATAATCAGAGACATTTGGCGTGATATTACTGGTTGGGTCAGAGACAGCTGACACCACAGCTAAGTCATCAATCTCCAACTTAGCCTTTTTACAAACAGGTTCGCTCCCATCTCCTGTTGAGGGATCCATTGATGTTTTATGTTTTATTTGTCCTTTACCTGAGAAAAAGATTAGAAACAACAAATTACCAATTTAAATCATCTGATTTAATACATAGGTCTTTCAATTAAAGTATTTCAGTTAGAAGCTACATGGACTTTGAGTTATAAAGTCTTTATTGGATGAGTTGAGTTAAGACATTAAAAAATTCTTTTACCGATGTTGATAGGGCTTTTTAGTTCTTGTTTCCAGATTCTTTTGAAATGTACAGTGGAATCCGCTTAAAGTCAACACCTCCGGAACAAAAAAAAGTGTTGATTTTAAGCAAGGTTGACTTTATCCATTTGCAGGAAACAACTCTGAAAATTCACGATATAAAAACAGGTTGTCTCCCTTTCATTACTTATGAAAGCAGTCTCCCTTTGCAGCGTTTCCATTTCGTTAGTTAAAGCTATGGTGTGATAAATTGTGTGATAAATTTATACACGTTATTTAGCAAGTCTGAAAAGTGGTTTATTGAAAAAACTTGATGTACTACACACAAAAACAAAAAATATGCGTACATACCTACAATTCTTGCTGTATTTTTCAGCTTTACCTTCTTTTAATATGAGCTTGGGACCATCATTACTTTCGTTTTGTTTTCACAAAAAAAAGGAAAAATGGCCTGATAAAAAAAATTGTTTGGTATTATTGGAGGCTTTGAAAAGGATGCTATTGGTTAAGGCCAGCGGGAAACTGCAGTGTTTGCCTCAAATGATGCTAGCCCACGATAAGTTAGGTCTAGATCTGGACACACACAGCCTCCATCCCGCTCAAGCTCTACGCACCTTTCTTTGTTACTGTCACAACCGCGCAAGCCCACACTAACTTAGCTAGGCCTTGTTAAGCATGCTATTAATACATAGTGACTTAACGACAGTATTGGGTTTATAAACAAAAAGCTATATCCCGCCCACGTATCCCTATGCATCCCCTCTTTTATGTGATTCACCTTTTTCCATGCGCTACGAGGTGTTGACTTTAAGCCAAAATGTCCCTAAGGTGTTGACTTTATCAGAAAATCAGTTACTTAAACAGAGAAGGAAAAAAACTGGAACACAGTGTGGTGTTGACTTCAAGTGGATGACACTGTACATAGAAGGACTTTATATACTAAAGTTTGTTTGTTTCATATAGCCAAAGAGAAATTATAGGTGATCCCAGGTCTTTTTATGCAGGGGCAGAACTGGAAAGATGAGCCTCCAAACTAACTCGTTGACAATGTAGACATTGGCCCCACAAAGACCATACCTGAGGATATCACACCAGATTTTCGTACTCAACAGCCATCTGTTGAACCATATTCAAGTCCCCAATCTATTCCACCAATGGCTTAGACTTCATCTTTTTAGGAACATGGTGTCACAGGAATTTTTTTCGTGCCATTAAGTGTAAAAGCAAGTATTTTCCTTCAGTGTTTGACCCAAGTTGATATCTTGCCAAACCACTGACAACACTGTAATCCTCGTGTTACCCCTTACATTTTTTCATCCTACCTACTGTTTCTTCTGGACAAACAAAAAAATTTCCTTCGTTATTTTTTTTTTTTTTAATTTTTATCTAAAAAAAATTGTTGTTGACGCAGCAGCTGATAACTAAACCCGGAAAGATCTAGAATTAATAATTTTGGTTAAGTTTGGTAAACCTGGTACAGTTCTAAACTTTGAGCAGGGCAAAAAAGACTCAACTTAGGATTGACATAAGAAAATGTGCCTTAATGTGCACTGCTACAATTTTTGTGCTATAAGAAGCTTTTGGCTTAAATATACTGAAAAACTTATCTTGTTCCTGAAGGTCTATGTCTCTCAAAAAAAAATATTTTAGTTACGTCCATCTCATGTATGATTTTTTATGGTTTTTGCAGAAAGCTAATACAATATAATTATTTAAAGGCTTTGTTGCAAATAAATACCTCTTTTGAGGTACCACTACCAGCTTACATAGTTGAAAGATTTTATATTCTCTTTCAAAGCAATGTATAACTAACTGCAATTCCTTTACATAGCAGCTATTGGATTGTGGGACATGCCTCCTTAGGAGGGTATTTTTGCATTCTTACAATCATCTCATGTAAGAATGACGCAATAATATTAAAGGCTATGATCTTGTAAAAACTAAGTTATTCTATTAACCCTTCGTAATGGAATTTTTTTTGTGATTGAGTTACGCACAGATCTGAGCTAGAAAAACCACAAGGTAATTTCAAGAATGTGGCTTAAAATTGAGACAATTGTGGGCTTATTTGAAGGAATATGTACAGGGTGTCTCAAAAAAGATGGCACCCTCTATTTTTGTGATTATTTCAAAACCAACAGAGAAAAGAAGTTGAGATTTGCACACAAGTAACTTCCGCTTATGTGACAGGCATGTGCAAAATTTTAGAGAAAATGATTGAGACACATTGAAATGGCGCTTCGAAGTGCAAAGGAAGTATTTTTTTGCAAAGTTACGGTGCGTCACCCTTTCTTTCCCGCGCTTGCGTTTTCCTCCCAAAGCCCTACTGAGCACTATTGAAAGCCTTTTTTTCTATACGTCAGTGAATGACGTCACATGGCAACAACTTAATTTATAAAGAAATCAATTGCATAGTCCAAGACACTCTTCATTTGCCATGGCACCGTGGACAGACGTAGAGAAGGCCTTTTGTGTCCGTCTCCTCACTAAGACAGGCAGCATACTACAGACACAACAAAAGTTTCGACACTACTTCAACTTGCGTAGATGTCCAGCCAAAAATTCTATCTTTAGTGGTCAAACAAGTTTGCAATGTTTGGCAGCACAGAAATCGTCACCGAAAGCGAGAGCGGGACAGCTGGTCGCCCGAAAACGAAGACAACGCCCGAAAATGCCGCTATTGTCTTCCAAGTCCGTCCAGGCGGATCACGAGAAATCAGGAAAAGTCAGGAACTTAGCCTGTCTAGGAGCAGTGTGCACAGAATTTTGCATTCCCTGTAGATGCAATCGTTCAATGGAGGCCAGAGGGACACAGGAAACGCGGGCGACCGAAAACCACCTGGAGAAGGACAGTGGAGGCAGAGGCAGCAGCCATGGGACAGCCATGGGGCACCTTGAGGATGCTCATGTGCCAGTGGTTCTGAACGTTGGCCTGACTTTCTTGACAAAGTGTGTGGTTCACGTTTTTATTTGTCTGGACATGTTTCCTCACAAAGTGCATTTTACTGGGGGGAGATCTCCACCTGAAGTATTCTCAGCCCCTTCACGCGGAGAAATGTACTGCTTGGGCTGCTATCAGTACTCAAGGAATTATTGGCCCCATCTGTTTTGTCGACGAGCGAGAACGAAACAACGACAATCAACGCAGAGAGCGTTACATGGGGCGTGGTGAAGCAATTCTTCGTCAAACTGAAAAGAAAACATGTCGATGTGGACTCCCAATGGTTCATGCAGGATGGGGCTACTCCCCACACTGCGAACTGTACCCTTCAGTGGCTCAGATCAAAGTTCCAGGACCGAATCATCAGTAGACGCACTACAGTTGAATGGGCTCCTCATTCTCCGGACCTGAATCCCTGCGATTTTTACTTGTGGGGTTATTTGAAAGCAGTTTCCTATCGTGGCAAGCCGGCTGATCTGGAAGAATTGGAAACAAAGCAGTTGAGAAAACTGTTCGTGGCATTCCGATGGCAACATGCAAGGCTGTCATCGCAAACTTCAAAAGAGTTGAAAGGTTTGGCCGTCAATGGGACGACTTTGAGCATATGCCATTCTAAAATTAATAATTGTTAAATGAGTCAATAAACCTAGATCTATTTACTGTATTTCTTCAGCTTTTACTCGCCATCTTTGCATTTTCTTTTCACAGTTTTTTTCCAGTTGGCCACCTGATTTATATTGTTTCAAAACACGTTTTTCAAGTTTGACGTTAATCCTGTTCAATTTCATTTTCACTACTTTTTTTTAATCTTTGCTGTTGGTTGAGCTTTTGTTCCTTGTTTACAAAAATTGCACACAAGTTGCTACATATACTGTTCTATGTTGAGCCTAAATTGTTTTACTACACGTTTAACAGTTACTGTTTTATTGAAAATTTCGAGGGTGCCATCTTTTTTGAAACGGGTTGTATGAAAGTATATATTCTCTAACTCTCACAATACAAATCATCTTCACTGCTATCTTCTAACAATACACCTAGTACTTGTTTTCTATCATACAAGCAAAACAAAGGCACAGAATAGTCGAATGGATCAGAGTGAAAACAGAAGTTTCACACTAAATGGAAAAGTACCATTTAGTTTTAGATATTCTAACACAAAAGTGTCTGTTTTATATGAAATAAATTATCAATAAACATGAATATTTCTTACTAGTTTTAGAGTTACTATCAATGCTATTGAGAAATTCCATTCATAAAGCTTGACATACGTAGTACGTCATGTAAGGTAAATCTAGCTCTAAACTTTGACTTACGTGATACGTCATGTACAGTATCTTGTCATTTTTCTATATAGATAAATGTGAAGTAACTCGTACATCATGTATGGTACAAAGGAGTTAATAGTTATCTCTGCCTAGTATCACAGTGCTCTGGAAGCAGCATTTATCACAATTTAAAGTTGAAAATGTTGTTCGGCAAGTGACAATGTTATTTCCCCTGAAACTAACGTTAACTTTTCCATTTCAAAAAACTATTTCTGAGGTCAGTACTTTAAGGGGGAGAGGGTTGGCTTCTGAATTCTTTCAAAACTTCAATTTTGTGTTAAGAATTTAAGAAAAAATTAAAAAGAAAAAGAAAATAATTATAAACACTAAAATGGATGACGATCTAGATCAGAAAATTGGCTAGGAGAGCCATCCTCTGCAAATCACATTATGTTATTGCACACTCTCTTCCTCACAAAGTTGAAAGAGAAAAACCTCGGCAAGAATGTCTACCGATAGGTCAGCTGCTTAACTGGGTCTTTCTAAGATTCGTACTAGAATTTTAAAAGATTATTAGATCTAGTTTTGTAAGTTTCGCAACTGAAGAGAAATCGGTAAATTTGGAGACTTCGGTCCATCTCACCTTAGGCTTTAAAATTGTATTTTATTTGATGAATCAGATACGATGAAAATGAATATGAAGGTTTTATTCATCTCAAATAAATACTTTTCAAGATGTAAGCATTTTTGTGTTTTCGTTCAACTACAAGTCATCCCATGCAAAGGCTCAAAAAGATCTGTCTTCACTTTTGAAATTGGAAAGTAGTGCCCACAGTTTCGTAATTCTGCGCATGCGCTGGATAGAGGCAAGCTGCCTGAGTCAAGAACAAGTGGAGCAGACGGGTTCGATGTTATGAATATAGTGAACAAAGTATTAATATAGATACTTAGTTCTTATTCCAGGATGCTTACGAAGCCCTAACATATAAAATTAGAAGTTTAGAATAGAAAATGAAAAATAGAATAGAATAATCCAAGTGAGTGAAATCATGCCTGCGGATTAACTTTCGTCAAGCTGAATTAATTAGTATGCAAAAACATGCGGATTGGTATACAGAACTCGGATAAACACACAAAAACTATATCTTGAAAAGTATTTATTTGCTACGAATAAAAAATTCATATTCGTTTTCAGCATTTCAAATTCATTTAAAAAATACGATGTTTAAGCTTAGAGTGAGTTGGGCTGATAACTGCAAATTTACCGAGGAATCATGCTTGTACATAAGTTAAAAACCACAAGGAGACAGTTAGTGTTATCTTTGGTAATATGTATTGATAAATGTGAAGCTACTGTGGATCTTTGGTAAAGACAATACTTTATCACTATGATAACCCGCGATTTAAGGCAAATCGTGATAAAAGCCAGCTTGATGCTTGGCAGAGACTAGTACTGTAGTTTATTTGTTCTTTTCGACGTTTTAAAAGGGAGTGTATGAGAGCAAATTTACCCTTGAGATTGGCCAAAAGAGTCTCTTCAAGTTTTAGCAAAAGTAGACCACAATTTCGAAATTAATATTCTGCTGTAGTCTAGATCTAGATCACAAAAATTTCACGCTGATCTTATTCCACTTGTATGTTATTTCTTCCCATTTAAGTGAAGTGGCCCACCTGTAAAATCTAGACCTCAATAAGTTTTAGTTTCACTTTCGTTGATAAAAAAAGGTGATATTTTTATGTATAGTCGTGGAAACTATCACATTGCGGTTTAAGTTTACCGGAACTGTGGCAGAGAAAACATTACATTTCCTAAAATTCAAACCACCTTTCATTGATTCAGCCCGAGATTCTAATAGATAGGTTAGTCTTATCCTTTAAAAAGACCCACTTTTGTGACACATGCATACAGTAAGCCAACAAGTGTTTGGGGAAATCATAATTGATTATATGTTAATTTTTGCAACTTAATGTTTTGGAATATGCGTCTTGAAATCTATTTACTTCATACAGAGAGAGAGAGAGGATAGAGAGAGGGGAGAGAGAGGAGAGAGAAAGAAATCAGTAAGGGAGTCAGACATAAAAAAAATACAGTATATATTATCGAACTTGATTTGGAGACTTCTAACAGCATGAGTTGAGTTTATTTGTCAGTTCTATCCATTTTTTTTCTTTCCGGTTCGGTTGTCTCCGATTGATATGATTATGGACACAAACTAGCAATGTTAGACGGGTTTTCCAGCGAATCACAATAAACTAAAAAAAATAGGAGACTTGTTGAAATTAGGTCTGGACTAGCGCCAGATGTGAATAGTTTAATAAACTTTATTTTTTAAAAAAAATTTAAAAAGTAAACCAGTAAAGGGTAAACAATCATAGAAACGTTGTTAGGATTTCCACAGAAGTGATCATATATCAATATTTTACAAGAATATGCTTGGAAAAGCTCAGAGGAGTCGATATAATGGTTTTCTCATGATTGCAAACTATTCATAAAAAAAGATTGGATTTATTTAAATGAAACATGTTTAAAATTCAATTAACTAATTCCATTTTTTGGTGATATTTTGCATATACAAAGAAAACTGAGAAGTAAATTCACTTATAGTTTTTGTTTTATTTTGCCTTCGTTTAAAAAGCTTAATGGGACAACGAATGCTTATAATAAGCTATATTCTTATTCTCTGAAAAAAAAAAGGAATAATATATATATATAAAGAAACAGAGAACCAGAGAGAGAGAGAGAGAGAGAGAGAGAGAGAGAGAGAGAGAGAGAGAGAGAGAGAGAGAGAGAGAGAGAGAGAAGGGAACAAAATAATTATCCATTTTTTCATACAGTTGAAATGTAAAATCTTTTCTTTTCCTTGCCTATTTCGCAAACAAAGTTTTCCATATTTAACAATAATAATAATAATGATAATGATAATAATAATAATAATAATAATAATAATAATAATAATAATAATAATAATAATAATAATAATAATAATAATAATAATAATAATAATAATAATAATAATAATAATAATAATAATAATAATAATAATAATAATACCAGCTCCACGCACTCAGAATTCACAACCGGCGGAAAGTAAAACTCATTCCAACTAAGATCAGTGAGTTCGAAAGATGGCCTTGTATGCCATATAATAAAAACTTCTGCTATATTTTCTTGTAACCATGTCGTTTGGTTTTATTGGTATCAGAAGATATCTATGTCAAGCGAGAGCACATTTTTTATAAAAAAATCAATATTTATGCAAGCTAGCATTTTTGTAGACCAGAATTGACCGTGAATATTTCAGTACAATACTATATTTACTGCGTATTTCAAATTTTTGACAAGTCAACAAATAAGCTGGCCATGTTTTGCAGATCAAAATAAATGGCAGCATGCAATCAGGTTTGTAGTTTGAAGCTCTCAGCACTGCTTCAGATTTTAGATACACTCAAATCGATGATTAAATCAATGAAAGATATCTTTAATATCTTTGGAATAAGCAGATTTTACGCATACTTAGTTTGGTTATAGAGTTTAGATCTAGCTTCTTGAAGTTCTTGCTCACTTATTTAAAATTAAATTGGATTTAATCTCTATCTAAACTCCAGTTTAGGTCCAGAAGTAATATGTGGTCGTTGCATTGCCATGATGAAATTGAGTCGGTAAATATTAACTATCATTCCCACTTTCTAACGAATGAACCGACTATAATATAGTCAGGTTACTTGTCTTTCACAAATGGAGAGAGTAAATTAATTCAAAATTGCAAGTTAATATCATCAAACTGAGAAGTTAAAGTTTCAAATCCATTTTCTGTTTTTCAGAACAACTTAAATACGTTTACACTTACAGAAAATCACCTAAAGATATGGGCCGATTCTAAAGAAATATCAATTAATATGGATCTAGGTCCACACAAGATTAATCACTAAATGACTAATTGCAATCTAATAGACTTAAGGTTTCTAGCAGTTCCACCTAAACTGTTTAAAATGAAATTCAAATTCATGTTTACAAACAATATAGAGGAAACAAAATAAAATCAAAGCAATCGAGTAATTATTGAACATAAGTAGCGTAAAAAATTGGAAAAGAGTTCATTTTAGGTAGGCCCCTACAGACTAACTTACACACCAGTAGGAAACACACTATAGGGTTGCTACTGTTTCTTCTATGTAAAAAAAAGGTTCGTACCTAAATGGAACTCTTTCCAAAAATTGCTTATGGTTCAGAATCTCATCTCATAAAATCTACCATAATAATGCAATTTTGTTTTTAACAATGGAGGTTAAGATGGTGTAACTTGTAACAGAAAATGCTATTTGTGAATCAAGTATAATTGTGAAAAAAAATTCTGTTGCACCTTAAGAGGAGGGAGAATGGATTGCATCATCACATTCTGGTTGTATCAGTGATCAGTTGCTTTTCCATCAGAATCACTGCCATTTTAGATTTTTGCCATTCTGTTGAAACAATACAAGTTTTAATTTCTTTATGGTTATTTTATTTAGTGTTTACGGATTTTGAGACTTTTGCTAGTTAACTTGAGCTACAGAGGTTTCAGTTGGTATCAAAATTGAGGTAAGACTGTTTTAAATTTTTGTAATAGATTTAAGGGTTTCAGCCTAAACTTTTCCCGTAAAAGCTGGAGGGGAAGTGGGTGAGGGAAACAAAGTAAACTTGACAAATTATTTAGAATATAATCAGACTTCTGCGAACGCAGTATGAATATTGCTTCATGGACTTAATTTCTTGGTCTATTGCAACTAGTCACTTTTTTTTTTCAAATCATTTATGCAGCCATTCTGAGATTTGAGAAATTGGTTTTGAGAGGAGCTACAGATACAGTCAGTCACATACAATGGCTCAGCAAGGGAGAAACGCTCCAGTTAATGATAATGTGGCCACATTTCAAGCCACTCTAGAAGACTGGACAACAAAATACAATAGTTCTTCCAGCTTTGATTCAATCCCATTGTTGAACAAGTGAGTAGTCTGCTCGTATGGTATATATACATATATATGTATTTTTTTTATTTAAGATTTATGTATAATACAAATTCATTGCTTAAAAAACATGAAGTGTGATATACTTTAAATTGAGCAGGAAGCAAAAATTGTCTTCAGTAAGCTTTTCTCAGGCAAGAATATTTCTAATTAAGTAAATTTACCTTGAAACTTCAGAAGCTTTCTAGTTCAGAAGATTTCAATGTAAATAGTGAGGACAGAATCTTGCTTCTTTTTCATCATAAACAGCAGATGACATCCTTATGAATCAGAGTATAGATTTATCACAGCTCTTTAATTGGTAACTGAGTGATTTATGATTTATGCATGTGATTATATTCCTGAACCCAAAATGGACTTCCGTCTTCCCATATCGAGATGAATTTTTCTTTCTTAATGCCATAACTCCATCCTTGAAGCGTATTAAAACTTTTTATTTCAGATTAGCAGAACTTTTGGAACATGAAACTGAAGAATTTTACAAGATGGACCCTGATCCACTTGACGATCGTCCTCCTGGTGAGTTTTTTAAGTGATGTATGAGAGGATTGCCACTTTTAATGTTGAATGCCAGAATAGGCTGGTGTTGGTGTAGGAAATTTCATCAAACCTTCTCCCAAGAATATTTAAACTTTATTCTTTCTGATATGTCTTCCAACAGGTCGTCAGATCACCTCTTGTGGCCAAGGGCAGATGATGAAAATAGTTTTCAAGAATGATGATTTTATGAATACCGTGAGTACATATAGCAGTATTTGTCAATTCTTAACTAACCTGAGTCACACATTTTGTTTCAAAACCTTGGTCTGCAAAGCAAGAATGTCTCGTTTTAAATTTACAGTGGTTTTGGACTGACTTTAGACCTAGAATATTTTTTAAATTAACCATAAGATAAGGCTTAACCCATGGTGTATAGAACTTGTCACTAGCTGAACCTTATCCACTATTAATACTAACCTGTTGGACGAGCCTATCAGCCAAATGTATCAACTCAAAGCTTTAAAGGCCCAATGATCATAAAAACAAACATCAGAATAATGTATTTGAAAAGTAATTTGCAGTGTTATTTAATTTGAAATCTCATCACCCATGATTTTGTATGAGACAAGGTTTACAATGTATACGTGTACTTTATCTTTGCATATTAAGTTCTATTTACTTCAAGATCTATGTTCAATTCTTTTAGATTGTTGGGTCGTATCTGCTGAATGGTCCATATAGAGATGGTGGTCCTCTATTCACTGCCTCGTGCCGTGTCTTACTGGATTTACTACCTGGCCTGGAGACAAGCGTGCCTTTCAGAGAAACGGTAAGCTTTCTTGTTCTTTGGCGGATAAAATCACATATTTTTCTTTATTGCAGCAATTTCTCAACTGTGTTGTGGCAGACGAAAGGATCAAATTTTTTCAAATGTTACAACCTCATCATTAAGATCTCTCTGAAGTCAGAGAACTGAAAAGAAAAAAATAAATGTGATGAATTGTTACCTTAGCATAGGAAGGTACAGTGTAGCAGGTGGCAACCAGGTTTTTTGATCCGACACAAAGATAACTATGTGACGCAAATTACATGTCCATGAAGCTGCACCAAGATTTTTTTTATATCGTGATGACCAAAGACATGCACTTTATTAGATGTAATGACGGTTAATAGTAAGAATCAGCTACTAGAGGTAGATCTTTGAGATGATCAGCTTGGCTTTGTATGGAAGTGTCGCAGAGTTTCTCCAAACAGTCTCAGATTTATATCAGACTTTGTTCCACAGGATGGTGTGGTGGAGCGGCTTTACCACTGGGCAGAGAACGCAGAGGAACCGCTGAGGTCATACGCCACAGGGCTGCTCGGTGGAGCAATGGAGCTCAATGATGTGGCGGTTAAGTTCAGAGAGGAAAGCATGCATCTGGTGAGTGATTAGCCATGCCTTTATTGTATAAGGAAAGCAGTCCGTCAGGGCTCATAAAGCAGGTAGTTTTATCACATATTTATTGGATTACCAAAAAAGAAATGTGTCAACCAAATCACAGTCCAAGCTCAGTTTTCACTAGAAGGCGAAATGGACCCTGTTATGTAAAATTTGAATGAAATTCTGTTCTTACTGTTTGGTCTATAACTCTGTACTTGGAGTGAAAAGGGTTATTAATTCCTACTGAGTTGAAATCTTAATTTCATTGCCTTAAGTCGAACCAAAGTCTTCTTTTCTTGAAAGGTCTCTTTTTCTTATTTTTTCACTCTTTGATAGTCAATATCAATACATCTTTGAGAGTTAGATCAGTGTAAACATGCATGCTATTCCTGGTTTTTTTAAAATTATTTCCTTGTTTTCTTTTTGAATTTGCTTCCCTGTGGATGTGAGTGTCAGATCTGAATATATCTTACAGATATTGTCACTGCTTGACCAAAATATAGCTGTGCTCCCTACTGTGATGCACTTCTCCCTGTTCTCCAGGTGCCAGTAATGCTCCAGAGACTCCACGCCCTAGTGGGTCAGGTCACAGCAGAGTCGGAGTTTGTGAGCAATGCGGAGGCTGGTCAGGGAGACAAGGTCAATAAATCACCTCGCCATTTTGCTGCCATAGCCGGAGAGAGCTTAAAATCCCCTGTTGCATCAAGCAAAAGTAAGGGGGGAAAATCATCTGAGATTAGTTGCTCAAATTTTTTTTTTATCTTGTGTGATGCTCATTGTAAATGCTGTTGAAGGTACTTGAATATTGGTGCGAGCAATATTTGTTTTATACATTGAATACTGTAAAGAAATTTACTGTTAAAATCTTGCATACTGTTTTTGAATTCTCCCCCCTTCCACTACAATTTGCAATATCTTTCAATATGCTAAACTGTTAAGAAGTTTGCAGCCGACAAATTTTTATCGTTTGAAGGCTCCCCTTTAGTGTCTGATCACGGCGACTCAAGGACTGGCCTCAAGAGACCTTTATCTCCAAGTCACAGCTTTGGCAACCCTCTCAAGAGATCCCGCAATATGTCAGACGGAACATCATGTAAGTAGGATGGCTTTCTATTGTCGTACTTCAGTAAATCTAGGTCTTACACCTGAATACACAACATTCATATACCAAATCTGTTTCTAAATTATTGCTTCACTGAAATATGTTTTTGTTCACAATAATCATCTTAAGGTAAGTCTCATTGGTTTGTATCATTAAAATTCTTCTTTGAATCAAGCTTTCTCATTACACAAATAGGTTTCTTTGCTTGTTTGATTAACTCAGTATTATTTTATTCACCAGATTTTGAAGCTGAACACAGCAACAGCAGCTGGGCTGAGCTTCAACCCCTGGTGATTGGATCGTACTCCCTCCACCCTCTCACCAACTCAATGAAGCAGCGGCTCATCCTTCAGTATCTCACTCCTCTTGGGGATTATCATGAGGTGAGAGGTCAAAGTTTAAACAATATAAAAAGTTTTATCATTTTACCAATGTTCTGGGAGGCTAATGATAAAGTCATAACATGAAATGGTTTTTGGAAACAAAACAAAAATTGTTATGCAAGAGTTTAGAAAAAGGGGAAAAAGTTATTGCTCAGATTATGTTTATCATCGTCTTTGTTTATGACATCAGCCCATTACGGCTATTGCCTGCAGTTATCATCTGTGTGACATTCTCAGAAATATAACACTATAGTTATTTTCTAGAATTTATTAGGTGATTGTTGATTTTTTTTTTTATATATATATTTTTTTAAATAAAATAATGCTTGTGTACAAAGTATAATATAAAAACGCCTAATAATATGTACTTGGACTTCTTCATTGATGCCCTTTTGGGTATATGTTTTTTTTTATCTTATCGTACATAATTTAAGGAAAAAGAGTTTCAAATAGGTGTTAATTCACTCAATTTTTGCAATATATTTCAATCTTCAAAGTCCAGTAATTTAGTAAATGTCTCTCTTCCTCTGTGAAACTCAACTGGAACTATCAAGCCTAAAAGCTTTATTTTCAACTCTCATGTGTCCTTCAGCTTCTGAGTCCGATTCTTGAACACAATGCCTTGGATTTGATCTTCCACTACATTGATCTATCTGTCAACAAAGATGTTCGCCTGGCATTTGAGGCACTTAGGGTAAGTTAAAGACATTTATTCAATATAGCTGAAGTTTTATTTTACACAAAAAAATTCAAGCAGCTTCAAAACTGTTCAGATTTCTTCATTAGAAAACCTATTTTAACCCACATGATTACCAGAATGACTTTAGTATGTTTTATCAAATTGCATATCACCAGTATATTTTTACCTGTTATTTTTTATTATTGTTCAGTTTCTGTCGGTGATCTTGTGCCACAAAAAGTTTGCTGCTGAATTCATCACTCGCGGCGGCATTCAACGTCTGCTCAAGATACATCGTCCGTCTATAGCAGCAACAGGTGTCTCTCTCTGCTTCTACTATATCACCTACTTTGAAGATGCCACAGAGAGGGTAAGATGCTCTACCTTACGACATTATCTCTCTACTTAGGACTGGGGAACACACTGCAGAATGATAAGACAAAATTCCATTCAATTGCTTGTTACATTGCTGAAGTCTAGTAAACCAGTGGGCATCAGTAAAACACTCTTGCTTACAGAATTATGATCTTTTTAAAGCAAGACGAATTGTTTTTTAAGAATTTATAATTTAAATAGAAATAGAATGAGATCAACTTGTAGTCAGATGGCCAGGCATAACAAGTTTTCTTCCAACTTTCACTTTTGAGTATTTATACCTAACATTTCCAAATTGAAGTCAAATTATTCTTTTTTATATAAATAAATGATTGTTTTGTCTTTCCTTCCCTCCAGTTGTGTAACTTGCCTGAGCATGTCTTGTCTGAAGTTGTTTCGTAAGTATAAACTTTTTATGGTGAATATACCATATAACTACTCTATAATTTCTTTAGGGAGAATGAATCTTCTTATGCTTTAAGATCTAATGGATTTCATGGAAGTTATAAATTCAGAATGTTATCAACATTTTTTCCCCTGTTTTTCACACGATCAGCAGGATATATTATTGTTATCATGCTTTATTCCCTTAGTGACTTTGAAAGCTGAGAACTGTATATTTATGCTTGTGTCAGATACAACCTGTGGCTCATGGAATGCTCGCACGACTCCAGCCGCTGCCATGCCTGCCTCTTCTTCTCGCAGTCTTTCCCTTACAAAATCATCCTCCAGCTGTTTGATGAGAAAGATGGTCTCAGGCGTCTGATTAATGCAGTAAGTGTCACAGTTAGTTTGAGGGTAAATCGAAGGCACAATGTCAAACTTTAGAGAATTTGGCCCACTTTAGACTTAGTTATTAACAAAGTTGTGTCAGTGGCTCCTCTTTTCTATATAAAGTCCTTATATTAATTCTTTTTAAAAAGACAATGTTTCGTTCAATTTTTTTTAACTTAGAAGTGAACAGTTATTTTGGCGTGGATTTCACTGCATACATGTGGGTATTTAAAGTAAAGGGTGCACAGAGAAGCTTGCAAAGGCAGCTTTGTCAAAGGAATATTGTCTTGCACCATCTTTCCAGCTAAAATATAAAGTTCATATATATGTCATTTTCATTTGACAATCTCATGGGAATGCTGATTTAGCAAATAAATATATAATAAGTTTTTATCATTTTACCCTGAGCCCGATGAGGTTGAGTATTCTCAATGATAGCTTGGCAAATGAATACAACACCAAGAAGTAACCAATTTGTACTTCTCAATAATAATGCTATATAGCATATGATGCTTGATATCTTGTTTTCAAACATTCCTGTACCTAGTTTTGAAAGTAAGATCAATTCATTCAGGAATTTTATACAACAGTCAACACAAGGACACAAGCACTGAGACCATGACTTAAACATAAACTAAACTTATCAATGATTTAATTCTTACATCTGCATTTCATCTAAAGCTATTAAAAGAATATTTACCTCATATTAATTCATGAGGGATTCTCACAAACATGAAAGGGTTTCACTTGAAGCAGAAAAACTATAACAGCTTATCAACCTTGCTGGTAAAGGTCAGTGAATGAATTTTTCTTTCACACACATTCTTTTCTTTTCTGTCACCCCCTGTTAGATTAGCACACTGAGCATCCTGAACCAGGACGAACGGCACAGTCCATCGGACGACGAGCTGCATCAGATGCGCCAGGCAGCACGGCTTGTCACTGAGACTGTGAGAAAATATTTTGAGGTGCACACTATTCTGAAGGCAGATGAGCTGCGCTGCCTGCACCTTCATGATGGCCGCAGCTCTCTCAAAGAGAGCAGGGTACGCCATTCTTTTTGTCTGCTATATCTGCATGGAACCAGGCTTTGTTTTCTTTTTGACACTGTTGGAAAAAGACCAAGGACTGATCTAATGAATCATAGCGTGATGCCCTAGAAGGATTTTAACACTGAAAAAAATATTTGTGTGCTTGAAATAATTAAGATAATATCTTAAACATTGGAAAAATATTCTACACACTCTTTGCATTAACATATTTTTAACTTCAGCTAAAATCATCTCATTGTTAATTTTTGTGTGTTAAGACAGTTTCTAGAAATAACTGTACTGTTTGTTGTGATATTTTTTAAACATGCACATGTATAAGGTCAGCCTATATTTGTTGAGGATATTTTTCCTATTGTTTTTGAAAGTTTCAGAATATCTCTTTACATCCTCGACAATTTTTACATGACATTGTATGTTTTTTAATGAAGAGATAAAAATATAATGAGTTCAGCAAGCCGTTCTGATGCGTCTCATCACCTCTTAGAGATGAACTGTCTTTTATCCTTGTCTACAGACATTGATGATAGTGTTCCTTGTTAGATGCTGGTTTCTCTTATGTGTGTTTGCATGTGTATCCTCAGTCTGTGAAGGGTTGTAAATTCTCCCTAGAGGAAAACATGGATGTTCTCCTGGAGTTTCTTCCTCCTAAGTCCAACTGGGTGCCAGAGATTGCTCTGCACAAGCTGGGCGGGGTTCTCATCATGTGCTCACTAGTCGCCATCTCACCTGACTGGGATGCTTATCACGGAAAGTACGAGAACTTTGCTTTCCTAAGCAAAAAAATGTTACACAGTTGTAACTCTCAATTTTTTTTTTTTTAGATATATATGAAAATAATAATAATAAGAGTTATACTCTCTGGAGCTGTAAATTGTAACTTAAGTATCTTTCACTCTCATATTAGGGGTTTTGTTCACCGTTTAGTTAAGAGTTTTAAAAAAATAAGAGCAATTTAGTTTTCCTCTTATTTCTTTAAGTGCTTTGTTATTGCAATCATGATCAAAAGAATTACAGATCAATCAGGTAAACTTGTCCACTGAACTAAATTGTGCATGAGAACATTAATGTCATTAGAAAGAGCAGAAATTTGAAAGGAAAAAGGGGAGCTGATGTCATTTGCAATGTGTTCAAATCTTTAATTACCATTCTCAGTTACCGCTTAAACTTATCTCAAAATGTATGTGGTTCTGATTGTGTGCAATGTAATTTAAGTAATTCTGGCCAGAATCATCCCAAGCTGTTAGCAGAAGATGTTAATCAATCCAAATTTTCCAAACTGTAGCCTTGCATGTTTGCTTGTAAGAGCCTTAAAATTACTTTCAGCTGATTTCCTAAGATGTTGACTTAGTGACAGTCCTAAGCTTGCTTTTCAATCTGTCAGGAGCATTTGCAATATTTGTGTGTGATTCACATAGAATTGTAATTTTGGTTTTAAATCTCCAGGGGAGACACAGTGGTGGCCGCTCTTGACGTGCTGGCCATGTGTTCTGTGTCACATCGCACACAGCTCATGCTGGCCAACACGTTGGAGCTGAACGATAATGTGCGCTCTCCTGTCATGAGGTATGCTTCTCTGTGGAGGTTGTGGAATATTAGAACAACAGAGCTTTTCTTGCGGAGTGCCAGTTTAATCGTCTTTTTTTAATCTTTTAAGATGATCCCTGAATAATGTAAAGTGAGCCAGAATTTGAAAAACAAAAGTCTCATCCTAAAGGTTATTCAGTCTATACAGAAGGACTTATGTTTGGTTTTGTAATTTTAATATTTTTTAATATCTTAAACGCAATATAATCCTTCAACTTCTGACTGAAAATTAAATGTAGCAATACTCAAAATATTCAGTTTTATTGCTTTCCTGTTTATGCATACTGTAGAGAGCTTCAATCGAAAGACATGAATATTGAGCCTAATCTTCTCCTCCATACTAGATTTTCTTTATCACTACTAGACTTTAAAAGATTTAACCTCAGGCAGCTTTTCTCCATACATTTTACAATTATTCAGCATGGTGGTAGGATTTGTAGAGGGAGATCTGATGCCAGATGCAGAAATCACCAAGTCATCTCTGAGACTTATTTGCAACTGTGTCTGTGGGCCTGCGGAAAGGGTTTGTATCTATTTCCTTATTATTCTTTACAGATTTTAATT
Source organism: Elysia crispata (assembly GCA_033675545.1). NCBI lineage: Eukaryota > Metazoa > Mollusca > Gastropoda > Plakobranchidae > Elysia > Elysia crispata. The sequence continues at coordinate 292,740 of JAWDGP010006085.1, forward strand.
GTCATAATAGAACTGTATATGGAGAAATGCTTTGCAGTGTTTGTCAAGTCAGTGCTTTCAAATTTTCCTCTAGAACTCTTTATATACATTCAGAGATTTTATCTTCATCTTGTTAAAAAACCAAAGTGGATTTTTTTCAATCTTTGAAAGGGTATTCCTGATCTATTTGATAAAGAAATGTTTTTTTTCTCATTAAATCAACTTCACTTGCAACAAATTTTTTACCTCTTCCTTTTCCTGGCCACAGTTTGGCAGTGCAGTGGTGAGGTACCACAGCAGTAAGAGAAGGAATAATGGTACTAGCGAGGATGACATGCTCACCTTGATGTGGAACACAGTCCGATCTCACAATGGAATCATGGTATGCTGGGCATCTTTCTCTTTCCTATATCAAGCAAAACCTGTAGGAAAAAAGTATTGTGTGAGAATAATATTACAAGTCTGAATTGGTGAGATAGATGGTAAGGTAAAAATTTGTCACACTGAGGTATAGTTCCACTTGTCCATGTAACAGATTTAATGATGAGGGCGATCTGTTAGGCTCTTTCAAAATATTTACAGCCAATCACACGACTCGTCCGTAGAAAAAAGTCCGAAGTCCGCAAGTAAAAATTGCAAGCTGTTTAATCCAACATAAGAGCTAGACTGTACAATATCTGTAGGTTGACTCAATAATCACTCACTGTAGGTAGACTTAAAACAATCACTCGCTGTAGACTTGATGTTGACTCACTGTAGACTCGATGATGTTGACTTGCTAAACATAATTTCGATTCTTATTTATACAAAATCTCGTCGAATCATCCAGAAAAGAAATTACATAAATCGTAAGAGAATATTCTTGGTACATGTCATAAGCAATTAGCAACCAATCAAAACAAAGGTAAACAAGGGGTGACGAGATCATTACTATGCTAGAACTAAGTCGGAGATTCCAGAAGAATCTTGACCATACAAGTGCAGCCTGTGTTCAATAAACAAAACTAAGTTCTTATCCTTGAAATACAAACATTATGCAACTAAATAAGATAATGTACATAGATCTAGCCAATCCGCCACCCAAAAGTTACGCACCAAAAAAGGGAAAGGAAATGAATAGATCAACTTATAGTACAATGCGTTACAGTCAGTATATTGCAGTTTTCCACATCATGTTTTGAAAGCCGTGGTTATGTAAACTGAAGATAGATTTTTTGCTGAGGAATCATGCTGAATTAACGACAATATCAGTAGCTCCTTGCAAAAATCATTTGTCTACATATCGAGTTCATGCATTTCTTGCAGCAAAAATTGTGAAATTTCTAGTAAAATTATAGGATTTGTTAAAATCCATAACTTCTGAATGAAAACAAGGACAACCTTGAAATTTTTAATGAAAAAAAAAATGCTGATCAAAATGGTCTTTAAGATAATGATGGATTAGTTGAACTGGATTTTCGCAGTTAACCAGTTCTTGCATTGATATTCACTATGCAAGTGAACCTAAGTGTACAGCAGTTTGGCTTATCAAAAGTGCACAAGCATGCTTTACTGAAATTAAATTAGGTTTCTCATTGTTACATATCTTAATAGATCTTTTGATTCTGAAAAATTTGGCATCTAATTGAACTACACAACTTTATTTATACAAAAGATAAGTAATTTTGAAATAAAAAAAAATGGCCTGTTTTGCGTAGCTGCATTTGCTCACCTGCTCCTTTTGTATCTCCTAGGTCTTGCTGAAGAGTCTGAGTGTGAAAACACCCATAATCCTCGCTGACAGCATCCGCATGTTGGCCAGTAAAGCCTTGGTTGGTATGTCCAGATCCGACACGATCCGACAAATCATTGGGAAGCTGCCACCTCTAAACAATGGTCATTTGCAAAGTAGGTTGTGATTTTTCTGTCTTGAGAAATCAGCAATCAATGAGAGGTTGTGAGTTAATCAGGAAAGAAAATTGTACTAAAAAGTATTGTGTTATTTGTAAAACATTCAATGTGGAACTGCCTATTGATACTTTCTGAAGTTGTCTGAAGTGTGGCGAGATTAAACAAAAGATGAGCCATAGTTTATAGTGTCTATGTGTTTTAATTATTTAAATAGGATCTCAACTCCACATCTCCATGTAAATTCTGTTCAGTCCCTTAAGTTTATTCATTCTTGTGTTTTGAATCTTGCAGTCAGTCTGTAGCTTGGGTTCCAAGCTGTCTATGATCAATGATATTGTTGATGTTATTTTGTAGATCTAGATTAAGTGTGAGGAAAGCTGTTATATAGATCTAGGTCTAGTGTGTGAAAGCTCAAAGTTGGACAGGGAGGACATGTATGTCTGTGTGTGTGTAGCCAGCATGTGGTCAGAATTTGAGATGTTTCTGCTGTGAATGTGTTCGTCACAGAGACTGTCTACGATATAGTAGCACTGATCCTATAGCAGTAGTACCAAAGATCTCCAGTGATTACCTCAAGACATACAGGAGATTAAAGAGAAGAACAATTCAGTTGTATGAGTATCTTCTGACAATAATTTTCAAAGCTGGTCAGCTACTATAGTTTGCCATCCAAAAGCTCATCAAACAATTGCCAACATGACAGTTTAATTTTTTTTTTCCTTTTCAGCATTAATGAAGGAACCTGTCCTGGCAGATTGCCGAAACACTCATTTACAGTTCTGCCAGTTTGCCTCAACACTGCTTGAAAAGTTAGCTGGGCGCCAGGCAAATGTTGTAGGAAGTGCCACATTAGAGGAAATCAGAAAGGTAAATATATCCTCTCCCAAAAGAGTACATAAAAGAATAGCTTATATTTTGAAGAAAGGGAAGAGAAGTGATATATAATTTCTTTACAAAGGAATTGATCTTCTGATATTTTTTTTCTTAAGTCTGTTAACAACTTAGACATCCCTTTTATTTCCATAACAGGAGAGTTATTTCACATCTTTTGTGCATGTTAAAACAAATAATTTTTTAACCATTCCTATGTGCACATCATCTCCAATCCATGTTTCCTGTGAAGTAGAAATTTTATACAAGCCATAAGGGTGTCTAAACAAAAGAGGATTTTTCAGTATGTGCTCAGAGATATAACTCGACCAAATTATAGACAAGTTTCTTTTCCTGTGTCTATCCTTTAGGCTGGTGTTGTGGCCCAAACCAAGATTGTGTACCATGAGAAGGAACTGCTGCAGCTGATTCAGGGTCATCTAACCTCCCTCGGTCTGCTAGAGTCGGCTGCAACACTTCAGCGGGAAGCTGGCCTGCCCAAATGCTCCACACCACCACCACATAACCCAGCAAGTGGAGCTGCGACAGGTCATCTCTATTCTCCTGGCACACCAAAGCTGGTAAGTATATTTTTATATACTTATAGTATAATACAGAAATGTGTAGTGACGCTACAGAAAGATTTTTGGGTAAATACAATTTTCATAAAGAAATTTCTGCTATTTATATTGCTCTTATTTCTAAATTTCATATTATTGTTTCAGAAGAAAAAACACTTTAAATTCCGAAGATTTCAAGCCTTCTTGAGGTATTCGTCTACAGCAAAACGTCTCATTTTGTGGCATTGCTACACAAATGTATAAGTTAACCAACAAATGTCAAAACTATGTCCTTCTCTTAATTCCATGAAGAGCAGGTGTTTAAAGCAGCACATCATTGTAGAATATGGTCAACTGAATCTTCCAGTGGGTAAAACCTAGTGCTCATTTTACACCCAAGTGGAGCGAGAATATGTGGGCACACACCTTTCTTATTCATTCAGGATTGGACCTGGCCTTTCCTGGAGTGGAGCTTCTACTACTAGATTATGGCGCCACTACTGGGTAGACATAAAACAGACCAAAAAACTTAGGATTTGAAAATAAATCATTATTCAGTTTCATTCTCATTTTTAAGCTTTTAAAAACATTTGGGCAACATGAATAGAAACTAGTGTCATCTGTTTTCTACCGACACATTTCAACAGCTGAAGAGGCTTTTGAGGACAGAAAGTATTTTAGTTGGGACATTTAATGCTCAATAGAAATCATTACCACTTTCATTAGATAGAGTAAATGGAATCATATGAGAGGCGGATGTGGCATAACTTGTAACAGACTTGTGATAGTCATAAGCAATGTTGTGGGCAACATTTAGACCCAGTAGAAGCTGTGAAAAACTTTTGAGCACCCAAGACACAATAGACAATATCCTGTGATAAACCCTTTGCTTTTTGATCTGATTGACTGTTGCCACTAAAAATACAGTTTGCTATTTTCCATGCAATAAATGGCTCCATGACTTCATTGAGAGTGAAAATTTTATTCATGATTTGTCTTTGTCTTTCCTTTCACTATTTATCCTTGCATCAACTTCTTTTTTCAGGGTCGTCAGTTAAGTCATCCTGGTGGAAGTCAGGCAAGCCGTGAAATTTTCCCAGCAACTCCGACTTCATCTGTAAACCCGACCCAGCCTTTAACAGGTCCTACACCAACTGCGAGTGGTCAACATCAAGGTATGTTCCAGAACTATCACAGCAGGTAAAGCTAGAGATCCTTGTCCTTTCAGGAACGTTATTTTACCTACGAATTGTTTGAATTAATTTTGTCAAGGGCTTCAATATCATCTTGGAGTAAACCTCTCAAGTTTAGTTATCTCTCTTAATTATAGTGAACCTCTCTGGGAGACTTATCGCCTTTATTGAGGAGATAGTGATATTTTAATTTGTTCTGAAAGAAATGACTTCTGGCATACCTCTGTAGAGACCAGTTTCTATGAACATACGTTTTATTTTTCAAATTTAAATCTTTTGAAAAGTCCTAGTCTAAAAAACCACCAATCCTTTTGTATAACCAACGTTCCCATTTCTTGCCCTCTGTAACATTTTGCAGCATTGTCGTCAGTGTCCTTAGTAAACGAGCCTCTGATGAGTCAGTCAGTTCGTACCCTTGCTGGGCCCTCATCGTCTTCCTCAGCTGCAGCCTCAACATCGTCTTCTACTGTAGGTCAGAACTGTGTGACGCCAGTAACGCCTTCTCACATGAAGTTCACATTGCATAAAACTCCTCATGCGTCTCACCAACTCACACCCCAGCAAAGGGTGAGCATTTATTTTTTTATTTGTTTATCTCTTTGGTCTTATGAAATCAATTTCTTTGAAAAGTACTTTGTGAATTCCTTTGAATTAGTTGAAAAGAGCAATATTCTAAAAACTTCTTATAGCTAAGTTGTTTTACACAATAGTTTGAATTGTAATTTTTTAAGGGATTGCTTTTCATGACATCCAATTTAGTTTTCTTTACAGAAGAACATGTAACAAATTCATTTTTTATATTCTAGATAAAAAATGGAGGCGCACTGGATGAAGCAATTAAAAAATGTGATTTAGAATTGTGCACATGTTTTGACAAAAAATTGGACAGTTGGAAAGATAGCAATTTTAAATTTAGATGGTTTTGATATCCTCCTATCAAAACATCTATATAATTTTTTTTTTAACTTTCTACCCTCTGCAGGCTCATAAGCGGAGATACTTGAAGGAGCGGGAAGGCTACGTTCCTCTTGGTCAGCGGTCAAAGCTTAAGCCGAATGGAGAGTATAACGTTTCCCTGAACAACATTGTCACTGAGTACCTTAGGAAACAACATGCATTATGTCCACAGCCCATTTCTACCTGTCCAACTATGTCTTTGTTTATGTAAGTATTTGTAAGGATAAAATGCTTTAGATAAAACTAAAAATAAAAAAATAAATAAAGAAAATGAAGATGCCCTCATGACTCAGAGTGACACTGGCAGGCAAAGGGCAGATTACTATTATAATTTTTTTTATGTGAAAATTTTGTTAAAAGTCTTTGCAGTTTCAAATTAATAAATTCAACGTGACAAATAAAAAACAAGCAAAAAAAACATTGTTTACAATACAGCTTGCTGACATACATAAAGTTGTACTCAATCTTCTTATAATTTGTGAATGTGATTTACCATCTGTTTTCCTGTAATTCATCCTCTGATAAAATTGGACACTTGTATGACTTATTTGAATGGTTTGTAATTTCTGAATTTCAAATAATTGACTTGAGTTTAGCAATGCATATTGAACATTTTCATACGAGTGAAAAGAAAAACTTCTAGGAGTTTTTATTTATTTTCCTCTTGTTAGAAAAGGAAATATGTTGTAAATGTGCATTTTTAGTCTGACCTATTGAGCTTTTTTTTTGGCCATACATTCCAAAAGGTGATAAAAGGACTAGACCTAATTATATTCTGAAAGCTCTTTTTTCCCCTTCATGATTTGTTTACATACTAAGGTGCTTAGGTTCCAGAATATGATAAAGCATTTACTGAACATAACAAAACCCTAATTTATCTTTTGGTGGAAGCGGTTGTAAAAATTTTCAGTCAATCAGTGTTGGTTTGGTTAACAGCATGATTTGCTGTATTATTCTCTACCAGACCCCATCGATGTCCAGAACCTCTAGGAAAAGCATGTGCAGCATATAACATTACCTCAAGAATATTTGACAGACAGGTAACATTTTTCTTAGCGTTCATAAGAAAAAGGCATTTATGTTTTCAAACTTTTGGTCTTAGGTTTTTAGATATGTCATAAATGATTTTTTTTCTATTTTTCTGTATTATTGCTCTAATACTGCTATGAAAACATTTATACAATATTCTATCAGTATATTGGCAAAATATTATTTTTCTAATATTAGCTAGTGCATTCATTAGTCTTTGGGATTTTTGTGGAGGAAGGGGTGACTGTATTCGCATCTTTATTTTAGTTCTAGTAATTTGAAGATATTATTCCCTGCTCATGTTTTTCAGTTAAGGCCTCCTTATGGGGGTCCCAAGGGTCAGTCATTGAATCGGCGCTACATTCACAGCAAGTAAGTGGATCTCTTCATTCAGAAATCTACTCTGGTTTAGGTGTTAACCATCATAAAGTTGAAACTTTTCGATTTCTTTTTTCAATCAGGCCTTCTTAGCAAAAATTGTTTTGAAGCTTTGAAAACTTCCAATTTATTTAAATTTTTATTTTCTGGGGATATTTTAATGAAAAAAAAAGTGACAAAAATTTCTTAAAATTTCAGAGACCTGAAAGGAATCACATTTTTTTCTCACTTCACTGATTATTAGAGACTCAAGGGGAACAAAGTTAAATATCATGAAAAATTTTATGAATTTATACATTGTCCATCTGCCGTGAGTCTTATAAAAATTTTGAACTATTTTTTGTGATGCAACGGTTTTTTACAGGTTATGTGCCCTTACAAGCTTCCGTGACGGTGCTGGGGATGGGTTAGCTTGCTGTGCTTTTGATGTAAGTCTGGTATTCGGCTAAACACGAAAAAAGGCAATAGTGTTAGAGGTATTGAAAATAAAACTGATACTGCTGTCATTGTAAGATTAGTACAACTGATAATGCTGGCAGTTTAACTCTTAACAGGCCGCCCCTTTTTTGGGGAGAATGGAAGAATCCGCTGTACACTCCTTAGTATTTTTCATTCTGCATTGTGTAAAAGGCACAATAGAGGGAATTTGCATTGTAAATATTTTTACGATATCCCATTGGTTGGCCTGGTGAGAGTAAAGATTTATATTTATCTTTATTTTGCTCTTTGCCTGAGAGTGATTCCAACCCTTCTCTCTGTTTTCCCTATTCCTCAGTGTGCTGCTGACAACATTTTCATTGGTTCTTTCTCTGGAGATATCAGAGTGATGAACATCAACACCACCACGGTACTATTTGACACATACCAAACCACAACTGCGTGCAGAGGGAGATAGGGAGACTTTTTTTTTTAATTTCTGTTGTGCATTTCTCATATTTCTTGTCATGGATGGTACAAACACATTACATTCAGGAGGGAGGGCCCTCTGTAAAATAAATCTTTTACCTATTCTTCTTATTATTATCATTACAGCTCAATCACCAAGTAAGGCTTTTGTGTTTGATTTTGAGTAGTTTGGGGCTTTCCCATGGGTTCACGAGTACCAGATTTGTAACTGAAACTATTCTTTCATTTTAAAATAATTTCCACTGTTCCCTCTAGTTTGTATGGATGGATGGAGCACAAATAATCATATTGTTTTCTATTTCTATACCTCACCCAGCCTGATTTCTACAGTACGGTTTGTCACTCGTCTCCTGTGATCCACATCAGTACCTCTCACGTCGTAAGTCAAATTCCTCATCAAAATAATTTTTTATTATTATTTATCCATAAGATGTTATTGCTTTTATTTTTTTTCTTTTAATACATCGCATAAGATAAGCTTTCAATAAGAAAAATTTGTTGAGGCTCTTGATTGTTTATATCTCCCTATGGTAGATATTTTTTCGTGATCATTTTATCTTAATTTTTTACATCCATTATCCAAGTGCTTTTCTTCATTCCTGATGTAGAATCCTGACATCTTGTTTACCAGTACTTGGGGAGCGTCTCAAAACTGTGCTCTGTGGAGCTTCAACCGCACAAATACAGATGTCAAACTTTTGTAAGTCACTATGTTGAACATCTTAGTATTTCTGCTATTAATTTTTAGGTTTGTAAAGACTGCAAAGCTGCTTTTATCTTCCTATTGTGATACAGCTTTATTCTCAGTCTGAAACCTGGTTTTCTTTTTTTTTTTTTTTTTTTGTCTAAAAGTGAAAAGGAGATTTATCATAAAGGTTCTGGTGCAAATTCATGGCAATATTGCTTTGTTTACTTTTTCTTTCTTTCTCAAAATTTGAATTGACAAATCCATATCAGTAACACTTTTCTAAGTTGGTCTTGGATAATCTAAGGGCTTCTCTCACTTTGGCTTTTGTCTGGATATTTCTGCTAGCTAAGGCTGCAAGTACGAACATGATCACAATAAATAGATGGGGAGAAAATTTATAATTTTGTGAACTCTTTGACATTGCTATCCACCTGCAGGTACAGATTTGATGAGTATACAGCCAATTTGGCAAATCAAAGCCATGACAGGTTTATTGGCACAAAAGAAATGATTGCAAAGGTATGATTAAACTATAACTTTATTTTTTAAGTAGAACTAAAGTATTGTCTTATTGCCAAGTGAAATTTATTTTTATATTACAACCCTGACATAGAGATAATATGATTTTATCCATCAATCAGACACCTGCTCTTTAGCCTAGACAATCATGACTTGCCAAACATCTTGATCCATTGCGTTTTAGTGCATCTCTGACTCTTCATACAATTGTTAGTCCATCCAAAATCTTTTTGTGCTGTTTTTTCCTGCTGTGTTTTCCTTTGATCGTTCCAGTTGTCAAAAGTTTCTCTCTATTTTATAACTGTCCTTCAAACTACAAACATAAATCAATCCATGACAAAATTTTGTCTGAGATTGTCTTTAGCTTCTCTTTCTTCTCCCCCCCACCTTATTTTTTTTCAACAGATTTATGATACAGGAACAGGAAATGTTATCCAGACAATGTATGATGAGGTTAAAGCTAATGGTTACAAGTACAATGAAGCGACCTTTAACCCCACAGACGACCTTGTGCTCAATGATGGCAACCTGTGGGATGTGAGGTCAAACAAACTCATCTACAAGTTTGACAAATTCAATCAGTACACAAGCGGCTGCTTCCACCCTCGTGGCCTGGAGGTCGTCATCAACTCAGAGATTGTATCCTTCACAAAGTCAATATCCTCTCTTGTTTTAAGCTCCTCTCTCTCTCTCTTCATCTTACACGATCACTTATTGCATTTTTTATTGAAACAAATTTTTGATGTACAGAAAAGTCTTGGACAAATTTTTTAAAATTTCTTTTGATGACTTTGGTTTCAGTTTCCAGATTTCTTGTGATATTCATGCAATCTTCCTTCGACATGGCTGGTCTTGCTGACTCGAGGATAAATTCTACAACGATTTTTACTTTTCTATCTTCACATCTCCCTATCAGTCAGCTGCTTTTTTAAGTTAATTAAGGTTTCATGAACCTCCCGGAGTCTTATGCTTTATGTTGGTCAGCCTTGATCCAATAAACCAATCTGACCTTAACCAATATCCTAAGTGGGACATACGGACCTTTCGGCTACTCAACACCATTCCGGCTCTCGACCAGTGCCAGATTATGTTCAATCACAGCGGTGATGTCATCTATGGTTAGTTGGCCTCGATCAGACTGTGTCGAGACCAAAAAGTTGGAGATATGTGACTGTGTAGCTCTTTTAAGTACCTTGCTTTTTATAGAATAAAAAGAAATTACACAGGTCATAACAAAGTTTCACTCAATGATGTTTGTAGAAATTAATAAAGGAAAGACTAAATTCTAATTTTTATTTAGTACCTTTTATCAGTTTACATCCCTCTAGGTTCTGATTGATAGTCGTATGGAGTCAAAGACTCCCCTCGAGATGAGGAAAGAGGTAGTTATCAGATGGCACATGTCAGGATTTGATCATATACCATTCTTCGTGCTGATCCAGTGCTCCTTCTTCTGGGCCACCTTGATGACTTTTTGCATTGCAAAATTTATTTTTTCATATGGATTACATTAATTTTTTTTTCAGTCGAGGCTCACTGTCTCCACAAAGACAGCATAACATTGTTCATAAGAATCTGAAGGGAAACTAAATAGTTCTTGTATCAAAAATATGAATTATCTGAATGAAATAATCACACACTACACAGTGTTTTATGAGCCTTAACTTAAAGTTCATATGGGTGGATGCTTGTGGGAACATCAACCGTGTATTCTGTTTTTCACAGCCAGATTATGATTTTTATGACATTTTTACTAATTATTTTTACTATAGTTCAAGAAGGAAAAAATTGATTCCGTTAATAACATATTTGAAAAATCTGGGTTTGAATTAAGCAGACTTGATTTTCTATCTTTTTCTTTCTGCATTATCAGTATTATTTGGTTGATAAAAAAAATTATACAAAGTCCAGTCCTTTATGAGGAGCTCTTGCTAACCACTTGTACTGATCTCTTCTTTCTCAGCAATTCGAGTGGATGATGAGTCTCAAGGAGACTTGTACACTCGCCGAGACTATGCATCCACTTTGAGAACCTATGATGCTCTCAACTACTGTAATATTGGTATGTGCTGAGTGATTTCCAGCAAGTTAAGGTGGTGTGTGCTGATTGTCCAGCAAGATAAGGTGGTGTGTGCTGAGTGATTTCCAGCAAATTAAGGTGGTGTGTGCTGATTGTCCAGCAAGATAAGGTGGTGTGTGCTGATTGTCCAGCAAGATAAGGTGGTGTGTGCTGAGTGATTGTCAAGCAAGTTTAGGTGGTTTGTGCTGATTGTCCAGCAAGATAAGGTTGTGTATGCTTGTAGTCCAGTAATTTAATGTTTAGGTGCTTTAATTGAAAGTTGGTTAAGAAATTATAATATGAGGTTGATAGGTTTTATTCTCTTGTATAACAATTATATTATTATTATAAGAGGTTTAAAAGGAACCGAAATGTTTTCATTTGGCCATGCCATGGATCATGGAGTGCTGAAAAACTTGACTCAATAGTTGAAAAAAAAAATTCAAACACAAACTTTTCAAAGTTATGCTCTTTGATGGCTGAATTTTGTTTGTGTGTATTTTTTTCTAATAGGTACATTTGATCTGAAGACAAGCAGCATTTTTGATGTAGCCATCAATAGAGATGACACACTTCTGGGAATCATAGAGGTTTGTATAGCCCTATCAAACTTGTTTGTTGATCTCTGTGTGTTATGGAGCAGTGAGATAGAGATGGTGATGGCCATCTCAAGTTGGATGGGTCAGAGGCAGAATCTGCAGTCCATGTTGTTAGCTTAGATTGTCATCAGTACATTTTGTGCACAAAAGGCTGGCAGAATCTGGAGATCATTGCTGACACCCAGAGGTTGAAGCTCCTCACAAAATGCGAAAGTAGAAACAAACGGATGAACGTCTCCAGTCTTTAATCTTATTTGGTTTCAAAACTAGATTAGCAAAGTGAGCTATTGGTGTGCACTCAGGTAAACTTACAACTTAGTGGTATATAGATAAAACTTCCCGTGAGGAAAAACTTTTAAAAAAATGTGGTTTTTTATTCCAAATTGCATCCCATCGTATATACATTGCAGATTTCCTATTCCCATGATATATATATATACATGATATTGTTATTACAACACTTATGTATTTTTTTGTTTTATTTTGTTTTTATTTTATGTATGTAAACTTTTGCATTGCACAGGGCACAAGTTGTCATTTATAGAACTTAAAGATACTTTAACCTTCATAGTGAAATATTTCACGCAACGATTTGTATTTGAATTAGTTAAAAATCTAACTAAATATATTCCCTTTTCATTTAAAAAAATCAACAAAAATTATCTGCAGAACACAACCCAGGTTGAAGCAGACTCGGAGGAAGCATTCTGTAGAATCTATGAAGTTGGCAAGAACAGAGAACCAGAAGATCAGGTAAGGAGACAAAACATGGGTGCACCCTATCCCCCCTCCCCCATCTCCCTTAACTGTTTCACTCCACAGCCAGATTATGCGGTTGGACATCAGTAAATTCTAACATGCAAAGAAAATTTGGGTGCGGTGGACTTATAAGTCTATATCTCATTTATTATTTGAAAAAACCCCAACAAACTATATATCAGTGTAAAGGGAATTGAAAAGACTACATAACAATGTAGGAATATTAGAAATTGAGACAAGTATGAAGTCTTATTATTGTGAAAAAAAAAGAGATGGAAAAATCAAAAAAATCAATTACAATACAAAAAAATCAGGAAAAAATTATGTAACAAACGCTGTGTCTATGATAATCCATTGAAATTTCTTCAGTACGTGGTAAAAACATTTCTAAAGCTGCACACAAAATTTCATGATAAAATCTTGAATAGTTTTTGACTAGTATAAGATTTACTGGATCTTGGGAAAAGATAAAAAAGGCAAAAAAAAAAGTGGAAAAAATATTTCACATATTACAACATACTTTTGCCAAGTAAGGAGAAAAAAAAAAACATTTAGGCCTATCTTATTTGTATGTATACTATATATACTTGACAAATATGTGTGTATTTGAAGAGATGTGTATTTAGATTGAAAAAAAAATAGGAAAGATTTTAGTAGGCTAACTAGTAGAATCAGGATTTTTTTTTTTCAGTCTTACCTTTAGGGCTTTGTGCTTGTTTGAGTTATAATCCATTTGAGTGATAATCCACAATGTGAAAGACACAGTTTTAGGTAACCTCATGTTGATAAATATCAATTTCACATAAATAACTTCACAACTCTAAATAATACAATAAATTCACAACAGCATAGCAATGATAAAATACCGCAACTAATTTAGAAAACTACAGTAAGAACCCATCTTCAATGTTTTTGATTACATTTAGACCAGAGCTTGTTTTGTATGCCAAATTTTGAAGCAATTGTTTTTGCACATGTGTGGCTTTCCTGGGCATGAAGAGCAGACATTTGTCGTTCGCTTCCTTTTCCCTGGCTTACTGCAAACCCTACAGTTTCTGTCTTTCTTCACTGTCTCCATAAAATGCATTTCGGGGACCAGGCGATCAGCAAGTGCAACTGGTGCAGGGACTTCCCTGGTCCTTTGGTTGCTTTCAGCACTAGCCTCTAATAATTGTCTAATCAACATATCTTTGAAATCTGATAAAGGCATCTTTTTCCTATTGTTTCCACTTTTCAAATGGAAAATGATACACAATAGCAGTTTCTATTAGAAAATGGAAGATTTTTTTCCACCATTTATATGACTTTCTTTTGTGCAAGTCATAATATTGGATTTGTTGGTCCGCCCTATCGCACCCGTTCATGTTCTGGTTGTATTCATCAATACATGATGGTTTGTGGATCACTTTTCTTCGCCTTATTTCTCTTGTTCCAACTTCACCATCCGTTGTTGCGACCACCACATTCTTTTTGGCTTTTTTGTCTCTAAATGCAGAGAGAAGAAGCCAGTTGTCTTGTGTGGCATACCACTTGATTTGAAGAAAATCGAGTTTAAGGGTCTTGATATCAGGAGGGAAATCTTTCCGCCTGGTATCCACTGTCCCAGTATAGTGAAATCCTTTTGATCTCAGGTACCTAAGGAGCGGCATCGAGGTGTAAAACCTGTCCGCAAAAATGTGGTGCCCTTTTTGAAGAGGCCTCAACAGCTTTTCAAACTTTGATATCCTGGCTGCACTTACGGTCCAAGTCTGGATGATAAGCTGTTTGTGATCCATAATATGTGAAAATATTGTAGACATAGCCAGTCTGGCTGTCACAAAGGCCAAAAGTCTTTATATGGTATTTTGACGGTTTTGAGGCATTGAATTGTTTATACTGCCAACGCCCATGAAAACCAATAACCTTTTCATCAATGGAAAGGTTTTTTTCAGGATAAAAAGCAGTTTGAAAGGCTTTTGTAAGCTTGTTCAGAAAGGGTTCAATCTTTTCTTGACTCTCTGCATTTGCTCCTGCGGTATGGAGAAAAGTGTGGAACAGTGCTTCAAACCTCTTTCTAGGCATAGTCTGTGAAAATCATGGTGTGTACTCATGGGGAAGGTTGCTCCAGTATGCCCTAACACTTCGGCGTGGATTTACACCCATAGCCAAGAGAATGGCAAGAAACCTAAAAAACTCATCTTTGTAGATGGGTTCAAACTGTAGAAATACTGACTGTTTACGAGCTGGCCTATTCTTAGCGCACAAGTCAGCTGCATAGCTGTTGATAGAAACTAGTAGTTCATCTAAAAATTCGTTTGTTAGAAGTGTAAAGAGGCAATCTAGAGCTGAGCTGTTCTCATCTAAACCTAGCTCTGGGCTAACTCCAGTTGACCCTTGCCTGACAAAACGAAAACTGTTCTCAGTCCTGCCCTCTGTAATTACTCTCCAGCTATCATGTTGTACAGCAGCCTGGGTGCTGGTACTAGGACTAGATGTAGAAGCTCTAGATCTGTCTACTAAGTCATTATTGTCTATCGCAACTCTAGATATATTTCCTACTGGCGATCTAGACCTAGATCTAGGTCTTTGATTCCTATTTCTAACTGATAGGGGAAATTTCTTTCCATGTGTAGTAGGCCACGCCCCCTTAGATCTAGATCTAGCCTGAGCAGACTCACTTTCACTTTCACTAATTCTAGATCTAGCATTTGAACCTGAAGAATTGTCACTGTCACTATCAGAAGAGTAAGGAGAATCACCATCGGAAAGAATATTGTCACTATCTGACATATTTTCAATCAATTGCTGCACTGCAAGTGATGATAACCTACGTGGGGGGTGTTGACCCAAGCCACCAGCTTCCATGTTGTCAGTTTGAAGATCGCAACACTGTTTTTTTTTTAGATTTCTACCACAAATCTAAAAAACGGCGTCACTTACCTTTGTCTAATCAACGTGAAAGGAAGTCTTGAAGGTTTAGGCTGGTCATGAGCAAGTGATAGCTTCGTCCTCAGATGTGTTCACTTCGCAAAAATAGTTTTTTTTACCGAGCCGATTGTACCGGCTTAGTGCCATTTTCTGTGTAAAACTTGAGCCGGTACAATTGGCCTTTATGGAGCGAAACAGCTAAATGGAGAAACAGTATTTCATTTCCAGATGCATGATGGCAGGCATGTCCATCTTGAGCAGTTACATTCTTGATGGTTTTGAATAAAACTAAAATGGTCTGTCTGTTTGTGTACATGTCAGACTTTTAAGCCCAAATCTGTAGATGATGTTACCTTTGTTTTAACTTGAAATAATCTGTGTGTTAATTTTCATGTCTTTCTTTGAGCACATCTAAATGAGTACATGACAGTCCTGTTGTCACAAATTGTAATGTTACACATGAAGAGCTTCAATGATCCAGAATTTGAGTTTTTACAATCAACAAGATGTTAAAGTTTTCCTCATATTGAGAAAATGATGGGAGAAAGTTTCAATGTTTTCTTAGGTGGAGGATGATGATGACAACCCGCAGAATGATGAGCCAGGTGATTATGATGATGATGATGACGATGAAGATGGAGATGATGATGATGATCCAGTGCTGCAGTTTGTGGATGACTCGTCAGGTGAGGAGGGTGCACTGTTTTCAATTGATTTCATCACAGAATTGCACTGAATTTGACTTACAAGAAACACATAACAAATGTATCCAGCTATTTGCCTCTAATTACCCTGTGCCTCAGAAAGCAGCTGCACTTCACTAATGTGTACATTAACTAAGATCTTTGCTTGGGCCCACTATCATTGTTATCCTCAAACGGTAAAAGCAGTTTTAATACTCGGGTTCATGGAACAAGGAATATTAAGTTGATGCTTTGAAACTTAGATTAGTTGCTTTCTTATTTTTTTCCCATTTTTAAAAAAAAACTTGATTTCTATATTTGAGTTGATTAAAATTGATACTGATTAATATACCAAGAGAAAGGGTCTATCTGTTTTCCTTTTTTTCCTTTATCAGACAGTGACAGTGATGATAACAATGGCAATGATAACGACAATGATGAAATGGAAGTAGCTGAGCTCAGCCTATCAGGCAGCAGTGATGATGACGGCGATGATGATGATGATGATGATGATGATGATGATGATCCTGGTGATTTGGATGATGTGTTGTTTGAACTTGCAGACTAAAGCTGATGTCTGTGGACATTCCTGACATAGTTTTTGTTGCCATAGACTGACCATAGGTTTTTCCCCTGTTATGGTGGACATGAAGGCTAAGCCTGCATTATCCTTCTTGTTAGTGAATTTATTTTGTCTGTCACTATCAGCAAAGCGAAGAACCATAATGTGCATGTCCCTCACAGTTATTTGTATCGAGTTGTTTAATTATCTCTTACATGGTGATTAGTTTGGTTCTTGCAACTGAACAGTTGGTTCATGCAAAGTAATTTTATCATGCATTAATAGATTACACAAGATTGAATCAGAACTTGAAGAAGGTTAGTCCTGTGACAATAGGAAACAGAATTGAGACAAGCTGTGGAACTGCCTTTTATTGCCCCATAGAATCGTCAAGGATTTGGAGCTGATGCTGTGGTTGGTTTCTATGTGTGGCTCGCTGCATCAATCTCTGTCAGAAAATGAATATAAGGCTCTACTATTCCCTAAAAGAAGTACGGGAACGCAGAAGAAGAACTGAAAAAATTGGGTGGAAAAAGTTGTTTTGTTTTGTTTTTTTCAAAGTAAGTGATACAACTTTAATCTGTTCGAAATTATACATCAGAAATTTGAATAAATATTACCTTTAATCATCAATCATTTGATCATTCATGGTTCAATCCAGGCTTTAAAAATATTTACTCCATGCAAATCAGAATCATTTAACTTTATATTTTTAAATATATTAATATTGATGATGTCTAGACTGTAAGAAGCAACAACCATAAGATTTCACTTTAATTACAATAGCTTTGCATTTACTTAACAGACAGCATTGATAGCCCTGCACCAACTGTTGCCTTAATACACTTACTGCTATCCCTGGACCCCTTTGCATGTTGCAGTTTGATTGAATAGAGCCACTCTGCAAGAATATTTTACTTTAAGTAGAGATAGAGATCTAACTTTAGACACAGGTATCTAAAAGAACATCTTTGTCTCTAGATTGATTTATATGTAAACATGGGATCAGAGATTAACCAGACTCACAGTCTGGTCTTGTCTCTAGCTTAGATTGTTTTTTCAAGTGGCACCAAAGTTTACACTTTAAAAAAAAATCAACCCTACATCTAATTCCGAATTACTTCTGTATTATAAATTTAAAATATCCTTTGAAAAATTAAAAACAAATATTTAATAATCTTCTTAGAAGCAGAAAAAAAAAATCATGTAAAAAAGAAAAATTCATCTTTCCTTGCTTAGTCAGATGTGGGTGTGTTTAACCAGTTCATCATTTCATAGCAGGTGGCTTAAAGCCTTTGGAGCGAGAAAAGTTTGTTTTCTTATATTTAAATTAATACCATTCCTCTTCCATTACTTCTTTTAGCACTCTTATTTTAAGTGGCATTTGTGGAAAGTATTTGTTTTTTACCTCAGATCAAAGCTCTACAAAAAAAAAAAAACCAGCACGCTCATTGTATACACCATGGGGTTTTTTCTCATTTTTATTTTATCTCATTGTTTCCAATTCTGCATCCTTTTATAAGCTTTTGGCCTACTCTGGGTAGCATCCTAGCAGTTGTCGAGGCAGAGTGGGCAACATGTGCTAGGTCTCTACAGTAAAAGACCATGACCCACCGCCCCCACCACCAGCAGCCATTTCGCTTATTTAACTTCAGTTCCAGTTTCTTATGCTGTGACAAATTCCAATTTGGCAATATTGTCAATGGATCCAATTAGCCATGGTTATCATTTGCAGATTATTTTGGTTGTTGACTTTATTATCACGGATGTAGAAGTCTTGAGCATTGTTGACTTTATCTGCAGGGATATTTCAGATTTGAAAATTGTTGACTTTATCTGCAGGGATTTAAAAGTCTTAAGTATTGTTTATTTTATCAGCAGGGATTTATAAGACTTGTGAATTGTTGACTGTCCTTAGAAAATATGATAAGACTTAATATTTTAGATGTTGGAGAAGAGACAATTCTACATTATTGCCTACATATTATAAAATATTGATTTAAGAAAATGTTTTCCGCATGTTGGTGCTAAAAAGGTAGAATATTTTTATTGTTATAAAGTAGTTCATGCTTTATGCCTAAGGAGGGTGTAGATCTATGTATTGAAATGTTGTAATCATCAGTTACACCATTCCCTGTACAGCTGTGAACCGAGTGGTCTGTGGAGACAGTTTGTATAGGTTCTACTGGATTTTTGCCTCTTACAAATAACGTCAGAACAGATGCAGTTCTGTGCCATGTGCAATTCGTGTGTGAAAAATACGTATCACATCTGGCTGAAAGTACAAAATTAGAATTCCCATGATGATGTCATGAATAGTGTTCAGAGACAAATGCGATGTATTTTTTTTTAAATCAGACATAATGCATATTTGAACTTGTATAACAACCTTTTTAATTCTTTATATCATATTCATCAAGGTTTGCAAGTGTATATGTATTTTTTTTATTTTTTCTTCTTCTTTTTTTTTTTTTTTGTAACATCTCCAAGACTGGAAGAGTCACCAGTTGTGCAGCGGGCAATGCACAATATTTATGATTGAAGAAAAAGAAGCTAAACAAGATTCTAGGGGTTTTATCATTTTTTTTGATACAGTGATAGACCTAGTTACTGTCTTAACTAATCAAATAGGAGAAGGCACAGCAGGCAGATAAATCATTGCCTGAACTGTTCCTGTGTTGTATTACATCAGTGGATTCCTGTTTCCATGTCTTCCTGTTCCTGTGTTGTATTATCTCAGTTGATTCTTGTTTCCATATCTGCCAGTGCTTGTGTTGTATTATATCAGTTGTTTTCATATGTGGTTGTTCTTGTGTTGTATTATATCAGTTGTTTTCATATGTGGTTGTTCTTGTGTTGTATTATATCAGTTGATTCTTGTTTTCATATCTGCTTGTTCTTGTGTTGTATTATATCAGTTGATTCTTGTTCCCATATGTCTTGTTATTTTGTTGTATTATATCAGTTGATTCTTGTTCCCATATGTCTTGTTATTTTGTTGTATTATATCAGTTGATTCTTGTTTCCATGTCTACCTGTTCTTATGTTTCTTTCTTTCCTTTTTCTCAAAATCTATATATTTTATTATGAGGATTTAAGGATGATATATTGCATGCTGAAATTGAAAGTTGAAACCAGTGAAGAACTTAATGATATTTTTTGTGTAAACTTTATAGCCCTGGCAATTTCTATGTATCCAATGTACATTATCCCCTTGAGTTTTATCTTGCGTTCAGTATGAGAAATTTGTTCAAATGTTAAACCTAAAGCCTGATCTATGGTTTGTTACTTTTTTTTTTGTGCACATATTTTTGAAGTCACAACAATGATGTAAACAATATAAAATCAGCTGATTCTGTTCTTTCCTTATCTATTTCATTTCGCAAAAAAGACTCAAAGTGCACTGGCTTGCAGGAATTTATAGCTGCCAAAGTATTTGAACCTTTATGATAACTAAAATTTTACAGGATTCAAAAATAGATTTGGATTTTACAGAATAAGCTTACAGTTATTATTATATTTATATTATCCAATGTTTGAAATTTCATCATTTATTTCTTCCTTGTATGATAGGATGCTCAATGCAAATAGAATAAAAATATTTTTCCTGCAAATTGTACAGTACATTGTTTGTGTTTGAGTGCCTGATGATCGAGAAATTTGGTGGAACTGTGAGGGCTGCACGACCGTTATAAATGAATAAAACCATTATATCATATAATTACTGCGAGAAAAAGACTTCAATTGATTTGATGGGCGAGAGAAAACATATTGGCAAGTTAACCCTTACTTAACATTGTTACAGAAGATTATGTATTTCGTTTCTTGGAAGTTTAAGTCGATCTAGAAAAAAAAAATCATAAAACTAGAAAAGGTCAAAATACGAAGCTAGCAAGTGTAGTCTAGCCTTCAAATAAAACACCACAAGCGAGATGCGAGAAAGAAATCTAGTTTTGTTTCTGGTAAAATCTCGCAATGCGGGAGACGAACTCTCTGAAAATACTCAAATGAAATGGATATTCGCGCCGGTCAAAATCACTTGAACGTGATTCATCGCATGTCGCGTTCTCTGTGAACATACGCTTAGGCCAAAGATTAAAGGAATACATAGGCCTAATTCATCGTTTTTGAATTTACGCACCTCGTTCTGAACTAAGAGAGGACAACAGAAGCTGAATTTTGCATTAGCAAAGTTGAATACATACTTTATAACTATTACACTCAAAGTCCTGTCTGGATCTAAATTTCTAAATAAGTCTTTGCAAGACTCCCAAATGTAACGATCTAGCCTAGATCTAGATCTATGTCTATTGCTCACGAAAACGCAAGAGAAAAATGTTTCCAAGTCATGTTCTAGATTGGTTATACTGCAGATTGTAGGCCTACTTTAAAATAATTTATAAGTTCCGCAGTCACAGAAAGAAGAGACTGGAAGTTCCCCGTTTACTTAGCCTTAGCAACAAACCCCAAACTCTGTACTTTAAAATAATTTATGGGGTGGGCGGGGCTAGTTGTCACAGTTTTTAAACTATTTAACCTTGATCACATAATTCTTATATGGAAAGCCTGAAATTTGATATGAAGCCACTGTGATGTTTCATTATTCCTACAAACTTTCATTATGTCATTCATAACTAACTGAACAGCATAGTGTGACAACCTACCCTATGGTCGGGGTAAATTGTCATATGCAATGGGGCAAGTTGTCACTACATGCAAGTAACTTTATTTTAAGCAAAATAAACAAGCTCAAAGCTTTAAAATGAAGAGTCAAATAGTTTGCGATTACTAAGAGGTTCACAGAACCACCAGGAACAGAGGATGATGCTGGTGTGGCGAGCTGAGACCCGCTAGCAACTGGCAAGAAATCAGCAGAGCCAGGTCTTGACGCCATTGTTCGGCAGTACCAGGAGCTGGGGAAGTCGGCGCAGAGCTGCTACCAACACTGGGAGAGTGGGAGATGCTGGCTCCTGTTCACGATTCGGTCGGTCTGTCACCTGACTCGGCATACTGTCTGCCTCGTCAAAAACATGCGGATTGAAAGGATAATATCCCTGTCACTCTGAACACACCAATGGTGTTCTGAGGTGTAACGGCCTGGGGGAATGCAGATCCCACGATTTGTGAAATGTTGTAAATGGTAAACACTTACCAGAGATGCTCAGCATCCAGGAGTCCATTGCTGCTTTGATTTACTTCTTTAGAAATAGAGGGCCATAAACGGTCCTGTCGAGAGGTTGTATACTGTGAGGCGTGGGGAGGAAATGTCAGCACCGTAATGCCATTTTGGGTGGCCAGGTTTAACCTTTCAATGGATAGTTTGTAAACTATTTTCAAGTAAAAGAAGACATGGTGAATCAAGTGTTGGTTTGGCGTGTCGGACGAAGTGCTACAGAAACTTAACAAAGTTATTCTCCTTCATCCATTCACTGGGGTTAGCATCCTCATCACTTCCGAGGATCCAGAGATCACAAAATTGCATCTGTAATTTACGCGTGGGAAAAAAAAATGGGGAAATGCTGTTGCCAGTTGCTGAAGCTGTACAGGCCAATGTCATTAACTGACCTCTTTTTACAGAGGTCACAGCACCAACTTGCTTCTGACCCCGTCGAGAAATAACTTTGTCAAGTCTTTGAACTGTTGTGACCCCCGTTTCGTCCATGTTCCAAATAAATATTATTTTGCGTGTCAAACTTACGGCGCTCCAGGCAGCGCTTAAGGTTGTTAAATAAAGATTGTACAATGTGCTCATTAAAACTTGTGGCCTTGGCTACACTTGTTGGCTACGGCGTTCGAATGGAGAGATCTGGATATCACTTAAGAGAGGCTTTTACCAATATGTTGTCATGCGGATCCCATTGGCAGCACCCAGTTGGAACTTTCTAAGATCCCGTGTAGAAACACCGAAGTAAATGTCACTTGCTCTCTTTATATAAACGACAAGTTCTTAGTCCATTTCTCGGTGAACCTAAACAGATAACAGTTATACACATTGTTATGTAGAACGTTTGACCATATCGTTCAGCTTTAAGGGATCATAGCAGGTTGTCCGCAAATAAAGTAGTTTGATATAATTATTGTTTAAAGAAACAGCTGGTTATGACGCTCTCTTGACAAAAATAAAAATATTAGCGTTAGGAACCAAAGCGGTGTTAAGACACAACGGAAATTCAACGCCACCAACTGCTGCTTTGAACAAATCATGAGTTGGTCTAAACTACACACACTTTAACATCAAACTTTCAAGACCTTTGTTTAGGTAATATCCGCTAGTTTATCCATCTGTTCCGATCACAATATGTTTTCAACTGGCAAATGTTTACGAAAAAAATAAAACAAAGGGGATCTGTGAGATGAATGGAAACGTTACCAAGAAATTGCTAGTTATTTACCTTTTTCTCCGCCATCCAATCCTAATGGCTGCAGCTGGCATACATTATACCAGTAACTATGTTCGGACAGGATATTATCTTTGTTTAGTAAAATGAATCAGATCGTTTCATTAAATTTGTTTGATAGTCTTACTACATGTAATTCAATGAAAAGATCTATGTTCATTTAACAGCTTTATCATGAGATTTAATACAATTTACGACACAGGCATACGAAAAGACGCCTTTTTTATGTTTTTTTTTTTAATACTTTTTACATGAATTGTCGAAAATTTTTTATTTCAACAGTTACTTTCGTCTAAACGTAAGACCAGATTAGATTCCTACACGTATTAAAAAGAATTTATGCGCTTGCTCGGTGATTAATTCATGGCATAAAGCATACATGGGTCTAGAATCTCTGACTTCGAGTCTTATAGCCGTTAAGTTTATTTATTTTTCTATTCATTTTCTACCTCTTATTATTTTGCTTCTCTTTTGTTCCTTTCTATACATTTTTTAAACTTTATGTTTGTGTTTTTGTCATTTCTCATTCTTTCTCTAAACCCGTGTCTCGCTAATTCTACCTCTGGTTCTTTCTCTTCCACTCTCTCTTTTTTTCTCTCTGGTTCTTCCCTTTCCACTCTCTTTTTCTCCCTCTCTCTTGCGGGGAAAAAACATCAACAAGAATAACAAAACAACGGCAACAAAATCAAATACAAAGGCATATGCAGCATCTTAAGTGAGAGGGGGAAAAAACGTGTTGAGTTACGTATCTTAAAAACCATACAACACAGAATCGCGGTTTGAACTGATTTTTGTGTGGGAAAAAATGATTTATCATGACGGAAAAATAAGGTGGGAAAGGGGGGGGTATCACTCCTATTGTACTTATTTCCTTGAAACTTTTCCTCTTTTGTCTTCCAGTATTCTTCGAATCACCCATGTTGTAGATCTACATCTAAAAATCAAGTTTGGAAGTAGCTCAGCTGATTTTACAAACCGGAAAGGTTTTAAGTCCTTTAAATTTTGTGCCTAAAATAAGAATAATCGTGGTATAGATCGGTAGGTGGAGGCGTATGTTTGAATCATTTAAGTAAAAGGATAGAATAATGTTATCAAAACCATTTACAAGCAACTCACGCCAGCCCCGGCAAATTGACATCATCATAATGATGGTCCCGTTCGTTGAACGGGGTTTACAGCTTGTAACAATGAATATTCTTAAAGATTTTTTGTTTGTTATATCTTTAGCAAGCTAGTTATTATGACATTATTCTTCGATCTTTGTTACCTAAGGTTGGCTTTTTTTCAATTTATTTATTTACTATTTTTTTTAGTATTTGTGTAAAAATGCATGATTTTCAAGATGCTGGTATTAGGAAGTTTCCACCTAAATATTACCTAATTTCATTCCAACTTTTCATAAACTTTTTAGACAATAAGGCTGTTTTTTATTTTTATTTTTTTTTTTTATTTAAGTGTACTAGATAGATTCACGGCGATTCCAATGGAACAAACCGTACACACACACACACACACACTCTCTCTCTCTCTCTCTCTCTCTCTCTCTCTCTCTCTCTCTCTCTCTCTCTCTCTCTCTCTCTCACGCACTCTTTCCTTTGGCTTCTATCCTAAGTCCGATTTTCACTTTCGTTTTGCCTTTTTTTCAGGTTAACTTCAACAATATTTTCAGATTTTCCATTTCTGCATATTTAGATGTAGGAAACCACTGTAAGGGAGGCTTAAAAAATGGATATTGGATCCAGTTTTATATAGTCAATACATCCAATAAATACTTAAAATAGACATTATAAAGAACTTAATGATCTAGATTTAGATAACCGCTGCATTTAGATCTAGATCTAGATCTAGAGGTAAAGAGTTTTTCAATGAAAAATTTCACTGTCTCTGTCCACAAACTTATATTATTTTACATTCTTTACAGTGGAATATCGCCCCTTGATTTGTCCAGGTAGGTGGATGTTGAAACTATTGTGAAAGCTTACCTATAATGCTTTGTCTAACATTTGTAGATTGATGTCTTTCTTACTTTTTTTTTTTTTTTTTTACAGTAGCTCAGTTGATTATAAATTTGTTCAGAACTGAACAAGTGATAAGAATAAGTTGTATGGTTCCCTTACTATCAAATAAATTTTTGTTTGACAACACAAAAAAACTTGCCCTTTTCTACATCTAAATAAGATTACATTTCTCTCTTTTTATTTGCAAAGAAGACAACTTGTTTACAGTTAGGCTACATATAAAGACATTTAAGGATTCTGGAGGTATCCATCCTGACCAGATCCTGGGCCCAATGAGAATCTGGTAAAATTGCAGATATCGGCCCAACTCACGTACGGCTTCACAATTGAATGTTTCCCAACGAAATTGAGACTTGTCTACAGTTTAATGGGATTCTAGAGCAGCACAAAAATGCTTATATCTTGAAAAGTATTTATTTGTGAAGAGTGAAACCTTCACACGTGTTCAGCATATCAAATTTATGAAAAATACAATTTTAAAGCTTAGGGTGAGTTGGGCCAATATCTGCAATAATACTGAGAATCAATGCTAAAATCTATTTACTTGATTCAATCTACAAGACAGCAAAATATTAATCCAATGATCCAATAATTTTCTTCCATCAGTTCCATATTTAAGTTTTGCCCACTAAGAATATTAATCAAACCCTCATGAAATTCAATATTATGTTTTAATAGCATTATTAGGAGTGGCATTGACATAGGTGTGAAGAAAAAATTATCATTATCAATTGCATCTGATTCAATTGAGTTCAGCTTGACAATTATCACAGACTGCATGCAAAAATATTTATATAGATATGATTTTTGCCATTTTAAAATAAATAACAATCAAGTCCGGTTATTTCGAAGTCATTGGGATAACAAAAGGACTTCAATCATCCAAAATTCGAATTATCAGGATACATAAAGAAAGAGAGTAAGGGGAGGGAGTGGGGTAGAGGGGTGACTACGATGGTCCATTTATTTTTCGATTTTCTTCTCTTGGTTTGAGAAGCCATAAAAAGAAGCCCCTTGTAGAATAACAATATTAATAAAAAAAATAAAGCCTACAAGTGAGATTACTGACAGTGAAACAAAGCCAGGTTGAGATAAATCAAAGCTAAGTGATGACAGGCAGGCGCAGAGCTCTACACTGTCAAAAACACATCATATAGAGCTTTGTGCAAGCAGGCTACATCGCACACGCTGACCATGTGCAGAGTTCAATCACCGCATGTGGCACCAACATTCCTGTGTTCCAGTCTATGAAGCATTCACACCTGGTCTTGGGCCTAACCTCCTCACCCTTTCTTAGCCTAAATGCAGACTCTTGCCTGTTAAATTGGTGAGCGGAACACTCACACACACATATACGTACACCAGAATCGCTTGCCGCACAGAGCATAGCTCTATTTTCTCTGTTTTACAAGCCAGGAAAAATGCTTTTGAATTAAAAAAAAACATGCTAAGATGGCTTCTCATTAACCGGATCCTTATTTCAAACTTTGAACTACCAATATTTTTTAATAAAGATTAAAGATTAAAGAGAGAAATATTCAGTTAAATTAAACGTCTTAGAAATATCCAAGAATTCGAACTATCCGGATTTGAATTATTTGGACTCGACAGTATTTTAAATTATTTTGAATGTTTTTTTTTACTTGCAAAAGTAGTATGTAATCATATTATGAATGACATTGTAGATGCTAAAAATTCCTCTTTCAATATTCAAGTAGGTACTTGATACCAACAAATCTCTCAACTAGTTTCAAGACAATTTTCCTTCTTGTTAATAAATACTGTGGTCTTTTTTTTTTTTTAAATAATATTTTCTTGAATGTATTAGGTGCCTCTCCAAATTATACTAAACCTGAAGCCCTTGTAATGCTATATTTTTGACATTTGTATCCTGATAACAGGATTGAATATTTTGAGGTGATGAAGTGTCCACAGCAACAGAGGAAGTACAAACAGGGAACCTACAGGATGCAGCCTTCGTAGCAAAACTGAGCAATAGTACAATGAGTTCTTTCAAAGGTCGTATGGGGTCATACCCAAACATCTGTATCGACAGGTTTGATGGCACTAACTTGAGATGTACGGCTTTCTTCTTGTCGCACTGCCACAAGGGTGAGTCCTAGATCCTTTTTTTTTTCCTGTACTCCAGCTGTCATGAATTTCGACACTCACATTCATGAATATAATGTTTCATGTCAGCCTCAGAGAAAATATGATACATTGTTATAGACCATAATCACAGTTTTCTTCTACAGTTTATTTTTCTTTGCCTGACAATAAGAAATTGCCTTTGCAGTTAATTTAACCATTATTGATTCAGTTTTTATAACATCATGTGAAATGTCTGAAAATATTAGAAATAAAATTTGGGACCTAAGGGTAAAATGTGTCACTGGAATAATAGAAAACTGACACTCATTATTTTTTATATCAGATCATATGACAGGTTTGGATGACAAGAAATTTGAAACAGCTATTAAGTCTAGGTAAGTCTAGCCTACTGCTTTTGTTTAAGTTTATTAACTTCCTATTGCCTGGCCCCCTCTTTACTTGTTTAAGCATTTGCAAATAATTTAAATAGCAAAAACAAATTGTTACATCGAGTTTTAATGTTCATAAAATGCACAATACAAATTTTCAAGGCAGTCTGAAAAAGAAATTATCAAACTTTCTGCGACCTTAGAATGTCACCCATTAACTGAGAATGGTCTTGACATTTACTTTGTGTGCATTTCCTCCCCACAGATCAAATGTGTTCTTGTACTGCTCTGAGATTACACGCCTGCTGCTTTTGGCAGATGAAGAGTACAAACCTCTTGAAAAGGCAGTTGTAAGTCAAAGTGATGTGAGACTGTCTTGTGATATTTGTTACATTATCTTACTGCTTTACTTTATTTTATCTTTCTTTCATTGATCAAACAGACAATTCATTTTTCTCACACCTGCTGTGGTCTCCTTATTTTGAAAGCTATAGTTAATTCTGTTCATTACTGGAGTTATGAATTATTATTATAGAGAAGTATTGTTACATTGCAAGATTTTTAATTTTTTTATAATCAAAGTGCTTTAAAATTCATAGACATTAGAAATGTATTTATTTTACAACCAAGTCATACACTTTGCTTCTTATGAAAAACCAGTTAAGCTTAAATATTTAGATATTTATGTTATATCTTTTCTATTTAAGCTCTTCAGTCAGAATTTTATTTCATGTCCTTTTTTTTTTTCAGAGAGTTTTAGAAGTTGGCAGTAGACATCTGATCAAGATTCCAAATGATCATGTGGACAGGGTATGTGGCTTTGGGTCAATTTTCTCAGTGAACATGAGACATGATCAAAGAATATTATAAAGACAACAGTAATATAAATATAAAATCATATGATGGGCAAGCTTATAGCGTAACCTTTTTGTTACTATTTGATTACAATAACAAAGTTTCTACATGTTTGAAGTTGAAAACGTGAAAGATAAAATCATCATAAAATTGATAGAAATTTTTTTCCTGTGACAGCCTTCTCAAGCGTGTTTTAATGAAAAATCATATTTGTTTTATGATAAATTCTATTCTAAAAGCAGGTATTCTGAGAAAATAAACATATTCAATTTCTGCTCTGAGAGTCAACATGTTTATGAAACTTTTTACATTCTATCATTGACAAGCTAATGATTAGAACTATATGTACAATAAATTATTATTTATGCTGTTATTAAATATTAAATATCATCTGAATTACTGACCATGTCAGATAAATAGGATGCAACTTGACAATGTGTTATGAATACGCAAGTGAGAATTCTACTTCTTACGGATGATGAACACTTCCTTTAAAAAGATTCAACTATAAAATTTATCAACCTGTAATCTTAGCCGTAATTTGCTCCCCTCTTATTTTCTGACTCTTATGTTTCTTTATTTTTCTGCTCGTGATATCAGGGTGGTGGTGAGATAGCAGTCACTCCCATATCAGCAGGTCATTGCCCAGGATCTGTGATGTAAGAAATAGCTTTTACAGATATCTTGACACTTTTGTTTTGTACTCTGGTTTGACATTAGTTCTATCAGTGTACAGGTTACGTAATTAAGTTATCTGTTTTGATTTTAATTGATTTTTTATTGACAAAACTTTTTAAAAGAATTATTCAGAAAATAATTTTCCCCTTAAAATTTGTTTTATTTATTTTTTTTCCTCTTTGTTTTTTTATCAGTGCAACATGAAATACAAGATATTGATATGATGGCCATTTCTTTATGGATTTTGCATGTTGATATATTTAAGCAGAGCATTTAAATGATCAGGGGATTGGATTCTTTTATAGACATTTACATACACTTTTAAAACTTGTATAGGTAACAAATAAAAAAAAAATCATAGCAATTGGGCTGTATTTTTGAGTATTGTAAGCCTACAGGTTCCACTTCAAATCATAACCAACTGTACACTTTGAAAGTCTTTGGTCTAAAAAGTTTAGTTGGACATACTTCAATGTTTTTTTTTATGTCAGGTTTTTATTTGAGGGAGATAAGGGCACTAGCCTTTACACTGGAGATTTTCGCTGGGAACCAAACTACTCATCCACTGTCACAGCCTTTCATACAAATGACAGGTGATTCTCTTTTATTTAGTGATTCTGCTATGTGTTTTACTAGTATGTAAATTATATTAACCCCCCAAAAAATTAATTAATCTGGATTTTAGTCTATTGCTATTTTTTTTTAAACTAAAAGTTTGCTGTTTACATGTATGTTCTTTAAAATTATCAGGTTAAAGACCAATTTGTTTTCTCTACTACAAATAGTAAATTCTTTGAGTGCGTGTTAATCTGTATGGAATTAATTGCATCTTTATTCAATGAATTTGTTTCAAATATTTAGTACCCTCAGACTTTTTTTCTTTCTGTATAAGCTTATGAATCTGCCTTTGCAATAATGATTTTATGCCTAAAACAATTTGTGATTATTTGCTTTATCATGATGCGTAATATTAAGATAAGATATAACTGTATTACACATAAGAAGCAGATTTTCATGGTATGCATAAGCTGTGTAAGATTTACAACCCCCCCCCCCTCCTCCCCCTGGAAAAAAAAAGCAATCTTCACCCTCATATGTCAATACTTTATACATTTTAAAAAAATGTAGACATTAAGAAAGACCATAAAAGAGTTAAATTGCAAGTCTAACACTAGTAACAGATCAAGGCAAGAATTATTTTTTTATGTCACTCAAGTCTGCATTTCATGTTTAGCAGCTTTCCTTAGAGATATGTGAAGTTCACTCGTCTTATCTTGTTTACTTTGAGAGTTAAGATGAAGCACTACTTATGATGACAACATTGATGTATCATAGAATAAACAACTTGTTTTAGGGTCACGGTCTTAAAAAAAATCATGCTTAGTTTCTTTATTTTGCAATAAATGTCATTGGTTTTTTTTGCTGACTTGATCTTGTAATGTTGACTAATGTGGCTACTGTGGCTATTGTTGTTTATCCTTGCTGTATCTGTATCTGAGTCAGAGTGAAAGAGATTGACCATCTCTACATCGACTCGACTTTCTGCGTTCCTGCGGCCATGCACATTCCCAGTAGGGTAGAGTGTGCAGAGGCAACAGTGTCTGTGGTGGCCTCATGGTTAGAGCGCTCACCTCTACACCAGGTGGCATTCTTTTGCCCTGCTAGATATGGTTATGAGTTTCTTCTCCGGGAGCTTGCTACAAGGCTTGGTGTGAAGGTTGGTTCTCCGCTCTACATGCAGTACTATACACATTATACTAATATGATATACCTGGCACAAACATCTGTTGTTGTTGTGATAATCTGTTTTCATTCAGCATAATTTTTGTGCATGATCTCATTTTGCACAAAAATTTATATCAAATGGAAATTGTTAACGGTCTTCAAACAAAATGTTAATGATTTCAAATTTTATTCCTTTGAATGCTTTGCTCTTTCCATTTCTCATTCCAAATATATCAATCTAATGTCTTGGCAATCTCTCAAATTATTTATCCTGAGCTTGATAAACTCTAATACATTACATGCAGTCACCTCATGCAAATTGTTTTAGTACAAAATGTGTGTGTGTGCGAAAGCAGGACATTTTTTTTCATTTTTGCTCACAGTGCTTCTTATTTACTTTTTCATATGTTCCCAAATTCTATCCACCAGATTCATGTATCACCAACAAAGTTTTCTTTGTATGAGCAGATACCAGATTTATCCGGACTGTTCACATCTGATCCGATGAATGCTCGTGTACATGCCTGTAGCCCAAAAGTAATATTTCAATTAAATGCTTACAAAATGTTCATGCATTTGTAAGATATAATTCATTATCTATCAATAAGAACTACGTGCGTACATTTTTACATTAAATACTAAACCCTTTGTAGCAACCTGAAAGTATTATACATGAGGAGCATTTTGAATATCAATCTTGTAAGGTGAGAGCCTATCTGAAGCTTCTTGTCTGCATTTTGAAATTGTGGAGTTCACTGAACTTTCTATCTCTTAGTCTTAGCACAGAAATTGGAAGAGAAAATTGATTTCATTTACTCTGCTTTGTCTGACACATCTAAGAAAGTAGCTGTTAACCAACATTTTAATCTATAAGAACTGAGTTCTAGTTATGGAGAAGTCGAAAATCCCAGTGTTTTGCGTTTCTATAATCCATGACAGTTGCGGACCAATTCCTCCTCTTTACCTCCGTGTCTGAGTCACGCTGCCACCAAAACCAAGACAGATAACAAGAATGATAAAACACATCAGGTCCTGAACATCCGTCCCTGTGCCATGTGGTTTACAACCAAGGCTGGCCGTGAAGCGCTGAAGCGTTTGACTCCCTTATCTCCGAGAGGGCTCCAGCGCGTCTGTTACTCCATGCATTCATCCTACAGGTACATGTTATATCATTGGATCCATCACCAACTCATTCTCTGCTCCACTTTTACCTCATGTTGTCATCTTTGTATTTTGTTCTGCACTTCTTGCTCCTCTTACTTACAAGGGAACATCCAAATAATGATTTATGTTGAAACTTATGGCAATAAATATTTACCATAAGATTTATGAAGATTTCTGTTCATGACATACAATAAAATCTGATGTCGCAAGCTTTTTAATGGTATCTTGATGGTTTTTCCTTCAGTGAGATCCAAGATCTGGTGAGTTATCTCCAACCACGTCATGTGTGGCCCAACGTCATCCCAGCGTCGGACCATGGCCCAGAGCAGGTCAGCCTTAGGGGGATTTTCATATTTCAGAAATTTTTATTTTAGCAAAATTTACCTGTGCCTTAGCCATTTTTTGCTTCTATTGATGGTTTTCTAAACAAGCAGTTGAAGTATATTATGTGGAGATGATTGCTTGACTGCATCAACACAATTCGGTTGTATTATTCTGCCCTCTCTATGTCCACAGGTGCAGGATCGTTTAAACAGTTTCTTAGAGAAATCTCACCCTCTAAGGCCGAGGCCACCAAGAGCTGAGGAAGTTCAACCGAAGCCTATCATGAGGAATTTAGATTTGGTCAACACAGTGCGAAGGCCACAAACTTCTTCACTCTTCAGATTTGTTCCCAATGATTCAGGTAGGTTGTATATAATAATGCAAACATCAGATGTTGTCTTTGTGTGAGGGACTTACTTAATGGTGACATTTTTCTACTGCGATGTAAAATTCTTTGGCTCATTTGATTTTCAAAGGCTAGAAGCCTTGGAGTTTCTTGACTAAAAAACAACTCCCAAGCAAATACAATTCATGCGTCTTAGCTAAATAAGACAAAATCAAAATGGTATCTGAGAATGGAAAGTTAACAGACACTTGTATGGACTGAAAACAACTTGATAGGATTTCTTTATTTTGATCTTTGTTGTTATTTCATGCTTTGTTCCAGTTGACAAATGTTTGAATTCTACTTATTTTTAAACTAACACTACAGTCAAAACCTTCTTTACTGACTCCCTTGGATAGTGACCAGTTTTCAAGGAGTTCCTTCAATTCTTCCTCTATTCCAATACACATCAACATAACATTTGTCCACTGTGATCATGTGTAACTAATTTGTTTTGCAAACAATAAAAACCCTTTTATTTTATAAGCAATTTACAGGGTAGCCACTGGTGCTGTGTGCTGTCCCATAGTCTCTTACTTATTAAATTTATAATGATGGTAAGATGTGTATGTGGTCAGATAGCCAATCAAAAGCTTTCTATAATGATGGTAAGATGTGTATGTGGTCAGATAGCCAATCAAAAGCTTTCTATAATGATGGTAAGATGTGTATGTGGTCAGATAGCCAATCAAAAGCTTTCTATAATGATGGTAAGATGTGTATGTGGTCAGATAGCCAATCAAAAGCTTTCTATAATGATGGTAAGATGTGTATGTGGTCAGATAGCCAATCAAAAGCTTTCTATACAAATTAATCACGTGTTAGACAGGGACAGGGAAGCTGGGCTAGAGGATGTCTGGTTCTGGTGGTAAAAATGGGATAGGGCAGCAATAGCAGAAAAGATGGGGGAGTAGAGACAGAAATTGGTCCGGGGTGGTTGTAGAAAAGCACAAACAGCATGTTGTCTTTGGACCAAATGTGAATTTGAGGTGGTCAATATTGATGAATGGGTCTTGCTTCTTTTTTTCGTATTAGAGAGTAAGAAAGGTATTGTTGTTGGCATAGTTAAAAACCATCATCTCTTCTAGAATGTTTATGGAAGATTGAAAGCTGTTTATTCTTAATCATGTTTTTACTATGCATTTTATTTTGCATCAACTGCTAAGTAGTGTCAACTTGGAAAGCTTGAGCATGATAGAGTTCAAATTCCATTGATTTTCTTGAGGAAAAAGAACCATTTATTTCTAATCTTACCATCTCATAAATGAAATGTCTGAACAGAATCAATGTTCTAAAACCTCAAACTTTTCTTCCTCTGCTGATCTTCTCATCCCCTCACAGATAGCTCTGAAGGATGTGTGTTTGACTCTCAAAGCTCGACCGAGGACAAGGCTCTAACCCCAGATATGACAGGTGCCAAGGACTATGAGAAGACTGGACAGCCTGAGCCTCTGGATATTGTCAACCTGGAGAAAGAGGAGCAGCTGATGGTTTGTCCTGATACTGGAGGTGAAGAGGCTGACTCTGATCTACACCTTAGACTGTCACAGGACTCAGATTCATCTCAGGATTCACATCAGACACAAGACACTTCCCAGGACAGTCAAAACAGTAAGTCTACACAACACACTCCTGAAACGCCAAAGAAAATAGGTCATCCAGGTGACATCTCACTTGGCTTACATTGCTCCTACAGCACAGTCAAAGAGAAACAGGGCTTGGAGTGCGGACCTGTCTCTGAAAAAGCCTCAGAATCCCCAAATGGCAGGATGGAACCTGGATCTGTGAGTCAGACAGATGATACACAGGACTACCTAGGTAAAACTCATTCCCCTGAGTTCCATAAAGAATACAGAGTAAACTGTGATGAAGTCAGTAGCAAAGCTGCTGGTCAAAATATCAGACTGGACAGTAAACCTGACCAATCAGAAGTCGATTCAGATGTCATTAACAGCTCGCCAGTGTCCCAAACAAAAAAATTCACATCTTTCCTTAAAGGTAGACCAGTGAAAATATCTCCTGGTATATCTTCTTCTCATCCAAAATTTTCCAATTTTTCAGTTTCAGGCCATCAGCAAAAGTCTCCAAAGCAGAGTTCAACGAGGTTACAAAGTATTTCAGGTCAGTTATCTCAGTCAGAACCTCCCATGTTATCGGTAAAACGCCAACTCCTGACTACCCAAGAGCCAGATTTGCTTGAATCCCATGTTCAAAAGAGTGCCATAAACGAGATAATCTCTCACCACACGAGGTCTAAGAAACAGAGACTGAGTCCTGGATCTGAATGTGTACACGGTGTTATTAAAAATGACTGCATTAGTTCTGAACAAAAGAATTTTTTGGCTGCCTCTGATAGCAATCCGATCTCAAAAAGACTTTGTAAACAGAATGTGTACGTGATTCCGTCAGACAGCGAAGAAACTGATGAGGACAGTGAGAAATTGTTGATATCCTCCAGCTCTACTGGACTTAAGCTCAAGACAAACCATTCAGACTTTATTGATCTGACCAAAGATACATGAGCGTAGAAAGTGTAAAACTGTAAACATATTCTAATGAATTTTAAATCAGATTTGATTGTGCATGGGCCTGGCAAGGAATGGAAATGTGTGTTCCGAAACAATAATAATGTTTTTTGTATGTCAAATATTTTGTCTTAAGAAAAGGGCATTCTTTAAAAACTCCTTTCTCCACTTGCTGAGAAAAAATTGAGCATCTCAGCACAAGCTTACAAAAACCTCTAGCTATCTTCAGCACAAGGAACAATTATGTTATATCCAATATGTTTTTTTTTTTTAACATTTTGGTCTCAAACCAATGCAGGTATTTTTTTTCTGGTCAAGATTTATTTTGAAAAAGCCTTAATGAAAATAGTTACTACAAAAAGGTAATAAGTTTGACTTGTAAAAAGTCAGATCTTGTTTTCAGGTATGGATGATGCCAAACTTTTTCCCCATAATCACGAAAACACAGAATTAAGCTTTATAATTCATCGAGGTTCCTGTTCTCCTGATTAAAGTAATAAATCTCTGAAATATTTTTAGCTTCTTTTTATGCTGCATATTTCTAGCACTAGGGGATTTTTTTCCTTCAAAACTCATCCATCGGAAAAAAGTGGAGAACATAGTAGTGCTATTTATTTATTTATTCATTTATCTATTTCTATTTATTGTATGTTGCCACGGCTCTCAAGGAAGGAGGTATTAAGCTATTTGTGATCAGATTGTCCTGTTCTTACACTTGACTTGGCTCTCCCAACAAATTACAGCAAATAGAAATATATAAAAAAAGCTACACTCCTTCAACCAATGCCTTCAGCTTGTCCTTGTGAAATGAGTTCTGAAGGTTGACCCACAAGCTCTGTGAAAATTCGCTCAGGAAGTTTTAGGTGATATTCACCATAGTGCCTAACTGCACTGGGCCAATCACTGTTCAGATTTTTATCACTTGTTTCATCATTCATAAATTTAACCATGTCTAAGAGAATATTGAGAAGCAATTGTAAATCAAAGAGAAAGGTTATATACTATTATATACAAATGTATAGATGTACAAAGTTTGTGTAAATTTATAATGACTAGGTATAGATTGTAGACAGCAGATTTTATTGTAAAGTATTATTTTTTTTACAGATGTGCAACTCTTTTTAATCTCTTCAAAATAAAAGTCTTACATAAAGAATGGTAAGTGTGCATTTTGTGGCTTCTTGTGACTATAAAAAAACGGTATGCGTTAAGCCATTGTCTCTTCAGATTTAGATTTTTAACAAGTTTGGCCAAGCTTTTGTCTCAGTTGTCAGTGTTAATATAAGTGTTAGGGTGAAAAACGAGTCGGTGGAAAAAAAAATGAAGGGTTGAAGCCGAAAGCTCACTTGTTTTTAATTTTTAGAGATACACTTTGAATATTTTGTATAAATTAAGCTCACTGCTGTCATTCACTCATGTGTGTAACTACTTGTTATACCTGTTATTAGTTTTAAACAACATCCTCAAATGATCGAAGTGTTTCTGCAGCTGGATATTGATACTTAAGGAGATTAAGGAATGATGACATGGAATTGTAAAGAAAAACTTTTATTGGAAATTTAGGATATTGTTCTGTCCAGAAATATAACTTTTATACTCTATAGGTGAACAGGGGAGAGGTTAAGTTACATGTGTAGATGTTGACAGGGTTCGAATCCACAATGCTTTCTAACTTTGGCGGTTTCCTGCCTAACTTCTCAGTGATTGTTGCTGCGTTACTATCTCACAGACTGATTTCTGGTTATCTAATCAGAAACTATTTAAGATCTTAAGTTAAGTGAGATCCGACATCAAAACTGGAACAGTCTAACTGAATTATGCCACAATGTACCGACTGCCCACACAAACTCTTGAACGTTTGTACTGTGGTCAATGAACTATGCAAGCCACCTAATCCTCCCAAACACTCACAATAACTCTTATTAAGTTTTGACATGCACACAGGTTTAACCATAGCTTTACATACAACTGAAAGATAGAAATACACTCGCTGCCTTTTATTTAAAATTATTCTTTATTTCTGAACTCACTGATATGTTGATTCAACATAATTAATGAATATAGTTGATTATGCCAAGAAAAAAGTAAAAAATATTACAAGTTCTCATGTCAAAAGACAAAAATATGTCAGGTTTGATCAAAGAAAAACAGTAAATAAACAACTTTTCCTGAAGTGGAAGAATCATGGAGTAAACTTTGCTACACACAAACTGCTGAACACTTTCAAATAATGGAGATTAATATCGTAATGAATCAAATATTATTTGGGTTAAACAAATAAAATCAAATAATATTGTAGGAAAATACATGACTAGGAAATTTATTTAATATCAAAATACAAATATCACGAACTCTTGTTGTTTTCTGTAAACTTGGAAATAATTGAGATATGATGGAATGACATGAGCATCTCACAGTTCAAGACAGATTTTCAACAGATCAAAATAAAGAGATCATTTGGAACAAACTTGGCTCTACTTAGAAGAAAAGAAAAGACAATATAATGCCTTATTTGATACAAACATGTTGCAAAAAGTAGTAAATTTAAAAGCAAATGAATAAGAGAATCTAATCTTGATTTTTACGATGTTTATGAAAGATAGCAATACAACTGAGGCTGCACATTCATGTAACATTCAACTATTTCAAAACAGATTAAAAATATCATATTTAAAAGTGTTTGAAATTATTCAGTCATGTTGCAAAGACTATTCACCTTAGTGATTCATATGAGGATCTAATCCTGATCTTGCAATACTAGTGAAAATTCGCAATACAACTGATTGCACACATTCATGCGTTCCATTACAAAAACCACATAGAATTTGTTTTTTATAGAATGGCAAACAAAAGTTGAAAATGAAAATCAAAATTTTATTGAAATGGTACTACATTTGCTCTCACATCAATCAATCTAATCTAATATGGGACAACAAGTAACTGACATCTATAATTGAATGATGGATGCATTTGAGTTGAGATATTGAATCATTGCAAAACTTGAAAGAGTTTTGGTTGACACTACCATTGTCATTAAGCAAGTTAATGCCACTATCTGTGATGTAAAAAAAGATGAGAAAAAGAGCATGGCTTAAAGTGGTCTAAGTTTAGTAATTTTGGTTTTAGTCTTTGGCATAAAAAAGTTTTTTTTAAAACTGAGCAGCAAAGATCTAGTGTTCATAATGATGATAAACTACCACAGCGCTGTCCACAGTTTACGTAATTGTATAAAGAATGATTAAGATTGATCTCGAGGTCTTCTCTTACCAGTGACAAGTCAGAAAAACCTGTCCAGGCTTACCTCGATATGAATGGAAATTTGTTTTTATAAAGGATATTGATGAAATATTGATTAATCTACCCTTTCTCGGTCTTGATGCTCGACCAAAGCATCTTCAATTGTAACCTCAGACAATATTTGAGCTGAAATTTCATTTCTATGTGTTTATGTGACATATTGATTGTGGAAGTATCTTTTTTTTTTTAATTTGACAATCCTAGGAGTGGCGT
Organism: Elysia crispata; assembly: GCA_033675545.1. Classification (NCBI taxonomy): domain Eukaryota; kingdom Metazoa; phylum Mollusca; class Gastropoda; family Plakobranchidae; genus Elysia; species Elysia crispata. The sequence continues at coordinate 331,340 of JAWDGP010006085.1, forward strand.
AGTGTTCTGCTGCAATAAATTTTGAGTAATAATATTTAATGATTCAAGACTTTATCGATGTGTCCAAATCAAGATTCCTTCACATGGCTAAATTGAAAGGGTCACATCTGGTGTATACAGCTGGGACCCCATCCAGCTGATTTTTAGTTTCAGAAATGACTAGAACAGTATCACTACAGACTCCTGGATGTCACAGAATAGAGAATATTTGTATCTTATTGAGTACAGGAAAGGGTGGATTAGATTAAATTCGAGAGTCCAAGCCAGGAATTGAATGGAGGATTTCTACCTGTGGGTCAGGCCCTCTGATCACTGATCTTATTCTTGAATACCTGTATCTCAGAGTTGTTTGACAGACTTGCTGATGTTAGCTGGTTCAGCTTCATAAGAAAATTCAACTTCCATCAACACAAAACAAGCTTTATGGGATACTAACTTAATTTTAACAAATATACTTTGTGATAATCATTATGAGCTTGATATGAATTGTCCTTATGTAATATAACCCTCATAAAATATAATTACCGTGTCTGTAGTTTTCAATGCAATCAATGCTTTCCCTGGCATTTTTATTGTCTTTACTGTTGATGCAGTGGCTACTCATTGTTAAGGACAATAAAGTCTGAGACTAAAAATTATTATTTTGAACAGATCGCTTTTGGTTATCGGTGTTATTTTGATTATACTATGATACATGAGATGAGCGCAAGATTCAATATTTCAAATATAATAATGTACTAACACAACCATTAAAAACATATTTTGGCATTTGTGGGAGATTTTTAAGTGGTCTGAGACAGTAAAAGCAATGCAAATGTTAATTAAAAGACGGGCAAAAAATAGGATTGGTCTAGACATATTGGCTTTTTAAACATGCAGAATTTTCTAATAAGTACAAGTCTTTGATCAGTTTAAGTATTTGTATTACAACAGCCTGGACAAACTCAGCCTGAACTCATGTCAGCTCAAAGAAGCCGGGTTTCTCCTGGTTATATTAAAAAAGCATAACAGAGCCAGCACAGCAGTGCTGGTTATTCCACTGCACTACTTTATTTACCCAACCCACCTGGCTTCATCTTCTTTTGACTTCCATAAAACAACCAAGTGAAATGTTTGCGACTGAGGATCTTAGTCATTAACATAAACTACATCATCTTGACATAATACTTTACAGGATCCCATCCAAGAGACTACATAATGTTGTGTTACTGACGAAAATTCGATCCTATCACAGACTACATAATGTTGTAGTCACATGACCAAAATTAGATCTTATCACAGAGACAGTATGATGTTGTAGTCACATGTGTAACTGAAAAAATCATTAGATCCTATCACAGAGATTACATATTGTTGTAGTCACATGACCAAAATTAGATCCTATCACAGAGACAACATAATGTTGTAGTCACATGACCAAAATTAGATCTTATCACAGAGACAATGTGACGTTGTAGTCACATGTGTAACTGAAAAAAAAAATAGATTCTATCTCAGAGACTAAATAATGTTGTAGTCACATTATAACTGACCAAAATTAGATCTTACGACAGACTACATAATGTTATAGTCACATGTGTTATTGACCAAAATTATATCCTATCACAGAGACAACATTATGTTGGAGTCGAATGTGTAACTGATCGCAATTAGATCCCATCCATAACTAACCAAAGCTAGTTCCCATGTATATCTCACCGAAGATAGATCCCATGTGCAACTAACTAAAGCTAAACCTCAAAAGGATATTTGATGTATCACAGTAAGAATATTTCAGTTATTAGTTTTAAAGTATAAGCTTGTAGTTCTGCTTTGATCCACTAAATTCTGGTCTGCAAATGTTTGTACAAGTATTTTCTTGGTAGTTCTAGTCCAGAGATCAGCATATCAAATATATGGCCACTTCACATAGACTATGAAATTATATTACACAGAGGATCACAACAAAAGTCTACCCAACTCATTTTCGCAAATGTCAATGCAGAGGCTATGACATGGATGTTCACAGCAGACTCAAAATCTGACAGGGCATAGGATGTATTCACCACATAAACACTGTTGGGATATCACACTGTATTAACAGACCTCTCAGAAGCTACCACAGATTCTATCTCACTGTATAACCTGAGCCATGAAAAGCTACTACAAAGTTTCTATCACACGGTATACACTGAGCCCTCAGAAGCTACTATATTTTCTATCACACTGTATAAACTGAACCCTCAGAAGCTACCATGATTTCTATCACACTGTATAAACTGAATCCTCAAAGCTTCCATAGTTTCTACCTCACTGTATAACCTGAGCCATGAGAAGCTACCACAGTTTCTATCTAACGGTATACACCGAGCCCCCAGATGCTACTATAATTTCTATCTCACTGTATGACCTGAGCCCTCAGAAGCTACCATAAACTTTCTATCACACGGTATAAGCCGAGCCCTCAGAAGCTACCATAAAGTTTGGCATGCTCATAGCTCTCCCTGTCCTCTCGAACTTTGCCCCTCCAAGCTGCATCTCTATATCCTCTGCATCCGCATTTATCCCCCCTTGCCCACATTCAGCCTGGTCGTCCTCGACTGATGCCGGCATCACTTTTCCTGAGTTCCGCAGGCGGAGGCCGGCCAGGTTAGAGGAGAGGCTCGCTAGACTTGGGGTGCGACGAGCCACCCAATCAGACAGCGACTCTGGTGCTGGTCGCATGTCTAGCACTTGGCGAACACAAGAACGGAGCAAGTATGGCAAGTCCTCCGGACGTGTTCTGGATGAGCAGGCTTGGTCAGAGTCACTGCTGGGAGAAGAGGATAAAGTCTCCAAGGCTGTGTCTGCTGCACAGTCAGAAGCTGCCTTTCTGGCAGCCAGAGCCTGGCGGAACAGGGCAATGACCTTGGTGCACTCGACACCCTCAATCTGGTAGCAGAGCTCCTCCAGCTCGAGGCGCTCCATTTGAGGAATTTCGTAGCTTGGTCGGGCTGGGGTCTCCATCAACCAGCTGTAATCGACACCTGGAATAGAGGACGACATGATGTGATCAGTTATACAACTACACCTATGGAGTAGAAGATGGTTATGATAAGTGTAAACATTACATTGTGTAAGTATACTCTGGTCAAACTGGGTATTGAAGAAACAAAATACATGTCACGTAGTAATCACAAGGAATGAAGGCCTGGAGATAAAAATCAATGCAGAATGAAATGCACAAAAGGATTGATGCTATCGAGTCCCCACACCTGTAGTCCATACATGGAATAGAGATCAGTCATATTACAATAAGCATAACTCCTTCAAAAAATACATTTCAACATAGCTTAGTGCCATGGAGATCATCATGTAGTTGAAGAGAATGTCTGAAATGAAAGATGGTATGGTCATATCAATTCTATAACAAAATCTCCCTTTGTACAGCCAACTTTTCCACCATTCAGTAGCGATATAGTTTGAGATACACCTCAAGCCAATGATCACAATTCAAATAGAGAAAGGCCACATTATTGGTCAAGCCTGCCACAGGCTGAGGTGGTACAGCATCCACATGAGATCTGAAGGACCTGCTATCTCTGAACATTCAGCAAACTGTGGTGAATTGAACTCTCATTTGCTACATGCAACCCCTACCCCTTCCCCCCCAAAAAAAAAAAAAAAAATAAATAAATAAATAAATAAATAAATAAATAAAAGCAAAACAAAAAATCCCATAAAAGTACAACCATAAAAACAAACAAACAAACAAAAAATTCGAAGAATGTAGTGGATGGGATGTCTAGCTAACCATAATAAAATAATTTTTTTATTATAATTGTGAGTTCTTTGACAGGAAAAATTAATGTGGTGTGTCCAAGCTGTGCTTATTTCATGATCAGCCAATATGCTAATTGATCATATTCCAACTTCATGCATGACTGCACATAAACTAGCAGAATGAATAGTAACATCTTCATCCTTAATAGCAGTATTGAATGGTTTTCATTTGGTAAAGCCAAAAAAAAAAGCCATAACAATGAAAACAAAAACAACAAGAACGATGATAAACAACCTTCCCAAATAATGAAAAGAGTAACATCATCTCCCATATTAGAGGTTACAACAATAGATATAAAACGATCTCCAATACCAAAGGTTACAACGATAGAAAACAACACTGTGTAAATGATGCAGCATCATGGGTCCCCACCTGTCTTGAGACGGCGAGCTTCCTGCTCTGCCTGGAGCCGGACCTTCTCGAGCTCCTTAATGTGGAAGTCGAGCTCAGCCATGAGGGTGTCACTGGCCACCATGTGCTGATCCCGGGGTGGGGGGCGATATCCACCTGTCTCGCGGTATGTCTCGCCAGAGCCCCTGCGCCACAGGTTGCGTAAAGAGAGCATCGGTGCTAGGCCACCACCTGAGGACACAGACAAACAATTGGCATGATCGAGGTCAATAGGGAGAAGTCTTGGTGAGAAGAACAATGTTTTACTGCTAGGCCACCACTTGAGGACACAGACAAACAATTGGCATGATCGAGGTCAATAGGGAGAAGTCTTGGTGAGAAGAACAATGTGCTACTGCTAGGCCACCACTTGAGGACACAGACAAACAATTGGCATGATCGAGGTCAATAGGGAGAAGTCTTGGTGAGAAGAACAATGTTTTACTGCTAGGCCACCACCTGAAAACACAGACAAACAATCGGCATGATCGAGGTCAATAGGGAGAAGTCTTGGTGAGAAGAACAATGTGCTACTGCTAGGCCACCACCTGAGGACACAGACAAACGATTGGCTTTATCGAAGTCAATAGGCTGAAGTCTTGGAGAGAAGAACAATGTGGTAGAACATTACATGGGGACATAAACGAATGATTGACATGTTTGAGGTCTATAGGGAGAAGTCTTGGTGAGAAGAACAATGTGCTAGGCCACCACCTGAGGACACAGACAAATGATTGGCATGTTTGAGGTCAATAGGGAGAAGTCTTGGTGAGAAGAACAATGTGGTAAGATCAAATATCCAGAGGAGACATGTGGTTGTTATCCATGGTGAGTTTTGAGAAACATATGCACTTCTCAGCTATTGTCTCATTATCCATCATGTGAGGAACAGGAACATCTCTCTCTCTCTCTCTCTCTCTCTCTCTCTCTCTCTCTCTCTCTCTCTCTCTCTCTCTCTCTCTCTCTCTCTCTCTCTCTCTCTCTCTCTCTCTCTCTCTCTCTCTCTCTCTCTGTCCCTCAAGTATAAGAGTGTATGTGTGTGTATATGATGTATATATATATAACTGTCCAGACTAACATGAGGCACGTGCTTGTTGCAATAGCGAGGTCAGTGTTAAGTCAGAAAGTCTGAACATAACAGATCCAAGATCAATGCAGTGGGTGATACTGGCACTCTAACACGCTCTGATAGTTCTCTCCTTTGCTAAGTTTGGCATTCTACTTGCTACATCTAGAACTGTGTGTCTCACACTTTCCTTCAAGGTGTAAACGCCAGGGGTGAGGCATTATGTCCAATTAACTGAGTTAGATCAAATAGTTAGCTCAAAAAAGGGCAATGTTCAGAAGATATGTTTCAATCAGCATAGAAACAACTGCAGTTAGTAGTAGTAGTAGTGTAGAAGTAGTAGAAGTATTATTATTATGAGTAGTGGTGGTAGTAGTAGTAGAAGTAGAAGTAGTAGTAGTAGTAGCAGTAGTAGTAGTAGTGGTAGTAGTAGTAGCAGTAGCAGTAGCAGTAGTAGTAGTAGTAGTAGTAGTAGTAGTAGTAGTAGTAGTAGTAGTAGTAGTAGTAGTAGTAGTAGTAGTAGTAGTTGTTGTTGTTGTTGTTGTTGTTGTTGTTGTTGTTGTTGTTGTTGTTGTTGTTGTTATTATTATTATTATTATTATTATTATTATCATAGAATGTAAATTTACGATTAAATTTTCAACATTTCTTTTTTGACGTGCAATCACTCTTTGTGCTTCAGTCCAACTCTCGCAAATATTTTTAAATTCCTCACTAGTTCAATACAGCTCGCATACAAACCTGCACCCTCCCCCTTCCCCCCCCCCCCAAAAAAAAAAAAAAAAAAATAAAATAAATAAATAAATAAATAAAATAAAATGCCTAGAAAAAAAGCCCTGCACGCCCTCGCCTATGACCGTGATGTACATATTAAGTTAATCACAATCATTCTTCATATATTGCTTAACGCCTCGCTATGACCATGATGTCTACGTTAAGCCATAAGAGACATTATACATGTATTGCTTAAGCCTCGCCTATGACCATGATGTCCACGTTTAGTTAACCACAATCACTCTATTATGTATTGCTTACGCCTCGCCTATGACCATGATGTCCACGTTTAGTTAACCACAATCACTCTATTATGTATTGCTTACGCCTCGCCTATGACCATGATGTCCACGTTTAGCTAACCACAATCACTCTATTATGTATTGCTTACGCCTAGCCTATGACCATGATGTCCACGTTTAGCTAACCACAATCACTCTATATGTATTGCTTACGTCTAGCCTATGACCACCATGATGTCCACCTTAAGTTAATCACATGCACAAGGGACATTCTACATGAATTTCTTACGCCTAGCGATGGCCCTCTTCAACCTGCGACTGCTAGACATGGAGATATGACAATGGTTTCATGCGCGGAAAGTTTTCACTGGTCATCCCCATCTCGTGCCTGACGGAAATCCAATCAAAACCATCACATATTCAGACGATTTCGAGAAGCAGCCAAAGCAAACTCTGGCCTTAACGTTGAGCAAATGGGCGGTGTTTGTGTAAGGTGAGAGAGTCGAATTATTTCCAAACACTCTTGCGGCAAACACGCCTCCGATTGGAAAAAATCCAGACACTCAGCCCAGGTTCTAGGTATATCTGACGTAGACGTCCAGACAGTCCAGGCAGTCGAAGCAGCAGGATTTAAACCGCACGCCGCTACTCGATTTTCTCCACCTCTCACGTGCATGCGTGTGTTGATATCTTCTACATCGCATTCTGCTGATACCGGTATGTGAGCGCGCTTCTGGGCTGACAAGTGGTTCACCACGCTTCGAGAATCGCTAGCGTATCGATCCTGAGTACCTGGGCTCTACTTCAACTGAACACACGGCGTCACGAGGTAATGGCCACGCGAAAACAGGTCTACACAAAATTGTTTTTCCTGTAATAGTGGGAGAGGTTCGGGGGGGGGGGGGGGAGGGAGAGAGAGAAAAAGGGAGGGGTCGGAGGTAGAGAGAGAGAGAGAGAGAGAGAGAGAGAGAGAGAGAGAGAGAGAGAGAGAGAGAGAGAGAGAGAGAGAGAGAGAGAGAGATTAATTTGGAGGGAAATGGCTTACTTTGTTTCGAATGGCTTTAACTTAAGTGAAAAAACAAAAACAAAACGTGACTCCATTAAATCCAAGTATAGATTCTCTATACCTACCCAGTATTTCAGAGTGAGAATCATAGTGTGATTCTGATGATCTGCCCGAGAGAAGATGTCCGGATATCTGATACTTGTATTAGCAATGATTTACATTAACAATTCTTATCTAGCAAACGGTTGAACAAACAAATATTCGATTTCTAACTCCGGTGAAATGAAACAGCAACTTGTAGCTTTTACTAGGAAAAAACTTCAAAATTTCATTTCTATTAAAAAAAAAACTTGCGGTAAATTATGTAAGTTTTCGCACATGTCGGCGTGAAACCTGGTGGCGGCTCCTGCCACACCCTACAACTGAGGTGGCAAATCTTCCCACTGATTGTGACATACTATCGAGTGTCACGCTCAACAACTGAGGTGAGATCTCTTCACAACTAGGACATACCCTAAACCCAGTTCATTCATAATACATTTATTTTTTCCATTAAAAAAAGGATCGTTAACGCACTGAGGGAGCCCAGGCACCCATTTTCTGTTGACTTACATCATGAATTTATTCTTCGCTCATATTAAGCGCGAACTCTGAATGTCAAGATTATAATATTCATAACCCGATCTAGAGATATCGGTTTTAATTGTGAGAAACAATTTTCAGTCTGTTTAGAAACCAAAAGTTCATAATGTTTAATGTCTGTTTCGTGTCACACTAACAACCAATTCAAAACTAACGGTGATGCTCTACCAGAACGGATGGCTGGAGAAAGGCGAGATATGATTGCTAGCTCGGCTCACTGACCACAGAGCTGCTCCCACACCTCTGATCGTATATCACACACAGCCCCGCCCCGTGATGCAACATTCCCATCACACTCACAAACAGAGAAACAGATCAATACAGCTTCTAGCAACAGGCGAGCGACCAAACAGATCAGTGCAGCGATTTCAAATTGGTTAAATTTTTTAATTTAATTTTCCAGACGGGTGGGTGATCACGTAACCAATGGCGGTGTGGTCTGTGGATAAAAACTCGGCTTGCTACACAGGGGGAGTGTGGAAATCGAACCCTGGATGAGGCTATGCTCACAAAATCTTCTTCTAGTCCTGTGAGCGGTGGAGTATTTGGTAAGAGAGACCTTGTATGATTAAGGATGACATATTTCTGTAGACTCCCTGCGCCCGCAAGTCTTGCAGTGACAATAAAACCTTTGAAAAAAAAATGATAGCAGCTGAGCAAGCTTGATTTTTTTTTTTTACTCCTTTTCTTCACCATTTTTGACACACTCGGAGAAGGTCAAGGTCAAAGGTTGTAAGCATCAAAGTCACTGTACCCATTTAGGTACAGCCGGAAAACTAGCTGAATATTACGAGTCGGTTGGGATTTTTGTGGGCTACCGTTTTGCTTTTGTTTTTTCTCTTCCCCTGCGTTAAATATTGACGCGTTGCCATGGTAACCACGGGCGGCCTGTTTCTGCCATGATTGCTGTCATTAAGCGGAGAGTTTTACTCCTGCCCCCCCACTGCTCATGGTGATTAGGGTCTGAACCTGGGGAGAATTCCCTCAACTCATGGCGCTGTCACGGCCGGGATCAGCAGTTCTCAGTCGTGAGGATAAACAGCTGTGCTAAACAACATTATAACTGGACTAGAGAGGGGGGAGAGAGGGAGAGAGAGAGAGAAGGGGGGGGGGGGAGGGAGGGAGACAGAAGATAGAGAGAAAATCTGAGAGAGAAGGAGATAGGGAGGGAGACAGAAGATAGATAGAGAGAGGAAGAGAGAAAATCAGAGAGAGAAGGAGAGAGAGAGAGAGAGAGAGAGAGAGAGAGAGAGAGAGAGGGGGGGAAGAGAGAGAGGGAGGGAAATGGAGGGAGACAGAAGATAGAGAGAGGAAGAGAGAAAATCAGAGAGAGAAGGAGATAGAGAGGGAGAGAGAGAGCGCGAGAAAGAGAGGGGGGTATAGAGAAAGAGGGAGGGAGAGAGAGAGAGAGAGAGAGAGAGAGAGAGAGAGAGAGAGAGAGAGAGAGAGAGAGAGAGAGAGAGAGAGAGAGAGAGAGAGAAATCAGTGAGTGAGGAAGATGTCTATGGTTGTAGGCTCTAAAGGAAACTTAGATAAAGATAGACAGGGACATTATGAACACTGCAGCTTTATGTGAGACTCTTTAGCATGTACTCACAATGCCACAAGAAAAGCTTGAGCAAATTAATGAGGCAGATAATTCCCTAAAACAAAAAGGTAAATAACCATCCCAGGTAACAAGTAAGTTACCTACTACGGTACTCAGTATACACACACACACACACACACACATATATATATATATATATATATATATATATATATATATATATATAACCTTTCCTGCTAAGTAATAAAGAAGTGTAAAACCCTCCCTGGTAAGTACAGCAGTATATAACCCTTCCTGATAACTCAAGAGGTTAATGCTCCTGATAACTAAAGAAGTAAACAACCCTCTCTGATAGCTCCCCAGTGACAAAAGAGTAAAGAATCTTTCCTACTAACTAAAAAAGTAAAAAGTGCAGTCTCTCTCTCTCTCTCTCTCTCTCTCTCTCTCTCTCTCTCTCTCTCTCTCTCTCTCTCTCTCTCTCTCTCTCTCTCTCTCTCTCTCTCTCTCTCTCTCTCTCTCTCTCTCTTTCAAATATCATGATACATTCATACAGCTTTTCTTTAAACTTGGTAAAGAGTTTAGATTAAAATAAAACAAAGATATCAAACTGCATTACTTTTACTCCTGCTGCTGCTGCTGCGGCTGCTGCTATTATTACAGTAGAGCATGGATTTTCGTAATATTTTTGGGAATTTTTATTTGGTTGCCAGAATGATGATGACTGAATAAAGAGTTTTTTGAGCCCAGCCTATCAATGGTGGTGATCTTACTGCTTCTGTCTCGGTGTTACTGCTCTCACTATTTTCAGTGTAAGTGTATACATCTATAGTCTATAAACTAATCTTACTACGATTAAAAGAAGGGTAGCAGAACATCAAAAAGTTAAATTGCTGTTTTCTTATATAATTTTCTAAGTGGCAGGCCTATGTGATAACAATCTTTAGGTATTATTGCGTTCATCATGCAGCTCATATGGTGCTTGCCAGACAGCTGTGTTTGAACATTCAATAGCAATCCAAATACAACATATATAGATTTGCTTCCCTAATTTCTTATAGCTGTTATGGAAACATGAGATTGGAGAAAAAGTATGAATAAATTAAAAAGAGGCAAAGAAAAATCAATATCATTAGTTATTTCTTTTGCGGTTTTCGTTTTGATATTAAAGCATATATCTTTTAGCATCTTTCCAAGTTCTGAGTTTTCTTGCAATACCATTTGGAAAATTTGGTCTCATAAGAAAAAAGATACCCCCCCTCCCAACCTCCATTTCTTATCCATGTTTCCATCTTTTCCCACTCATTATAGGACAATACATTCCTTTACATGATATTACTTTGAATCTTTTATTTCCTCTCCCCTAGCACCAATCTGTTCCCTTCCCGGCTACTCTGTTTGGTCTCGTTTTCATATCTATAAAAAAAAATATAGCCCCCTCCTAATGATGCCATTCTCCTCTCTCCCCTGCTATTCCTCATCTACTTTCTTCTTCTTGTCCAGATCCCTCTACTTACCTATTATTTCTTATTTTTCCTTGGATCTCAATAGATTCTAGCCCATGTCCCTTCCTTTTCCTTCTCCTCTCTCTCCTCCTTGTCCTGATGTCCTCCTTCTCTTTCAACTCCCTTTTGACTCCATCTTCTCTGATTAGCTCAGTTTGACTAAGGCCCATTATTTTTACCTTAATTTTATCCCATCCAAATCTTTGGCTTTCTGTCAAGACATGTTAATGTTAACCATCAGTTGAGATCATCTTAAGTCTCATACAATCCACTTTTCTTTTTCTTTTTATACCCAATTACTAACTGACAGAAAAGACAGAGGTCTGGACAGTTCAGCCATCATTATATGGGCAGAATTTGATTACTATTGATCTTCCCATAAAAGTTCATGCAATGAGTTGAATAAACCAGACCCTTAAGGACAACTGGAGCAAGATGCATCAGACTAGGCTATGTGGGTGAGGGTCAATAGCTACAGCATCTTTGACACATTTTTTCTACTCAATAGAGGTTGCCAGAGTATGCTTCTTTAAAAAAAAACAACAACATTTATTTAGAGAGAATAATTCTTGAGAACTCTAATCCATCTACATTAAATATCCTTGGTCTAAATCTAACTTCTAAGTGATAGTCTTACCTTAGCTAGTTGATGCAAAATAATCCGCGGTGGTTTTCTTCTTTTTTTAAACTGTACTAGACTTGGTTCCTGTCTCTCTGAAAAGGCTCTGACTAAAAGTAATGGTAGTTGATTTAAGTACAGGATATAAAAAGATAGTCTTGTGTTCCAATTGCGACGACAGGAATCTAATGATAAATCTAGTTTTTAAAACATTGCTCTTAATCGATTAAAAAAAAATTCTTCCCCAAACTAGGCAGTTACGATTGTGAAAAAGGAAATCTTTCCTTGGCTATCTTGTAAACTATTCTGAATTTTATTGCATCGGAATAGGTTCGAGATCTAATGACTAATCTACATCTTTAATGATATGTAGATCTAGATCTAGTTCCAAATGTTCTTAAATACAACAAACACACTAAAATAGAACACTCTTAGTTGATTTAAATAAGAACACCTGGACGGATAAGATGCGAAAACAATAATAATTCAGTCATAAGCCTATTGAGGAAGTGATCGTTAGATCAATGAATCTTCTACATTGTAAGCGAAATCCCGTTTACAGCTTTCTCAAATGTAAACATTAGCAACATTTTCTCGTAGAATCAGGTTTCCCCAAGAACATTAATTTGTTTTGTTTAAAAGATTTCTCTCCAGGTTAGATTAGTGCTGGATGTAGATTTACTAGATCAAACCCAGATAATAGATGACTAGATCTAGATCTAGATCTAGACTAGTTGTAAGGACTTATTAAAGAACACACCCACGGTGTTCAACTGAGCATGTACCGTAAAACAAAACGAAACAAGACAAAAACATAACGACACCTAGATTCTAGATCTAGACTAGAATCTACAGTCTATTAGCTCCATCTAGATCTAGTTCATCAGCATTGATCAGTGTTCTAGCTTAGAATATCAATCAGGAGATATCTAGTGTCTAGTGTCAAGTTTCAGACCAAGAGTTTTAAATCAAATAGATTTTAGACAGAGATCATAATAATTTAGTAATCCAATCGAGAAGCCCAAGATGTGCTGAGTGATAATCAATGGTAAGAACCTCCATAGGGGTAAGTCCTTTATTGAAGTTTAATTACTGTTCCAAAGTATTCGCAGACACTTTCTGGGACTTTGCCTCATGGCATTTCAAATTTCTGTCTGATATTTTTAGATCTAGGTTTGAACTTGAGGAAATAAATGTAGGCCTAAATTATAAATATAGAAATCTAGATAAATACATTCACTTTCAGACTGCTTGAAAATTTGATGCAATTTATTTTGCTATTGATGTGATATTCGATTCTTGCCAGGTGTGTCCCAAAAAATTTGCTTACATAGAAGTAAATCTGAGTTTTTCATGGTTAGAAGAATGGATATATTTACTGTCTACTGGTGGAACGCAGAGAGTATCTTACATTGAATTCTTAAAGCATAAAACTTATTGAGTTTGTAGTTCTATTTCTTTCTGGCAATCATGATGGATCCTAGTACAGATTTAAAGTTGATTTGGTAAAATTGCAGATATTAGTCCTCCGCACGTCGGGCTTCATAATTGAATGTTTCCCGACGAAATCGAAACTTGTAGTTTAATGGGATTTGAATATTAGAGCAACATAAAAATGCTTACATCTTGAAAAGTATTTATTTGCGATGAATAAAACCTTGAAGTATTTGTGTTCAGCATATCAAATTCATCAAGAAAAATACAATTTTGAAGCATAGGGTGAGTTGGGCCGATATCTGCAATAATACAGTTGACTTTGGACTCAATTTTATTTTAAAGGAAACAAAGTTATCAAGTTTAGCCTAAATTTAAATTTATATACTTTTGGCCACCAAAAGGCAATTCCCAAGACATTTAAGCTTAATTTCTTTAAAACATAAAATGTACCTTGCAAATCTTTGGTTAATGGGTTTTAAAAGTAGAGTGGCACCTTATTTGAAACCTTAAATAGTGATAAAGGTAAATGTCACAAACATTATATGTATTATATTTGACAAACTTCTAAACTTTATGAACATATTGGCTAAAAATACTATGGATGACCAATAAAAACTATGGGTACCACGAAACTCGATGAAGGCCTAATATTTGGGTATTTTACAGTTACAGACCTACTACATACTTGATTGTGCTACTAATTTTGGTGAATCATATTATGAAATCTTATCTCACAAATTAATTTCTAAAACTCTTTATGCAGTTTGAACCATAAATTTGTTTTTTCCTATCTGAACTTTTAGACACCTCAACACTAAAGGTTTCCTCCCCAACTTGTGCTCTTTCATGTGCTTTACTAATGTTCACAACAATATGAAATGATCAACATCTGTGTATGCATTCAACGAATATTCTCTACGATAGTATTCAACTAATGTTCACTAAGATATGAAATATTGGTCTCAGCCTAAGTATTTTACTTATGTTCTCAACCATAGAGAATAAGATGTAAAAAAACAAAACAAAACACATACTTCATTCTTTTGTTGAAAAAGCCTACCTTTTTATTTTTTTTCACATTTACTGCCCCTTAGCCTGCAGCTATGTCTGGGACAGAATCAGACGCTGCTGCAGTGGAGATAAGGAGAAGGGGCGCATAACTCCCATCAGTGAGCGCTCCTGCAAGATGGCTAATCACCCTAGAGGTAGATATGATGAACCAATCTTTAGAGAGCCATGTATGCAGGTGGCCATTAACCACAGACCAAGAAATAAATGAGTGATTGTTAAACCAAACATTTCTTTTTTCTATCATGTCATAATTTCAGGTTAAATTTTCGTAAAATTTCAATCTCTTAATCATTATTAAGTTCATGTCCATTGCTTTGATCTCCAGAATGACATCTCTCTCTCAGTCTGTCTGTCTGTCTGTCTATCTCCCTCCCTCCCTCTCTCTCTCTCTCTCCCCCCTCCCTCCCTCCCCCTCCCCTTTCCTCCCTTCCTCTCTCTCTATCTCTCTCTGTCTCTGTCTCTCTCTGTCTCTCTCTGTCTCTCTCTCTGTCTCTCTGTCTCTCTCTCTCTCTCTCTCTCTCTCTCTCTCTCTCTCTCTCTCTCTCTCTCTCTCTCTTCCCCCTCCCTCCCTCTTTCTCAGGTTCGATTTGAAAGCTCTCTCTTTCAATGAGAAAAACGGCATGTGCACCTTTGCAATAAAAAACTATTGACCATTTGTTGCTGATGCCACTAGAATATGAGATTGTATCTTTTGTATATGGAAGACAATGTTATGGCAGTTTGACAGGCATTTATAATTTTTACTTTTCTTTTCTATTGATGAAATAAATTTATCATATTGGAGAAGTCTACTTTTGCCACCTGCAGATTTTCCTAATCGAAATGAGAATTAGAAAAAAATATAATTCACCAAAATTCCTAGCATCTAGAATTTCAGTTCAGTAATAAATATCATATAGGTCTGTCACCAAATAAAAGATAATCAGTTCAGTGATAAATATCTTATAAATCTGTCTCCATGTAAAGGATATTCAGTTCAGTAATAAATATCGTATAAATCTGTCTCCAGATAAAGGATATTCAGTTCAGTAATAAATATCGTATAAATCTGTCTCTAGATAAAGGATATTCAGTTCAGTAATAAATATCATATAAGTCTGTGTCCAAATAAAAGATATTCAGTTCAGTAATAAATATCGTATAAATCTTTCTCCAGATAAAGGATATTCAGGTCAGTGATAACTATCGTATAAATCTGTCTCCAAATAAAGGATATTCCCATGGTGAAAAGTCTGGCCACAAAACTTGACCAAGGCGATGCAACAAGCATGGACACTAAAGTTGACCGTGTATCACATGACCTGATCTTATGAGGGATGGAGCTGTCAGAGTTGTGTTAAGTGTTAGTATTTATTGTTACTTTCTTCTTAACAATGGGGTTTTAATTTTTTTCTTTTGTTGCCTTTTTTTGCTCTTATTTTTAACACAAATATTACATTTAGATTCGTTGCTTTATGATGTAATTGACCAACATTAAACTGATCAAGATTTTTTTTTAGTTGGTATCATAGAACTTTTGTAAGGCAGGTTTTTATGAGGATGGCCAAAAAAATTTAACATTTATGATTACATATATATGTTTGCATAAATAAAAAAGAAATGACTTATTTGCTAATTAACACTATATAAAAGAATGATTCTTAAATCAGTCAAGATGGTGGAAATTTTTAGCCTATCTTTTTAAAAAAAATATTTCCTTTTTAGGTGTTAAAATGAAAGACCATATGATTGGATTGATACTTCTTCAGATAGCTTATGCTGACAGTTCAGAACAAGTAGTGCCAGAAAAAAATTTCAATGCCTCACATGCTATATAGGCCACTGGCTAATTTACGTAATGCATTTTAAATTTTAACGCAATTTAAATGTAAATAAAAGGTCATGAAAACTAAAAATATCTTACTTGGTCAGGTACTGTTTGTATTTTTCTTATGAAATATCACGACTCACAACACCAATAATTCTTATTGACAAGCCTGCACAAAGAGTGCATTTCAGGGCAACTAAGAAGTGTAACAAAGGCATATAAAAATGATAAATCATTAAATGTCTTAAAGGGAGCACAAAAGTTTGAATGGCTTTTGTCGTCTTTGCATTTTGAATTCTTAAGTTATGTCTTGGTCTTTAAGATATTTCTAAGTGGATCATTTATACCACAAATGTATTCAGATAAAGAATTTGAAGTGTGTAGGAACCTTAAGGTTTTAGATGGAAAAAAGGAATAACATGTTACTGATGTTCTTCGGTGGTGAAGTACAATATAGAAATTTAGATTGTATGAGTCTACGTTTCATAACATTCGTTTCTTTAAGAACACATTGGATCTAAATCCAACTTTGAAAAAAAACAATTTTTGTTTTAAATCCCTTTCTAGTTTACAAAATGTCTAGATTTTGTCTTGAATCTTGGCTCTAGGAGAAAGGAAGATCATGTGGTACGGCGGTCAACTTGTGCGTAATGATAAAGTGTGAGACCTCGCGACTATTTCAGCACTGAGAGATCACTATGACGTACTCTCTTTAAACACAATTGATGTATTGTGAAGGAAAGTACTGAAATTATGGCAGAGTTATCCATCTTCTCTCTCTGAGCTAGTCCTGATGTTGCACTTTGTTTTTTACAACTTTTTATCTGTGACTTTAGTGTGTTGCACTATTTATATTTATTATATTAAGCTGACATCTCATGCAATTTTTTTCAACTGAAGCAAAATCTTGTTTTATTAAAAGTTGAATTATATTTAAGAGCAATTTTGCAATTGATATTACCTGGCATATTTTCTGTTATGATTTGATAAGTTTTAACTCTATGATCTTGCCTTTTTTACCAGTTGTTTGATAATATCTATGAGAAATGATATTTACAAAAGCAAAAGAGTTACATTTTAATTCGCACACTCAGGTTTTTTTTCTTTTTTTTACCTATTTTACCTCATTAGTCACATATCTGAATGTCATTAATCCTTAAAATGTGTCTTGTTAATGTTCACAAGATTTTCTTCAATAAACCTTACAATTTGTTTTGAACTATCAAAGTGGATGCACTGTGCAGTTTGGTAAAAACCAATATCATTGGGAGTCTCTTACAAGATGTAGACAAACAGAAAACAAAACATGAAGACTCCTACACAGGACAAAAAAATATGATGGATTATTCAATAATTCTGATAAAAATAACATTCAAAATTTCAATTATGGAAGAATGTAAGAATTCCCTGGCATCTTTGAAACCTATTGTAGGCTTTCAGTTTTAAGACAAAAGATCAGTGATTTGAATTTTGGTTTAAACTTGTACACATTTGGAAATTGGGTGTAGAATCATTTCAAACCTGTTCAGTAGGCAGGAGTAGATCTTGTCATCTCAAGGAGTGGCAGTAACAGTAAGGAGACGTATAGTTGTATTTGTATTTTTTATTCAAACGTTAGGTAGAATTTCAACCACTGCATATTGAAAACAGCACATTTAAAAGAGAACCTTTTATTATTATTATTATTATTATTATTATTATTATTATTATTGTTGTTGTTGTTGTTGATTTTTATATTGTTATTTCTTTTAATTGGCAACAGAATATTCTATAACCCCCTTGTGATTAAAATCAAAGTATTGGTATTATATTTCTACGTTTAGTAAAGAAATTAAGGCACTTAAGGTGAAAGATCAGCAGACATTAACATTTTCTTTATTGTGGAAACTGAATTGTTAAGTGCAGGGTTTTAATCTATATTGGTGTAAATTCAGAGTAAAAATGGAAACATAATGAGTCAAAGACTCTGAAAGCTCTTCAATCCATCAGTCCAGACATTGACTTTATTTTTTTTTTAAGGAAAAGGCAATAATATACATGCTGTTACATATAAAATGCAGAATGTTTTTAAGATTTCTCAGGATGATCTATGCACTGCTCTTCGTGGCTTCAACATTGCTCTAATAGTCAGACAGAAAGTTAACATGATTTATCACTGCTCTGTTTTATACATATACTAAGATTTTATTCATCTGCAAGTCTCTCTGTTGTGAAATTCGATTAACATGTAAAAATTAGTAATATCAAGATTTAATGGGTTTTTTTTTTTTGTTACAGCCCATGGGTGCAAAAATAAAGTAAATTAGTATTGAAAAGCATTTTAATATCATGAGTTTTTTTTGTTTTCTTGACTTTTGTAAAGTAACTGCAATCTGTAAAATAAGGGTCATTGAATAATAAGACATATGAGTGATGTTTTTAATGAAACAAATCTTTTATTTAATCTCAGGATAATAAAATAAAACAAAAAAAAACAACCAAAGATTGAACATCACATTATATAATTACAGGCTTATAAAATGCATAGGAATTAGTGTTGTGAAGCATGCCAAAATATATTTTTTCTTGTAAATATAACGGAGCACAAATATCTATAGATCATTATGTATACATAAGCAGTATTATCAATGAATTCTTTCTGCTGCTAGACATACACCTATTATATAAGAGTCACTAGACTTAGATCCACTTCATTGCTGGAAACTAAATTTGATGCTTAGATTAGAATAATATGACCAATGCTGGTGATTTCTGTGTCCGCTGAGAATGGAATTCAATAAAAATAGAGCTGCAACAGTTTCTGGTTTACAAGTTGATTGCAAGTTCTGGAGTCTCGGTATGGACAAGCAAAACTTAGTTTTAAACCCGTTTGCAGGTTGTGAACCCAAGGAGGGAGACACAAAATACCTTTAGACTAGTTATTTATACGTTCTTATACTTTATGGCAGCAGATAAGTTTTCTGTCAATCAAAAAATAATTCAGAGTGGCAACAAATGCAATAAATAAAATCTTTAGTCATCTTAAACAGACTTGCAAGGTGAAATCGATCTCTGAATATGCAATCCACACGCACTATTTGATAATTTAATATTCTAAATAGCCTGTCAGGAACACACAAAGAAATATTTATTATTCAGATGGGGTATAAAATCTATGATATGCAGATCAGAGAGAGGGCATTTTAAGATTTTTTTTAATGCAGCTCACGCAGCTAACAATAATAAAAGCATAAGAAAAGACCAATGAAAGAAAGAAGTAAAATACACAGGGCATCCAAACATCAGAAATAATATTCATTTTAAGCTCCAATGCTGTTAAAGATAAGTCTAGAAAAATTGTTTACACACATAAACATACACACTAAGAGAGTCATTCATCGCACACCTAGGTGAACTTACAATTTGGTTTCTGAAGTATCTTGGCACTAGATTAATATATACATAATATATTAGCAACAATGAAATAAAGTCAACAAATGTACGACATAAAATAAATAAGAAAAATGAATTAAAAAAATAGTGGGTTATGACACTCATCCTTGTAATATTACATATATTTAAAGAAATCTATAAACTTTCATGTACATGTAATAAATGTAAATGTATATGTAGCTTTAAAAAATGTGGTAGAGATAAAAATTGTAGAATACAACAAAAAATCAACTAAAAACCTGCTGATAAACCATGCATTATATAAAAGCGGAGAGATCAAAAGTTTTTGATGGCAGTCACAAACAGAATGTAATTTGAAATAAAAGAATGGAAAGAAGAAAAGTCGAGAAGCAGAGAATGTGGAGAATCAGATCCCACCTGAGACAGGCTGTCGACAATTGACAGAGAGGAACTAAGCATGAATTCTTAATGTTTGCTGTAGAATTTATTATTTTCTTCATTGTTTTAGATGTTATTCTTAATAATAATCTTTTAAGTTCATGATTTTAAAAAATGTGACTTAAAAATATTATAGTTTCATATGGACTTTTTACTGGACACTTTTTATACTTTTTGTTATTTGTGATTGATACATGTCATTACATGTGATAGATCCCATATATGACATGAATGTATGAGGTAAGGGAGTATAGTATGACAAAATGTCATATAATGACAGACCCCACCAATGTGACATGATTTTTACCTTCTTTATAGTTGTGATCTCTAAGAGCGAACAAAATTCAGTCTCATAAGAATTAACTAGAGTTGCAGAAATGGCATATATCCCAGCATTTGGTCTAAAACAGGAATATGCTGTGTTCATGTAAGTCCATTTAAGATGACTGGCTAAACAGGTTTTTGTAAAAAGTTATGAGATGAAGAACAGTTCTTTGTATTTGCTACTATGAATATGAAATTTTTTTAAAACTAAAAGCAAAAAAAAACTTGTTTAAATTTTTGCAGAACATTGAATTTAATTAATTATCGAAAAAAGAACTAGTACAAGCAGGACTCACCCACGTTGATGATTCACAATTCATGATTTATTTTGGTTTCTTGCATTCTTACGTTAGCATCATGAATGAGACATTGGCCACAGACTCTCACCAGCTTGGATTGGATTTTAGCACCAAGCTGGGTGCTCTCATTAATGCGTGAAGGTTTGATGATCCTTTCTTATATGTAACTATGGATGGTGATATTAGCCTAAATCTTTTAGATAATGTCTGTACCTGAGAGACAAAAGTTTAAATGCAGATGTTTAAAATGTACAATTTTATCAGTCTATCCATTAAGGGCTTTTGCAAATTTTTCATTCAATGCTTTCTAAATTATAGATTTTTAAAAAATTTACCTTCAGATGTAATGGCGATATAACACTTGGTGTGAAATTATTTGTCTACATGATTGAGGCACTCTCCTGAAAGTTCAATCATTGAGCTGATTTAACTAAACCTATCCTAGATATCCTAGATGATCAGAACATGTGACATTTGCGCATCGGGTTCATTCGGCTTCCCATGGTGCACTTGAAAGCGTCTGCAAACTCCTTGGAATTCTGAAGAGCTCCATCGACCCTGAGGAAAAAACATGACACAATAGGCTAAAATCATAAAAATGGCTGGCTCGATCTACAGGCATGAGTGATCATGGGCACAAAGGGGAAACCACTAGTTTGACACAAGTAATCTACATAGCAAAAACAGATCATAGCAATGGTTTAGAGAACAGGGTGTAGCTGTATGATTGTCACGAACTATGACAAGGGTAGTCTGAAAATCTCTATCAAGATCTTGGCTTATATTATAAATGTTGACTTTGCTGTTAAAATGTGTATATGATCCGTGTCTCACTAGCTATCACTCTGATGATATACTGAGAGAAATCAGCAGAATCTGCTAGAATGTTGTCCTAAAATTTAAGGGCTGTTACTAGCAAGGTTACATAGGTTTTCTAACTTTGTCTATTATACTCAATACTGTCATCAAAACTAGTTTGAGTGAATCTTAAAGTAAAACACCCTGATAACCCCAGAAGCCACTTTAACCTGATACGTATATCTATAGGTATATATGTATATTGAGCTTTACCTATTGCAAAATGTTTTGGAAGGATGCTGATTGGTTACATGTTCTGCTTGCCAGCAGGGAATAGTACCCAGTGATTGGGTCTGAGAAAGCTCTTCGTGTAGGGCATTAGAACTTATAAGCAAAGGAATGATTGCCTCTGTGGAATTAACACAACTAAAGCATATGTCTAATCCACACATGATTCTGAATGATTGCCTCAATGGAATTGACACAAACAGAGCATATGTCTAATCCACATATGATTCTGCTCTAAAATACACCTTCTAAAATTACAACTCAGAATTTTCCGTGAACACTTAGCTCGGTGAAAAACAGATAAAATGTATGATGTATGTTTCGCAATGTTTCCCTGGCACTTCTGGCAAACCTGTTCTCCAAAGTCTGATTCCATTCTTAATGCTGGGATGGGAAAAGACTTCACCATTAGCACGATGATCAAGCAAACTGGGTGGCTCCCCAAACCCAGCCTGAAATTAGGGGTCATTTCACTTAATGTACAGCATTTGTTGGATGTAGGTAGAAATTGGGGAATATGATTGGTCCTCTGAGTCACAGTGAGTCACAGAGGATGATGACTCACCTGTAGGGATATGGAGAGTGTGGCTTAGTCTTCACTATCATCTCCTTCATGTCATCACGGATCTTGGCGCACCATGTCTGTAAAACAGGAAATAGCAAATACTGTACTTGGCTTAGATTTAACTCGATAGAGGCACATATACCTGAATTCTTTTCAGTGCATGTAAATGCACTTTTATATTGTCTGGCTCTCAGGTTGGATATTAAAATACATGTACAGTTGAGTCCGCTTATTTCGAAGTCATTCAGATAAAAAAGGGACTTCGAATTATCCGAAATTTGAATTATCAGAATACATAGAGCAAGAGAGTTAAAAAAAATGTGGATGACAGATCAGAAATGTCGTACAAGTGTGCAGGGGGGTGGGGTGGACCTAACCCCTTTCTCTCTTGTAGCCTTATTGCAGATTCTTGCCTGTAACTTAGGTGGGCAAACACACATACACACACACACACCAGAATCGCTGCGCGGAGCATAGCACTACATGTACTTTTTTTTTACAAGCCTGGAAAAGTGCTTTCACTGTGTCAGAATAAAAAAAAAATCACGCCAAAATCGATTCGAATTAACCGGATCCTTGTTTCAAATTTCGAACCAACCGATATTTTTTAATAAAGCTTAAATAGAGAAATATTCGGTAAAATTAAACGACTTTGAAATATCCAAGAATTCGAACTATCCGGATTTGAATTATTTGGACTCAACTGTACTCATAACGAGTCATCTCGATTGTTCCCAGAATAGTCTGATACATGCCTGTGTGTGTGTGTGTGTGTGTATATAAATATATATCCATTCACTGAAATCTGCTTTGGGTCTACAAAATTGAGCGATAAAAAATTACTGCATTAGTTTAAAATAGGTTCCATCCTATGTTTTTTTTTGTTTGTAAATAATGACTATATGATTTAACAAAATCCTCAAATTCTTAAGAATCACAGTGTAAAAGCTCACGGGATAGCAAAACAACCAAAGATTTTGGTTCGTCTAGGTATGTTTGGACAAATTTTACAGCTTTCAGTGTCAGGAATGGTGAAATGTGGCAGAAGATACATTAGAGCAGCCAAAGAGAAAAGAAATTAAATCCGATCAAGGTTCAGGCAGCATTGAAGAATGAAGCTTTGCAACTTACATTCGGTGTTCTTGTGTGGACTAAAGAATATATATATATATAAGTGTATATATATATATATATATATATATATATATATATATATATATATATATATATATACACACATATATATATATACACACACACATATATATATATATTCTTTAGTATTCTTTAGTAGAATATACATACATATATATATATACACATACAGTGTATATTATAAATTATTATTCTAGCTTAAATTGAATTCTGCAAATCAGAATCAAACGCTGAGAAACACTGTCTGACCTGAGCATAGCTGAGGAAGAAGATCTGGTTATGTGTGAGATCCAGGCCTGGCAGGCGCTGTTCCTCTGTTCCCTGTCTCTTGACCAGAGCCCTGTACGCCTGCAGACAGTGGGGGAACAGGGGGAAAAGACGAAAAAATGAGGGGGGGTGAGAAGTTAAATACCTAGTATTTACATGTGACCATATATTGCTCTTTTTTTTTCTTGAAAGTATTGACAAAACACACGAGCAATGTGAAATCCATATCTCATAAGCAAATGCACAGTAGCTCTGCCCAAACGATTGATACAACCCTCTGGTAAACACATTTTAAAAACAAGTGAGTGCTGTAACTAAACCCAAACAATGGATACATTCCTCTGGTACACATACTTGACAAACAAGTGACTATCGTAACATAGCCCAAACAATGGATATACCCATCTGATACACACATACATACATACATTTGACAAACAATTGACTGTCATTACTCAGCCGAATCAACAGATACACCCTCTTTTACACATATACAGGCATTTAGCAAACAAGGGACTGATGTAACTCAATCAAAACCAAAGAGAGAGTCCTCTACCTCCAACCCAAGCTCTCACCCTCACCTTATAGCTCTGCTTGAGGCCTCCGTTGTCTGCTATATTCTCTGCCAGAGTCATCTCCCCATCAATCTGGAAAACACAATTCGATCTTTGTACAACAGTACTGCTAATAGTAATAGTCTCATTTAAACTTTACGGCTTCAGCTGTAAATATAAAGAGTAATGTAGGTGTCACACTTGCGATCTACCGCGGCTTGTAGTGTCTTCATGAGCCTACCTTACATATACTGGTCCTTTCGTAACGTTCGCTGTTAATCGGTTGTGTCTTATTGCGTTTCTTTCTATAATATGCTTTACTTTCAGTTGTGCGGTTACTGTTTCAAAATGATTTCTGCTTGATTGCTATTGTCAGAGATCTCGAGATCCTTTTTAATATTTTTTTTCATCAACAACGTAATGTTGTTTTCTTTTTGTATAATCACACTGATGTCGCCTTGGTGTGTAATGTAGATAGTTTCCAATTCTATTAACAGCCACTTTTTTTTCTAGCAGTTATGGTACATAATCAACTCACACTGTTTCCCTCCCACTTGTAGCAGCCATACTGCTCAACAAAGCAGGTGGTCTGGGCTTCGTAGCCCTCCTTGTCCTCGTCTGTCCACCAAGGGCTGACTTTGCCTGTACCATCATATCTGCTGCCTGAGAGAGAGAGACAGTGGAGGTAACAAGACTCTCAGACATGTGCCTACTTTAATACTTCAGTTTTAAATTTTCTTTGACCAGAAAGGTTTGGAGAAATAGATTTTAACATAAAATTTTACAAAATAATGCAGTGACACAATATGAGAGACTCAAGCCATGGAAGACCATAATTATAGAGACGTGATGACCGAGCCATCTTTACAATTATGCCCCTTTCACGGGCATGTATTATTATTCTTTGCCTCAGTCTCTTCATCACTGTTTTTTTTGTTCTTATTCTTTCACTAAAAAAGGCATGCTATTAAAGAACACGATGTTTAGGCCTACTTTAAACTTTATATTATTTTTGCTTATTCCCACAAGTTCAGTTTTACCTTTTAATATGCATGTTGGAAACATAACAGATTTCCACGACAAAAACTATGGATATATTTCAGCACAACCAACCAACGGCAATACCAATTAGTTAAAGAAGGAAAAAAAAAAGACCAATCGAGAAACAATCGAGCGATTATCATATAAATCTATATTTTCATGCTTATAATAATCAGAAAATAGGATCACAAAATTGGGGTTTTATTACAATCATTCAGCAAGAAATCTCTTGGTTGATTAGAAGGTAAAAAAAAAGATACTGAGAACTATGCACTGTAGTATTTGTCATACTACTTCGTATCACTCTATTAGGGAAGACAACACATTCAGATATGTGTGCAAAATAATGAAACTGGAGATAGGGTGGTTTCTCATCCTCTTCACATGCCCTGTTTTTAACTATGAAAAAATATTGCACCCGTGTGACTTATGCTGCTCCCACTTTACAGACTATAGAAAAAAAAACCTTGCAGTTAAGCTATCAGATATCGACCTTGCTTTAAAAACTTTTTGCAAATGAGGGCAAAAAAAATAATTAAAAAAAATAATAATGATGATGATGATGATGATGATGGTGGTGGTGGTAGTGGTGATGGTGGTTATGAAAATGACCACTGCGAAAACAACAACAACACAATAATAATAATAATAATAATAATAATAATAATAATAATAATAATAATAATAATAATAATAATAATAGTAGTAGTAGTAGTAGTAGTAGTAGTAGTAGTAGTTGTAGTGGTGGTAGTAGTAGTGGTATTTGTAGTAGTTGAGGTAGTAGTAGTAGTAGTAGTAGTAGTAGTAGTAGTAGTAGTAGTAGTAGTAGTAGTAGTAGTAGTAGTAGTAGTAGTAGTAGTAGTAGAGGTAGGGGTAGTGGTAGTGGTAGTAGTGGTAGTAGTAGTAGTAGTAGTAGTAGTAGTAGTAGTAGTAGTAGTAGTAGTAGTAGTAGTAGTAGTAGTAGTGGTAGTAGTAGTAGTAGTACTAGTAGTAGTAGTAGTAGTAGTAGTAGTAGTAGTAGTAGTAGGGGTAGTAGTAGTAGTAGTAGTAGTAGTGGTAGTAGTAGTAGTAGTAGTAGTAGTAGTAGTAGTAGTAGTAGTAGTAGTAGTAGTAGTAGTAGTAGTAGTAGTAGATGGTGACTCATCAGCCACACTAAAATAGCCAAATGTCTGGATAACTTTCATTGAGATGCGGGCCAAGAATCTCAAACATTGAATACATACTGATTATGAGATGTATCTCTCTCTCTCTCTCTCTCTCTCTCTCTCTCTCTCTCTCTCTCTCTCTCTCTCTCTCTCTCTCTCTCTCTCTCTCTCTCTCTCTCTCTCTCTCCTCTTTTCTTTAAACACATACACACGTTCTCTCTCCTTATGCCTGCCTTTTTTTTATTTTTATCTCTTTTCACCCTTCAATTATTGATTAATTTTTTAATTTATTCTGTCAACCAAGAATGAACATCCTTTTTCTTCCTTAAACTATTGCTAGAATCTATCATTTTTTAATGGTAATTTTGGGCTCAGCTTACTTCAATTAGTCATATCATTGCATAGAAAACAACGATTGAAGGGAATGATCTAAAGACAAACATTGGTCACGTCTCTACATTCCTGAGACTAGAGGCAGCAAACCAAACAGGCAAGGAAGGTTATCCTCACCAACTTACCATTCACACCGAACCCTTTGGTTAGTTCTGCTCCAATAAGGGAGCCAACGCTGGCATAGTTCTGGGAACTGAAGGGGAGAAAACCGTGAAGTTTACAAAATTACAAAATTTTAAAAGCCACTGTGTACTCAGCTGCCACAATAAAGTTCAAGGACGCCAATTTCATTGTCCAGAACTGTGGATAAAATCAGGCCAGGCTGGAAGTGAAGATTTCCAAAAACTCCGACTTACCGTGCATGCCAAATCCCTTGGTAATGTCACGACCGAGCCACGCCCCACCGCCACCATAGTTCATAGAGCTAGACATAGCAGAAATAATTGAAGGAAAAGGCGGAAAACTAAGGAAAGTTGGTGCAGCAAAAGTAGTGAAGAAAAGTTTATATTAGAATAATACCAGGGAATGAATGTATCGCGTTTATAAAATAACAATACTTATAAAGACCTTGATTTTTTTCCACCAATTTGAGCAAGATCTAGTCTAATTTTTGGTTTTGAACTTGGTTAAGAAAATGATATAGTTTGAAGTAAATGCATACTAAGGCTGCTCCGAAAACAGAAAAAGAGTTTTGCAGGCAGTTAACATAATGCAATCTTTGTCAATGCTTTAATTGTTAGTAGAAAGAAAAAAAGTTTGTTGATTTTATTCCATGTTCAGCCTTGAAAATGTAGACTATTGTACTAATTATATTGAAGTATAACTATGCAGAAACCAGAAAAAAGTAGGAATAAGGCAAGTTTATTTCATGTATCAAACAAAAGTTTCAGAAATCTAGAGTAAATGATTTTCTCACTTTTACCACTTTTAACCTTTAACAGCTGGACCGTTGGTTGCTCTATGTACTGTATTCAGGGATAAACCAGACATGATTGGCCTTTGGTCTCTTAGAGACCCAAACGGAAATTTTGTCATTCAGAAAATTGAATGAAGCCCTCCTTTGTCAAGAAAGCACAAAGTTTGGGTAAATATTATAAGATAGCCGGGAACTTGGTGATGGTTGTTGGACACTTTCCACGTGCCAGACCACAGCTCCTAGCTCCTTTCATGAATTAAATGCTAGATCTATGTCTAAAGCAATTTATACTAATGCCAGATCAGAGGAACATTTCCTACCTGGGGTAGTTTGGGCTGAACAGTGGTGGCTGCAAGATGGCGGCGGGGAAAGCTGGAGAAAAAAAGAACACATAAATCATGTCTTATTGCCCTTGGAAATCCATGGAAAATAATTTTTTAAATGCAATTTTGTATTAATTTACTTTCTTTTATATTTATATTATGAAAGAGTTAAGTTATAAATCCAATCTTTAAACGTTTGAATTAAATTTCTACTGTTCCAAGACTAACGTCTGTCAATATTATTAAATGTGAAATAAAAATCCAATGCCAATAAATGCAATGGGAGATTTGCACACAACACAACAATAATCTAAGACAAAAGCTTACTCAAATCGTTCTCCAGGTGGCTGTAGCCTGATTCAAGAGAAGCAGGAAAGTCTTTGATCCACCTAAAAAGAAAATATTGGATGTATGACAGAATTTGCTGTAGTAGTTATTAAATTTATAAGCTTATTACAAGTAACTTATTTCATTCAGCGCCTTTCATTTCTAACTTCATTTGTTTGATTTATACTATAATAGATTTACACCCCTGACGCACACGCACAATTTTTGTCCTTCTCTGCCATAATCAAGGCACAAAATTTTGACATACATGTCATTCTAATTCGATTTAAAAACTATATTCTTGAAGTAGCACAGTAAACCCATGTACAAAACTTCGTAAATTGACAGATCTAAGCTAGAACTAGAGTAATTCTCCTGCCCCAACAAACCCAGCATTGTGAGATTCAAAACAGGATCATAACATTTTCCCCGCTCCAACAAACCCAGAAATTGTGAGATTCAATCTAGACAAAAATTTTCTCCGCCCTAACAAACCCAGCAACTGTGAGATCCAATACGGGATCACAAAATTTTCCCGCACTAACAAACCCAGCAATTGTGAGATTCAATCTAGGACTATAACATTTTCCCCACTCTAACAAAACCAGCAATTGTGAGATTCAACCTATATGACCATGACAGCTTGTTTTTTTTAAACTCACTCCTTCCTTTTCGGTCTTCCCAGCAAGCTTTGTAAGGTTTTGCTCGTCTTGTATCTTTTGTGGTCGACCATCATCTCCAGATACTTGAGCTCATCAATTTCAAACTGGGACATCAGCGGGATTAAATCAATATATTGAAGGGCAGTGGGAAAAAAATGAATGCTTAATGGGTGGATTTAAACAGAGCACGGATGAGAGAGAAAGACTCAAAGCGAGACAGTAGATGAGGTATGGTCAGAGTTTGTGCAGAGTTAAGTGTAGAGTTGTGGTCAGATTCCTTCGATCTTTCACGGGTAGATAAGTTTTGTAGATGGACAAGAAAATCTATCATTTCGAGAGCAAGAGTGAGTTTATTGTCTTACTTTTGTGACTTGGATTAAACAAGGTAAAGACAATGTTGAGTACAACAACGTTTGCGAAAACATTTGTTTGATATAGAAAGAAAAACAGATTGTGGTTCCTCATACCAGTATTAAAGCGGTTTGTCTGTAAGCATCTATGAGAGTAGCACTTCCAAAAACTAAAACTCTCATCAAAATCAAAACTAAGCATTTACCCATTAGTAAAATATACATCGTCTCACAGATAAGAACTCACAATTATTTTCACTAAAAACGGTACGGACATTAGCATTTTAAAAGCATACATATTTCAATTAAAAACAAGTAGCAGTGAATTGTGTAAATACAAAGGCAGCTCTGAAACTGGAGAATATATTTATTGTCTAGCTCGGCGGGGGGTGTCGAGGAAGACAAGTTGTACGGTAGCAAAGAAGCTGTTCATCCAATGTATAGTGGCCTTTATCGAAGAAGTCAAACTAAAAAAATCTTTAAGCTAAGGCAAATTAAGAAGGAAAGATTAAAAAAAAGGCAGAGAAGGTAAATAAAGAAACTTACAGCCTTGAGGATTTTGTTGAGCTTTTCATCATCCATAATATAGTCTGGGTAGGCGATCTTGGCCTCAATACGTTTCAACTGGAACATTAGACAGCAAGAGAGTTGGTCAGGTGCAAAGGAATCTATTGGGCAGAGGGGAAAGGGATACTCGTACAGAGAGATGGGCAGAGAAAGAGCCAGAGAGTGAGAGAGAGAGAGAGAGAGAGAGAGAGAGAGAGAGAGAGAGAGAGAGAGAGAGAGAGAGAGGAAGAGAGAGATACAGAGAGAGAGAGACAGAGAGAGAGAGAGAGAGAGAGACAGACAGACAGACAGACAGACAGACAGACAGACAGACAGATAGACAGACAGACATAAGAGTACATGTAGGATAGATGTCAACAAATATCTCAGTTTTATCATAAACAAGAGAAAAGAGACATGATTTAGATGAGAATAAATAAGAACAGAACGTGCAAAAATTAATTAAGGAAGAAAGCTTTATCAGTTAAAGAGTCAAGCAAAGGAAGTTGAGTCAGTCCTGAGATTGAAGGTGATTAGAACTTGATATAATCATGATCTCCATACCTTGTCCTCGGCTTTCACCTTGGTCTCGACTGTCATCCAAGAGTTGGTCAGTATCATGTCATTGAAGGCTCGCCTCAGATCCTTGACCATCACGTCCATCTGGACTCAAGGGGAGATAAGATGTTGTGATTTTTGGCTAAAAATCTAGACATAATTCTTTGTGTGAATTGTAAGTATATGTATAAGTAACCTGCTTGTTGAGTCTTGTAGTCTTTTTTGTTGAATGAATCGATTAAACACTTGGCAATGTTCTTCACAGTAAGCTACCACAGGTTTAACCAGTTACTAAAAGTTGCTAGAGTTCATATGAGAGCAATACAACATTTTTACATGATTCCAAACCAAGATGCTGTTTGATCATGGTCCAAAATGGTAACGTGATTCCACAACGCCTTATAAGCTTTTTAAAGAAATGCTGTAGAACACAGAAGCAAACATACTGTGACTCTGACTGACCTTTTCCCTGGACTCTTTGGAGAAGTGCTGGTCCACATACAACCTGCTAACAGCCTCGGGGAACAGTGTGCTGGTTTGCTTGATGCACAGCTTCCAGCGCTCCCTACCTGGCACATCTAGGGCATCCTGGTCACGCACACACACACACAGAGAGACAAGTTCGGGGAAATCAGGTGATTAACATGAGGTAACAGGTGACAAGTAACAGGTATATGTGGATTCTTTGTCTACTGAAGCTAATCTTAGGTAATGTAACAGAATTATGTTGATTCATGATATAAATATCTACATAACAAAAAGAGAGCTGAGGAGAAGTAACACCCTTGTCCTCCACTTGAAACACTATTGCCGTATGAAGAGAATTTAAGGTAAAATCTTCTATATCTATGAAAAGCTCCCACAGTTGAGCACTCTTATCAATTATTCTAAATTATCTTCAAACTATGTATATATATAATTTATGCTTGTGTTTCTCTAACTCACCCAATAGAAGCAAAAGACATAATTTATTTTGATTCATGACTTAAATATCTAGATAACATGAGTGTTTGGTATATGTGTGTGCTTGTGGCTCTCTCAATCCCTCAACATAAGTAAAAAACTTAATTTATGTTTATTCATAACATTAATAGCTCAACAAGTATACGACTCACTAATATAGGCAAAATAAGCAACTCATATAGATATTCAGATTATGGATTTTTTCCAGCTAAAAAAACAATGAGTGATGTGAGTTCTTTGCACTTAGTTCATTTACCAAGGTAGCAACAAGGTTATGTGGAATCTGGGAGGGGGGGGGGGTTCAACTCATTTTGCATGAGGATTGGAAATGCAATCATTACACCAATTAAAGCTTTATTAGCTACACCAATCCACGCTGTAATCATTACATCAATAAAAGTGCAATGACTTGAGTAATTGAGACTGCATCGAATATAACAATTTAAAAAGAATTGAAGTATATCATCATTCTTTTATTATATTCATAAATACTGTCAAATACAAAATCACCCAAGAAGACAGTTGCCACTCACAAAATACTGCAAAGACAAGATATTGCGGCTGGCTATGATAGAAAATTCTAGTGAAGCAGATACGGCGCCATAAGTTTTACAGTACAGCTTATCTACTAGTGCCAGGCAATAGACAATCAGTGTGCCAACTTCAGCTACCACAGGATAATCGCAAGATAGTTTTTGAAGCGCCACAAATACAGTTCTCTATACAAACTACTGAGATTTGACAAGAAAAAGCACTGTCTGTGACAATAAAACAATATTCTACATTGTTCGTGCAAAGAGTGAGAGCTTCCACTGCAACCACTAGAGATGCAAACCAAAGAGATGGAGAGGAAAACTGTAGGTCTAGTCTGTGCTTCAATGATGATGATGTTGGTAATGGTGATGATGCTGATGGTAGAAATAATGGTTATGAGGATGATGGTATTGCGAATAATTCAGATGATAATTATGATGATGATGATGATGATAGTGGTGGTGGTGGTAGTAATAATGATGATGATGATGATGATAGTGGTGGTGGTAATTGTCGTGGTAATAGCAATGAGGAAGAAAATGATGAAGGTGATAATGGCAATATGGTTATGGGACTGAAAGAGATGATAAGATGACGATGATCCTAATGGTGATAATGATGGAGATGAAAAAGATCTTGAAGGTAATGATGGTGATGATTATAATGATGATGACGATGATGGTAATGGTGGTGGTGCGAATGTTACAAATAAAGATAATGGTGATGATGATGATGATGATGATGATGATGATGATGATGATGATGATGATGATGACAATGATAAAGATGGTAATGATGATGATGATAATGATCATGATCGTGATGATGATGATAATAATGATAATGATGACAATGATAAAGATAATGATGATCATGATGACAGAATCAAGTATGCAAAATACTTGTGAAACCTAAAGAGAGGCAAGCATCAGACAAAAATCTAAACTTTCACCACAGTTACGTACTGGGGACTCTTTCTCGCCCTGGAAGACATCCTGTGGAACAGAGCATGTCACAGTCACATTGATTACAACCTACAAGAGTCCTATGATCGCATTGGCTGATTAAGTGAACTATCCTTGGAGTTTCCAAAGTATTACAAGATTTATAGTCTTCTTTTTTGTTGCTAACTCCCAAGCAATATAGAACGGGATATACTGCATGATAGTGTGTCAAGGAAAGACTAATTAGTTTTAAAGTAAGATGATGGAGATAATGAGGAGTGGAATAATGTTGCTTACAACAACCCAGATGAGCAATCCCAACTGACCTTCCTGTAGATGTCGTAGATTCGTGTGAAGTCGGTACCCAGCCAGGCAGTGTATTTCAGTAGGTTGGACATCATGTAGTTGGCTAGAACTCTGTTTGTGTGGGAGAGACAGGAATACACAAACTGACCCTCCACCTCAATATGTGCTTACAGTTAAACTGGTTAAACAGACCCTCAGCGTTACTGTATAAAATCAGGGTATAACGTTACCGTCAGTATCAAAGTTTAATGGTTATCAGAAACATGGCTATATAATCTAAGGCCCTAAATGCTTCAAAGCTAGTTGGCAAATTGATTCTACATTTGATGTTATTCTCTCCTCTCTAAAGGCCAGATAGAACCGGAGACAGGATTATTTTTTCCATCACAAAAAATTGAAAAAAAAAAAAATCCGATAAAGACCTAAAAAAAAATAAGAAAGAAAAAAAGGGCTTAGCCTTTCATTTTTTTTATCATGATTGATTGTGTCCAACTCTTGGATGACTTTCACACAGGCTCAAGTCTTGTCTGTCTCTTGGATGATTTTCCCAAATTTGTCCAAGTGCGCACGCTTACCTTTTGTCTGTGTCTTTGATGATTTTCCACAACTTGTCCAGGTACTCGGGCTCACCTTTTGTCCATATCTTGAATCACTTTCCTTATTTGACTAAGTGTGCAGGCTTACCTTTTGTCCGTGTCTTGAATCACTTTCCTTATTTGACTAAGTGTGCAGGCTTACCTTTTGTCCGTATCTTGAATCACTTTCCTTATTTGACTAAGTGTGCAGGCTTACCTTTTGTCCGTGTCTTGGATGATTTTTCCCAATTTGTCCAGGTACTCAGGCTCCTGGTTGATTATCTGCTCCTCTTCATCGATGACAATACCGCCTCCGTCAGGGTTTGCCCCGATACCTTGGAAGACTTCCAGCCAGTTCAGCTATCACACAAATAGCGAGAGATTTGAGGAAAAAAACATAAAATATCAGGAGGAACAAACGTTTCAATTTTAATTAAATACACATCACTAAATGTATCGATGACAAAGTTGGCCATTATGAAGCATTTCAGATGTTTCAAAATATGAGAAAGGATTCAATTTTCAATTTAAATGTGTCAGAGGAACATGAAATATTATCAGAGGCTCTTCCACCTGACTCCCATAAGCTGCAGGAAAGTCAGAAAAAATGTTGTCGTAAAATATTTTTTTTTTAATTTTAGAATATGTATTATTCATTTATTTCATTTACAAAAGGTAATAATTAAGTTGTTTCCAGTATTTTGTAGAGCTGTATGCTTCAACTGCGACCGGCTGGGGAATGTTACTGTTAAATACAAGTCTTAGAGACAGGACATGCCAAAGTTTGGGTCATGGGGCAAACCTAACGCTTGCCTCAATGTTGGGTAATTTTACAACTTCGGTACTAGTGTAAACACAGTGACAAACAGATGGACAGACAGAGAAATAGACAGGGACAGAGGCTGAGTGCATACATACTGACAGACACAAAAAAGCAAATATATAACCAAAGACATATAAAAATAGATGGTTTGAATATTAAAAATTCACAGAGATAAAAAGGATAGATAAAGAGGATGAACATAATTATCTCGAAATGAGGCAAGTCTCAGTGATGGATGTACATAGAGATAGTCACATGTAAAAATTCCGAAAGTCTTACCCAAGGGTATTCACTCTTGAGCAGTCTGGTGTTGGTCGGGTTGTACTTGTCTTCCAGATTCTTCTTCTCTATCGGGTCACGCATTATCTGGGGATAGTGAAAGAAGTGAGGATAGAAGTTCGCTGGGGCCTGGTGATGCTTGCTTCGAGCATGGTGGAGTGTTTAGATGAAGTGGTGAACCAATTGTAATGGTCTTATTAACAGATCTAGAACTGTTTAAATATTGATATCCAAATTCGAGACAAAAACCGGCGTTTATTGCTATAAATGACGAGCGGTCATCAGCCACTATCATTACACAGGAGATAATCCAATGCCCTGAATTTTGACCAGTGGACTATGTTACCTTAGCGAGGCTGATCTCAAATTGGATGATGTTGTCCACATCAGCCTCAGCAGTGGCCTTGTCAGCTCCCAGCAGCACCAGGACGTCCACTAGCCAGGTCTTCCTCTGCTCCATGGTCGGGTTGTCTGCCCCTAGTCTGTAGATCTTCTGGTCCTTCAGGCTCAGCATTGCATCGCCCATCTAGAGGGGATTGGGGGTGGGGGAGGGGGCAGATAGGTTAGTGGTCAGGTTTAAAGGGGTTGTTCTTTCTGGATTTTATGAGGATTGGGAGAGCAGAAGAGAGTGAGAGACAGAAAGATAGGATAGAGATGGGAGGAAGTAAATGGACGAAAACGGTCAAAGAAAGATGAGAAGAGAGAGAACAAGTCGAATAAAAGCAATATGTCAAAACATAAATAAATAAACAGAAATAGAAATAGATAAATAAATAAACAAGTATTTAAATAAATAAACAAATAAATGAAAAAAATGAAAGGAGGTTTTCATTCTTTGTGACTGTGTCAATAAGCTTTTGGAAAAATTACTATATCGCAATTGTTCTAAGCTGCTGAAATGTTTCTTTTCATTAGTTCAACAACAAAAGTGGTGGAAGGAGAGACATACAACAAGCATTGAAGCTTTAAAATCCTACTTCCAATAAAAGAAAATATACTCACATATATCCTATTGGCATCTGGATTTCTGAAATCTCTGTCAATTACAATGGAAAACAGTGGAGTCTCACCTGGGAAAGAAGAGAATGGAGGTATTTACTACTACACTCACAAAATCATAGCTGTCTCCATATTGCTATTTGGCCTAATGAAGAGGTTGCAGAAATAGGATGTGGAAATGAATCTTAGTTTTCTCTGTTATAATGCATATTCGGTTGGAATTTTAAAATAAAGAATGGTCGATATAAATGAGCCTTCTCTGACTCGACCGTATCTTTCAAAATTCTGAAGAAACAATTCTTTCAATTATTTTTGTATGGCAGTGAGAAAGAGAAGTGAGAAGGAAGAGAAGGGGCATGATGCGGTGCCACTGGAGTAAGTACTAAGGTGGGAGATGTTGAGGAGGAAACTGAGTTGATTGAAATCTGGCCAACTTCGCACTGACCTAGTTTCGCCATATTAATGATCGTCTTTTCGAGAGAGAAATCAGCTTGGGTCTCGTTCCAGTCCTCGGCCAGAGTGGGAAACTCGCCGACACTAGCGAGAAACTCCAGGAATGGCTTGCTTCCTCTGTCATCAATTCGCGCTGGCAGACGTGGAGAGACAATAAAATACAGTAAGGGTGAAATCTGGTATTTCTCATTGTCATTGAATGAGCCCCTTGGCATAAGGGAACATCAGTGTGAGCTAACTGCAAAGTTGTTTTCTTGTGCCATTTTCAATCTTTGTAGAACTAATTAGGTAAATCGAAGTTTTCAAACAGGTCTATATCTTACCCAACTTCATGCAGCCCCTATAGAACTAACCAGGTTATGTTAAAAAGTTTCCAAATAATCCATATCTTACCCAAGTTCATGTAGCCCCTATAGAACTAATCAGGTCATGTTAAAAAGTTTTTAAATGGTCCATATCTTACCCAAGTTCATGTAGCCCCTATATAACTTAACAGGTTATATTAAGAAGTTTTCAAACAGGTCCATATTTACCCAAGTTCATGTAGCCCGAATAGAACTAACCAGGTTATATTAAGAAGTTTTCAAACAGGTCCATATCTTACCCAAGTTCATGTAGCCCCTATAGAACTAACCAGATTATATTAAGAAGTTTTCAAACACGTCCATATCTTACCCAAGTTCATGCAGCCTCTGTAGAATTCCCTGGGTTTTATCTCGTAATCCTGGTTGTCTTTGCTAATTCTCTCCTCCAACAAATCTGAGAAAAGATTAACCCAACATAGTGTCAGGTTACTGAGAAAAAGTGATTCTTACTCCAGCCAACATTAAATGATATTTTGCCATCTGCCGTAAAAACTCAAGTTGTCCTACAGAGACAGATGTGGCCAAGTGAATTATTGCACATATATGCAATGTGTATTCATTGCTGTATGTTCTTACCATCCTTCTTTGAGTAAATACATGAGGATCAGAGAGTTCCTTCATTGATTAGCCGCTTGTTTGTTTGTTTGTTTTTATTGAATCCAAAAATATCAAATGTTCATCAGGGAAACATTTTACACTGTTTAGATCTATTGAGAAATGGCGATTCAAAAATCTTGTAAAATTAAGCCTAAAATAATAACATGCCGGAAAAAAAGGCATCTTTCTAGTTTTGTTGGTGGTGATGATAGGAGTGGCGGTGGTTGTAATGATTGTTATTGTGATGGTGATAGCGGAAGCGTTAGTAGAAATAGAGAGGTAGTGGTAACAGTATTTGAATTTAAGTTATATATGGCGACAGTGCTTTTGTAGAAATCTGACATGGCGCACGTCAGGTTGACGAGAAAGAACAGCTAGATGTAGATCTACACATTTCTCTCTCTCTCTCTCTCTCTCTCTCTCTCTCTCTCTCTCTCTCTCTCTCTCTCTCTCTCTCTCTCTCTCTCTCTCTCCCTCTCTCTCTCTCTTTCTCTCTGTGTCTCTCTCTGTGTCTCACTCTCTTTCTCTCTCTGTCTCTCTCTCTGTCTCTCTGTCTTTCTCTCTCTCTTTCTCTCTCTCTCCCTCTTTCTTTCTCTCTCTGTCTCTCTCTCTTTCTCTCTCTCTCTCTCTTTATCTCTCTCTGTGTCTCTCTCTCTTTCTCGCTCTTTCTCTCTCTCTGTCTTTCTCTCTCTCTCCCTCTTTCTTTCTCTCTCTGTCTCTCTCTTTATCTCTCTCTCTGTGTCTCTCTCTCTCTCTCTCTCTCTCTCTCTCTCTCTCTCTCACATCTCATGTTCCTATTGAAGTCTTCCTCCACGATGGTGGACGTATCGCGCATCGTCTCTGTGGGGGACAGCGTCTCCTTCCTCATCCAGCCGCCACACGCGTACTCGTAGAAGTTGTCACACGGGCTCTTAGTCTCGTCCATGTATCCCTTCAGTCTGGACGCTGGGGAGTGACATATACAGGAACACGCGGTTATTACGTCAAGTCATGGTAAAGATTGTCACACGGGCTCTTAGTCTCGTCCATGTACCCTTTCAGTCTGGACGCTGGGGAGTGATATATACAGAAACAGACGGTTAGTTAAGTCAAGGTCACGGTCAAGATTGTCACACGGGCTCTTAGTCTCTACCATGTACCCCTTCAGTCTAGACGCTGGGGGATGACAGTATACAGAAAAACGCAGTTATTAGGTCAAGTCAAGGTAAAGATTGCCACACGGGCTTTTACTTTCGACCATGTACCCCTTCAGTCTGGACGTTGGGGGATGACATACAGAAACATACATTAAGTTAGGTCAAGGGCACGGTAAAGATTTTGTCACATGGGCTCTTACTCTCGAACCCCGTCAGTCTGGACGCTTTGGGGGGCGGGGAGAGGGGGGAGGGGGAGGGGGTGACATAATATGTCACAGAATACAGAAACACGAGGTTAAGGTCACGGTAAAAATAGTCTTACTTGGGTCATTTGCCATACTACTTTTTATTCAGAAATATCTTTCAATGATCTCCTTAAAGCCTGGCTCAAACTTTTCTAAACTGTGGCTCTAGAGTTCGGCAGTTCGCTAACAGAGATAAATATCATGGGCGAACAATGTTAAAGCCTGGCTCAAACTTTTCTAAACTGTGGCTCTAGAGTTCGGCAGTTCGCTAACAGAGATAAAAATATTATGGGCGAACAATGTTAAAGCCTGGCTCAAACTTTTCTAAACTGTGGCTCTAGAGTTCGGCAGTTCGCTAACAGAGATAAATATCATGGGCGAACAATGTTAAAGCCTGGCTCAAACTTTTCTAAACTGTGGCTCTAGAGTTCGGCAGTTCGCTAACAGAGATAAATATTATGGGCGAACAATGTTAAAGCCTGGCTCAAACTTTTCTAAACTGTGGCTCTAGAGTTCGGCAGTTCGCTAACAGAGATAAATATTATGGGCGAACAATGTTAAAGCCTGGCTCAAACTTTTCTAAACTGTGGCTCTAGAGTTCGGCAGTTCGCTAACAGAGATAAATATCATGGGCGAACAATGTTTGAACAAATATGCAAGTTAGGCCCAGAACATTGTGAATCCTGTGAAATCTTCCTTCTAGCGGTAAGACGTATTGGCACTCAATTTCACTCACTAACTTCTTACTATTTAATCAGCGCTCTTCCCTCTCCCCCTACACTTTTTTTGAAAAATATTTTTGGTCTTCAGATAAAAGATTTCTAGAATAAAGACAGCAAGAAAGGCAGATATGCCTTTAGTGAACTAAGGGCAGAGAAGCAGAGGAGACCAAAAAAAAAACAAAAAAAAAAAAACAAGTAGAGAAAGAGTTAGAGAAGGAGGTAGAGAGAGAGAGTGAGATAGATAGAGAGACACACAGACAGACAGATAGACACTGAGAGAGAGAGAGAGAGAGAGAGAGAGAGAGAGAGAGAGAGAGAGAGAGAGAGAGAGAGAGAGAGAGAAAGACAGAGAGCGCTTGACTTACCGGCCTTGACACAGTCGTCCGTCAGACAGGTGCCTGGGACAGAGGAAAAAAAATTAAAATAAACAAACTGTTGTGAAACATGTAGTGAAATATTTATAATTTAAGCAGTTTAAAAGTGCAAAACAATGTTCAAGAAACAACACCAGCAATTATTTCAGTTTTGTTTATATTTTCAATTGAGAGAAATAAAAATGCAGATACCTCAGAGGTTATCTCCCCCTACTTCAATACTTAATGTTTATATTCAGAGATTTAATCTTTCTCCCAACCGTCGATGGTGGATTGGGTGTGGAGACTCAGCTCAGCCCCCCATGACTCACCCTCCGGAGGAGAGGAGAAGAAGTAGTAGACGAGGAAGGCGGCGGCACACAGCAGCACAATGATGAGAATGATGATGATGAGGACGAGGAGAACCTTCTCCAGGGTGCTTCTCTTGTCCATACAACCTTGGCGAGGGGGCGGGGCATCAGGTGGGATGGGCGTGATCGGTTGAGTGACAGCCACGGTGGGCGGGACTTCCTCTGGTGGGGGTGGGGGCGGATCGGGGTCCACCCTGGAAGAATACATAACCAAAGACGGAAAAAAGGTTAACATTTGAGCGTGGAAAGAAGTTGACGTGAGATATATATGTGGTTTTTGTGTGGGTGTCCTTTTTTTTCTTTTCTTTTCTTTTCTTTTTTTTTTTTTTTTGGGGGGGGGGGGTGTGAGAGAGAGAGAGAGAGAGAGAGAGAGAGAGAGAGAGAGAGAGAGAGAGAGAGAGAGAGAGAGAGGGAGGGAGGGAGGGGGGAATAGAGGGAAGCAAATGGAAGATGGGAGATGATCTGAAAAAGATACCGTTGGTTTTTTTTGGACTGAAAACATACAAATACACTCCCATGTTTGTGAACATCTTAATGTGTGACGATCAGCGTTCAGTGCACCAGAGTTATTTGCCCTTGGGTCTACATTCTTACTACCACTACCACTGGTCAGATGATTGGCCTAGATGCTTGGTAAAATGGGATTGATTAGATATTGGGCTTAGCGGGAGAGGAGGTTCAAATTCCCTTCTGGAATTTCCGATAGTTTTCTCTTATCCTAAAGCCTTAATTTCACACCATGTCACAGATCAGCCGCAAACTTAAAACCGTGAATTA
Source organism: Elysia crispata (assembly GCA_033675545.1). NCBI lineage: Eukaryota > Metazoa > Mollusca > Gastropoda > Plakobranchidae > Elysia > Elysia crispata. The sequence goes on from JAWDGP010006085.1 coordinate 372,031, forward strand.
TAAAGTTGTTTAATCGTAAGTTCAAGCTATCAATCAATCAGCCATTTTATCTAACAATCCCGTCATAGATAAGATGACCGAGCGTAAGGCGTGTTTCAAACATGAAAAAAAAAGATGATCGAAACAGATGAAACGGACTTGTCCCTGCCTGTAACTTTGATCAGGGATTACTGCCATTACGCCGCCCAGTGTGAGACTCTTCCAAAAACAGGTGCCGTATCGAGGTGCAGGTTCGATCCCTACCCATTCCATCTGCCCTTATGTTTTCACGTCTTTCGTCTTATTTGTCCGTCTCGAGCTAGATCTAGGTTTGTTGTTCATTTTGCTATACTATTTATTTCTTTATTTACCGTCACTTGCATCTTTAGATCCTTAGGTCTAGCTCCGCCTGTCTTTAGCGTTGTTTGACTGCCTTCTTTATTTCTATATTAAAATTATGTCTTTCAGTCAAATGTGCATCTTTCTAAGATCCGCTAGAGGCTAGTTTGTTTATATCCTGTAAAAATATGGACTTGATCCATCTTAGCGATTCAACTTCTTAGTCTATTCAAGCTAGCATGAAAGTCACTGTTCCTGAAGCATCTATTTTTGTACATGTGAAAGGCTCATTTGTTAAGTGCCTGGTCTTGACTCGGCAAGGCGATGAGTGCCGTATCGAGGCGCAGGTTCGATCCCTATTCATTCCATCTGTTATTATGTTTCCACGTCTTTCGTCTTATTTGTCGATCTCGAGTTAGATCTAGGCTTTTGTTGCTTTTTCTATACTAAAAACAGATGGTTACCTCGCATCACGGAATGTCAGCAAACTGGAGGCAATAGCTAAATGAAGAGATTTCATCAATTACAAGTAAAGATGGTCACTACTTCTGTTATCCACGCGAGAATGTTATACGTTATAGGCCATCTTCCTCAGTGGCTGGGGCGGCAGAGGTGTGGGCAGACATGTCAGTATCAATCTCCATCTCAACTCATTACCGGTACAGCACAAGTCTCGCAGCTTCCTCGTCACATTATACCCATGGTGGGAATGCCGCACTGAATGGGAGTAGCAGAATCGACTTCCATATCAGGAGCTGCAGATTCGATTCTTGCTCAGCTAAAAACTAGAGAGCCATTCTGTATCTTTAATGATGAGGAAGCTGTGTGAACCAAACTGATAAGATGATTTAAAGCAGCATACAGCCTGTTAATTCTATCAAAGAACCTGGGAATGGCAGAGCGGGGGATCCACCGGTGATGTAACTAGTGATGGAAAAAGGTGGGGTTGAGGGAGGAGTCTGTGGCTTAGATCAAGGGGAGGGGGGGGGGGGAGGGTGATATCTAGGTTCACAGGTTAAATTTGTCCAGGAGATGGTCAGAGGTTAGAAAAATTCGAGCTGTGGTCAACTGTGGAATCTCTAAAGATTTAAGATCTACACACTATCTCCCAGAATCTGATAAGATTCGAGTACATCTAGTTGAGCATGTATAAAGACGTTATTCGGTAAGTGTTCTTCCAAAACATTCGCTCAGAGTCTGTCAGAGAGACTAGCACCTGTAGACCTGGATACATCGGACGGTAGAGAGAGGAGGAGGGGATGGACATACAGGAAGAGATAGATAGATAGATAGAAGAATAGAGAGAGAGGGAGACAGAGAGAGACATAGAGAGACAGAGAAAGAGAGACAGAGACAGAGAGAGACAGATACAGAGAAAGAGAGAAAGAGAGATACAGAGACAGAGAAAGAGAGAAAGAGAGATACAGAGACAGACAGACAGACAGACAGACAGAGAAAGGGAGAGACAGTCAGATAAAGAGAGAGACAGAGATAGAGAGAGAGAGAGAGAAAGAGAGAGAGAGAGAGAGAGAGAGAGAGAGAGAGAGAGAGAGAGAGAGAGAGAGAGAGAGAGAGAGAGAGAAAACGACAGATATACAGACTATTTTGCTGGAGGAAGACTGATATTTCCAGCCTTCACAAGACAATCTCGATATCTCTTTTCAAGGGAGAGAAGTTCCGACAGGAACCTCCTATTTATATTTGCGAACACAGACAATGGGAATTCACTTAATGGATTTACAAAGATCAATGCCATCTTTAGCTGCCATTATTCTCTAAGAGTGCTATACAGTGAGTTCCGGTTGATCTATCACGTATTATTATCTGATTATTTCCGACCAAGATGCGGATATTAACCGATTCTTTATCAACAATGAATTGACTCAACCACCGATTCAAACCCAGCCGAATCCCAGCGCCGGTCAGATAATTACTAATTAGAGACACAGGTAGATCCGTGGGGGTCAGTGTTGGGGATTTCCCGATATATGTGGGGCCAAGGACACTTAATGAATGAATAGCCTCCGCCTCACAACCACTGGCACCTAGACTGGCTCCAGGATTCAGAAAGCAAAGAGCCAAAAGTCACCGGATTATTTCAACCCATGTTAATGTTAGATCTGAGAAGCATGGAGACAGATTTAAAACTGTGGAGTGTGATCTAAAAAAATCATTCTCTAGACCGTAGAGTTTTTGTATTGCCACTTTCAGATTGATAGATATGCTAATTGACAGACAGGCGACAAACGGAAGTCTGAACAGACAGTTTCTTCAAAAATTTTTCTCATCGCTCAACAGTAAAGTATTTTTAAACAATCTGTAAAAGAATGTTCTGTTGGTAAAAAAAAATGTTTAGAACCAGCAGTATTACTGTATTTCTCCCTGTTTTACACCCACGGGATACAGCAGCTCAGCTCATGACGCCCTGTGTTAAGGAATCAACCTGGTTAGCCAACCTTGGAGTGTTGAAGATTTCGTTCAACTTTTGGAAAGAAGAGACACATCTTTCAATCAGTGGAGCCAAACTTTCATAATTAGGTTAAAAGTTTTACATACGCATGGTTCAACGGTTTCGTCTCAGGATGGTCCGGCAAGCAATTCAACAGACAGACATATGAGAGTGTGTGTGAGAGAGAGAGAGAGAGAGAGAGAGAGAGAGAGAGAGTCAGACAGAGAGAGAGAGAGAGAGTAAAAACAGACAGAGAGAGAGAGTAAAAACGGAGAGAGAGAGAGAGAGTAAAAACAGATAGAGAGAAAGTAAAAACGGAGAGAGAGAGAGAGAGAGAGTAAAAACAGACAGAGAGAGAGAGAGTAAAAACGGAGAGAGAGAGAGAGAGAGAGAGAGAGAGAGAGAGAGAGAGAGAGAGAGAGAGAGAGAGAGAGAGAGAGAGTTGCTGAATGGCATCAAGCCATCCTGCTATACACAGTTAGGTAAACAGAATGAGATGAAGGGGAGATCAAAACTCCAGACTCTCAAATAAAATTTGACGATAAGGAGCGAGACAGGGCGAAGGGGTAGAAGAACTGACGGAAATGTTTATAATTCACCTGTGGGATTGACAGAAGAGAACAATGGAGAGAGACTAAAACCGAGGGTCGGGAGGAATGCAAGTCTCAACCTTGTCAGTGATATATTAGTTTTCCCCAGTTTCTCCTCTACTGAGCTCAAACAAGACAGAGCAAGGTTAAACGCTTACCAGCTTCGATCACTCTAGTTGGAGCCCGCTACGTACTGAGTAAATCTTACCTTTATATTTATCTGCATGTTTAAATGGCATTTCATAAGTTAATTTGTTAAGTGTGTTTTCCTATAAGTCTTTCTACCTATTTATCAGTCTAGCTAGTCACTTCGCAAATTATCTATTCACCTATCTTTTTATCCATCTATCTATTTATCTGTCTGTCCTTCGTTCTAATTATCTACCTGTCAATATGTCTTCTTTTCCATCTATCTATGATCTATCTATCGGCCTGACTTTCTATTTACTTATTTATCTGCAGTTATAAATTTAATACCTTTATATCTATCTATCTATCTATCTATCTATCTATCTATCTATCTAGTTTGAAGATAAGTTGGAATAATTGATAAGTGTGCTCAGCTGTGGGAGCATTTCATAGATATAGAAGATATCTATCTATCTATCTATCTATCTATCTATCTATCTATCTATCTATCTATCTATCTCTGTCGGATTCCGCAGTACCTAGATGTATTTTGCCAACCATCTCCACTACTCCACAACTCTTTTCTCTCCGTCTATCCACAGGTAGGATCTGCCTCCTACACACAGGCCATTCTCCTCTTGAATAGCTTGGCTGAGACTAGAGTTCTAATCTGGCACCTTGATTAGCGAGCCAAAATCTGCACTGAATCTAGATTTATCTAGACTGTTCTAGGTTCTGGGTGCTTGCCTTAATTTAACTCAAGGGCTTTGCGCCGAGTCAAAACAGCTTCTTGCAATGATCATGGAAGAGACGATAGTGTGGGGAGAATGAGCAGCGCTTTGGTTTGTACCGAGCACAGTGTAGACTTAGATCGGGCTTGGAGGTGAATTGATGTCGAAGTGGTGGCATTGTGGCCAAAATGTGTTCCCATCTAGAAAGAAATGAAACTTTGTGATTGAGCAAGTTGGCGATTTTTAACGTAATCTTCCTTTCAAGTAATGTAGATGAGCATGAAAAATATGAACGCTTGTATCTCTTTATACCTACAGTATTGCAGTCTGATGTTGTTTATATGATGCTGCGATGAACTAAGAAAACATGAAGTGTTTTACTTGAAAATTTGAAAACTGGCATAAGTTAATTCCCATTAGTCAGCATGATGGTTATCACCACCATAATCATCAGTAGTATCATTATTATCATCATCATCATCATCAATCTCATCGGCCTCACCCTCACCACCCTCATCCTTATCCTCATAATCATCATCTTCCTCTTCAACATAATCATTATTTTCATGTTAACAATTATCCCTAAGACCACGATTATCATCACCACCACCAGCAACAGCACCACCACCACCATCATCACCTCCATCTTCTCTTTGCTGGTTCTGAATACTGTGTTCAGCAAATTCAACATAAATCGAATCAGTTTATCCCGACTTTAGTTTTTCATATTCGGGAAAAATGTTAGTCAAAACATCAGTGACATGCGAGTCAGTTTCATTCGAGTCAGTGAGATGTGTGTCAGTTTCATTCGAGTCAGTGAGATGTGCGTCAGTTTCATTCGAGTCAGTGAGATGTGTGTCAGTTTCATTCGAGTCAGTGAGATGTGTGTCAGTTTCATTCGAGTCAGTGAGATGTGTGTCAGTTTCATTCGAGTTAGTGAGATGAGTGTCAGTTTCATTCGAGTCGTGAGATGTGCGTCAGTTTCATTCGAGTCAATGAGATGTGCGTCAGTTTCATTCGAGTCAGTGAGATGTGTGTCAGTTTCATTCGAGTCAGTGAGATGTGTGTCAGTTTCATTCGAGTCAGTGAGATGTGTGTCAGTTTCATTCGAGTCAGTGAGATGTGTGTCAGTTTCATTCGAATCAGTGAGATGTGTGTCAGTTTCATTCGAGTCAGTGAGATGTGCGTCAGTTTCATTCGAGTCATTGAGATGTGTGTCAGTTTCATTCGAGTCATGAGATGTGCGTCAGTTTCATTCGAGTCAGGGAGATGTGCGTCAGTTTCATTCGAGTCTGTAAGATGTATGTCATTTTCTTGAGAGTCGTTCTATGCGAGTGAATGAAATGCGATCAGTGCGAACAGAAGATCGTCTTTATTATATCTTTGATACATTTAATTATTAAACTAACCACATCGTACTTCTTGTCTATCTCTTATCGAATCAAGACCATCTCGAGCCAGCCTGTCGGAACAAGTTCAACAACTGATGTGTGTAGAGATTTCTAGATATTTGTGTTCCCCTACCTGTGTTTTAATTTATTCTCTTCAATGCTTAAACCGCTCAAACTCCAACCCAAGAATGTTACCCGAAACTTCCATACAGATATGGTCTTGATTAGAGGAACTTCAGTTTGAAAATCATGTCATGCAAATAAGTTAAACACGAGAGAATGGAGTGAAAAATTATATAAGTTTTCAACTTAGAAAGACTTGCAAAAATCATGTTTGATCAGTTCCGAATCAACGCAAGAGAATCTGATTTTTTACCTTTAGTGACGGAGCTTCATCTTGTTATAACACAAGGAAAAGATAACCACTATCCTGCACTGAAACTAAAGAGTTATCATAGGGTAGATATACCGTATTCAGCCAGACCTAAACAAGTTTATCATTAATTTAGATCATAAATCTCATGCCTTGAAAGCGTCTATCAAATCTGATAGTTATAAATGACAGACATGACACTGACCTCCAGACTAAAGAACACGAGGGAGAACCACTGTCTCACTGCACCGATACCTTGGTTCTCAGAGGAATCGAACTGAAAACTGCGAAAGCAAATGCCCAATGCTAGTCCACTGAGCATGTAGGCTATGTTAGTGTGTCTCTCTAACTCCTCACCAGTTTTAGCTTTTTGTTCCCTGGGTATGGCGATGTGAACTAGCGAAGCTAACTTAATGATGATTTATCCCCAATTGATCTTTTGTTTGTTTATTTTTGTTTTCGTGGAATCGGCCTGAATTTTCTCACGACCTTTAAAACAGCAGAGACTCATGGAATATTCAGCCCTAACAGTCCGTTCTTGTTCTCTTTATTTTTTTTTTTCTTATTCATCTCTTTTTCTCTCCTCTTCCCACCCCCCTTTTCTGCGTTACTGCGCCCTATTTATTGATATCTATCTGGCTATCTAGTTGTTTTTCAAAGTCTTCGACACTCTCTGACTTTACATCTCTGTTAATTTGTCTACAACTTCTCTTTTCTTATAAAAATAGATGTTATCCACCTTAAAACCTCTAAATACATCTCTCCGCAATTAGCTCTGTTTATGTATGTTTGTTATGGGCTGTCTGTGTTTCTGTCTTTGTCTACATCTCTTTTTCTGTCTGTCTGTGTGCCTGACTCTCTCTCTCTCTCTCTCTCTCTCTCTCTCTCTCTCTCTCTCTCTCTCTCTTTCTCTCTCTCTCTCTATCTATCTATCTATCTATCTCTCTCTCCTTCCCTCTCTGTTCTCTTTCATCCTTTCACTTGTCTATATCTCCATTTATCTTGCACAGCATTTAAATTAAAAAAAAAAATAATAAAAGTTGCCTTGCCCTGGCGAAGAAGAATGCTTTTCAAAGTGCACAACATTAAATTATTTATCTATCAATCGTTCAGTCTTTCTATCTATATTTATCTATCATTCTATCTAACTATCTCATCTGTCTTTCTATCTCTCCTATCTGTATCTTTATATCTATGTTTTTATTTCGTATATCTATCTATCCATCTCATTTACTTTTTTAACTCTCTTCTATCTATATCTATCTATCTATCTATCTATCTATCTTCCTTTTTACTTTATCTGTATAAGCTTATATCTGTCTTTCTATTTCACCTATCTATATCTATCTAACTATCCATCTATCTCATCTATCTTCATATTTCTCCCACCTATCTTTCAATTTCATTGAAATATATCTTTTTTTTAATTTCAGAGATGCATTCAGTGGGAGATTAGACTTTTATTCAAATTAAAAAAGAATTTGCTGGCCGAAGGAGTAAATATTTCAGCCCAATCTCGTTAGCTAAACCATGCGAGAGAACAGCAAGAAATCAAACAGTGTGGAATTAGATTGCTTTGGTGCAAATCAAACATAAAAAATGCAAGAACTGAATTTAAATATTGGCATGCCATTTATTTCAGCATGGGAATTCTGGTTGTTGTTGTTGTTGTTGTTGTTGTTGTTGTTGTTAACTCGTAAGACGTTCCTCATTTCCTCGCAGCAACAAGATACCGGCACTCTGAATGTGTGAACTGCTTCGACACAGTTTATTAGAACAATGCAGGCCACAGGATGGGTGGTGTAAAAGGGAAGAAGGCGAGGTCACAAGCGAAGCGGCAAGGAATGTGTGGGTGTGGAGTAAGAGAGGAACGAAGGAGAATCAACACTAATCTGGCCCTCCTCCAGCGTTCAATGACCTTCTAGGTTGTATCTCGCAGTTAAGAACCGCTGTTTTTGTTGTTTTGGTTTTTTTTTGCACTGTATCAGAAAGATTCCAGTATAAAAGTCTGTCCGATCTGTACACAGCTAGACCTGTGCAAACGGTGCAACACATAATCCTCTCCGGGCATTCACAACCTACATGAACTTATCAGTATTCAAAACATCCTGGCGTGAGGCTCTATGCGCTCACGGTTTGAAATATGGTCAGGAAAATGATAAAGACCTAAGCATTGTCATTCTTAGGTAGAGCAACTTATGTCACTTCACAAGAGCATACATAATTATGCGCATTCAGATAAACACATAATTATTATTAATAACGATTATAAAAGAGGATACAGGTGCTCACGTTTGTTTACACTATCATGGTTAAGTTTGGTCTCTTTAATATCCGACTCGTTTTCTTCTTTCCTCATTTTCTGGAAAGTTTTTATATTCTTTTATATTCATGATTGCATCATTACCGTTCCCATCATCGTCTTCATCATCATCACCATCATAATCTTCATCATCGTCATCAACATCATCAACATCATCATCATCATTATCATTATTAGATTCGATCATCATCATCATGATCATCATCATCATCAACATAATTATATATCATCATCATCATCATTATCATTATCACAATCATCAGTATCACAATCATCATTATCATCATCTTTCTCTTTTTCTCTTTCTACCCATGTATATTAATTTCTTCTCCTCTCTTTCTTCCACTTTCAATCAAATGATATTGGGGGTCAAAATTTTCTATATTACCTTTCTCCATCATGAAACAAAATAAAATTTGGCAATGGCGTTGAAGTCAAACTAGAGTTCTGCAATGCAGATCGCCTTATTCAGATCATACTTCGATGAAAGTCAGAACCATTATTCCTGTTATATGAGTATGTTTCTATGGAGCTGACTATTTGGTATGTTTATTAGTTCGTTCTAACTCGACAATGTAATTTTACTTTCCATATTACACATGGCAGCGTCAAGATGTAATTTGCACCAAATAGGACGGACGGTTCCTCAAAAAAAAAAAAAAAAAAAAAAAAAAACAACAACAATGTATCTACACCATGTGGAGTAGGATTGTAGGCGGTCCACCTAGAGACCATTGTATCTCCACCATGTAGTGTAGGAGGATTGTAGGCGGTCTACCTAGAGACCATTGTATCTCCACCATGTAGTGTAGGAGGATTGTAGGCGGTCTACCTAGAGACCATTGTATCTCCACCATGTATTGTAGGAGGATTGTGGGCGGTCTACCTAGAGACCATTGTATCTTTACCATGTGGTGTAGGAGGATTATGGGTGGTCTATCCAGAGACCATTGTATCTCCACCAGGTGGTTTAGGAGGATTGTGGGCGGTCTATCCAGAGAACATTGTTTCTTCACTAAGTGAGGTAGGAGGATTGTGGGCGGTCTACCCAGAGACCATTGTATCTCCACCAGGTGGTTTAGGAGGATTGTGGGCGGTCTATCCAGAGACCATTGTATCTCCACCATGTAGTTTGAGAGGGTTGTGGGCGGTCTACCCAGAGAACATTGTATCTTCACTAATTGAGGTAGGAGGATTGTGGGTGGTATAACCAGAGACCATTGTATCTCCACCATGTAGTTTGAGAGGATTGTGGGCGGTCTATCCAGAGATCATTGTATCTCCACCAGGTGGTTTAGGAGGATTGTGGGCGGTCTATCCAGAGATCATTGTATCTCCACCATGTAGTTTGAGAGGATTGTGGGCGGTCTATCCAGAGATCATTGTATCTCCACCAGGTGGTTTAGGAGGATTGTGGGCGGTCTATCCAGAGACCATTGTATCTCCACCAGGTGGTTTAGGAGGATTGTGGGCGGTCTATCCAGAGAACATTGTTTCTTCTCTAAGTGGTGTAGAAGGATTGTGGGCGGTCTATCCAGAGAACATTGTATCTTCACTAAGTGGGGTAGGAGGATTGCGGGCGGTCTAACCAGAGACCATTGTATGTCCACCATGTGGTGTAGGAAGATTGTGGATGGTCTAACCAGAGACCATTGTATGTCCACCATGTGGTGTCGGAGGATTGCGGGCGGTCTAACTAGAGACCATTGTATGTCCACCATGTGGTGTAGGAGGATTGTGGGCGGTCTATCCAGAGATCATTGTATGTCCACCATGTGGTGTAGGAGGATTGTGGTCGGTCTAATCAGAGACCATTGTATGTCCACCATGTGGTGTAGGAGTATCGTGGGCGGTCTATCCAGAGACCATTGTATGTCCACCATGTGGAGAGACATGCCCAGAGACTTGTAAATGGCTTCTTCTTCTCTGATTTATGAAGAATAGTCTCTCTTTCTATCTCTCTCTTCCTCTCCCTGTCAATCCCTCTCTTTCTTTGGCGTCTCTCATTTTCACTCCTTATTTATCTCTCTTTGTTTTGGTTTGCTTCATTCTGTTTCTCTCTGCCTCACTCTCGTTTTTTTTTTTTCTTCTTTCTGCCTTTTAGCATCTTTGTATCCAACTCAATCTCTGCAACTTTGTTTGTCTGTCTGTCTCTGTCTCTGTCTCTTCTGTCACACACACACACACTCTCTCTCTCTCTCTCTCTCTCTCTCTCTCTCTCTCTCTCTCTCTCTCTCTCTCCACTGCTGCCGTTTTTCATAAATTCCTCGGGAACAGTTCCTTCTCTCATCCATATTTTGTGAAATAGTCTCAAGCCAGATAGAAATCCATGGGGTTACAGACGTCTATAAGCTGCGGTGAAAACTCCCAAATTCTTTTCTCTGTTATGCGCTCCAGCCGTGATTTTCTAAACAATTAATTTATGAGCCTTTCATTTAAATGTCATAGATTGCCGCAAGTACACGCTACGGCATGCCAAATTTCTCAGAGTTCGAATGTAAGTGTGTAGAACTATAGATGCTAATGTGTGCCAAACCAGCTTTGTGATTTGCAGCGAGATCTCCCCCCCCCCCCATTTTCCGCCGTGCTCACAGAAGTGCGAGTCAGGTAAAGGCGTAGATCTAGATGAGGACAAGCACCCCAGGCAGCGCACGAGATGTTGCTTACAGTGCTGGTGCCTGAAGCTCTGTGAGAAAAGTTACACTTAAACTGTGTATTTATTCCAAGTGTTACACACTCTCTCACAACCTAGTTGGCTCCGGCTGCACTAGGGCTTTTCACTGGATAATCATTTTGTTCCCAGCCAGCCTAAAAAATTATGACAGCTACATGCAAAGTCAAAATGGGAAAGCTAATACTCAAACCCTCATTTCGGTAGCAGTGTAGAAAACCAATCTAATATATTTCTGAGTGCCATGACAGTTCTCACTTTCTGTAGCCCATGTATATTTTCAGATAAACACCTTGTCTTGGAGCTCTAGCTGCAGTTGGATTTAGACGACCTTAGTAACAGAAAACAGATTGTTGAAACTCAGGCGGAGGGACAGATTGAACAGGAGATGTTTTACGTTGTTATGAATAAAACATAGATGGAGAGGAAATAGCCAAGTCTAAGCGTGGTGTATGAGAGAGAGAGAGAGAGAGAGAGAGAGAGAGAGAGAGAGAGAGAGAGAGAGAGAGAGAGAGAGAGAGAGAGAGAGAGAGAGAGAGAGAGAGAGAGAGAGAGAGAGAGAGAGAGAGAGAGAGAGAGAGAGAGAGAGAGAGAGAGAGAGAGAGAGAGAGAGAGAGAGAGAGAGAGAGAGAGAAAATAGACACACATGCAGGAACACAAAAGAAGACTAAGTAAATACGGAAAAAAAAAAAGGAGGGGGAGGAGGACTTAGCGGGCAAAGCTGAAAATAAAACTCAACTGAAGAGTGGAGAAAAGGTGTGCTGCGATACTTGGAAAAATCAAAGACGTGTGGAGCAACGGTGTTTAAAAACAATAAAACCTTCATCAAGATCAGCAAACAGAAATACCAACGAAACAAACAAAAGCATTATCAACTGTGCTGTGATTGTCAACTAAAGTAAGATTTTTGAAAAATCGAATCTAAGAGTAAAGAAAAAAAAAAGAGTAAAGAAGAGGAATGGTAGAAACTGTTCGGTGAGAGTAGAGAAGAGCAAGTGATGGCTGCTTGAACATTACAGCATAGAGCAGCGCTAGATAGTGGAAAAGGTTGAACAGCTCAAGTTTCTCATAGGTGGGGATGCTTCATAGCTGCCACACACCTGGATTACTGGGTCTCAATCCATAGTGTCCCTATTATATGTCTGTGGGAGACTCCTAAACTTACACTGTTCTTATAGTTTACTAATACATTTATGTGCTGACTCTACCGCCAATATCATTGTCATCTCATGTTTGTTACAAGTTGACTGGATACTTTGATTTTCCCTCAACAGTTTGACTTCAGACACAAAGCTAGAAGGATTTCAGCGACTCCAGATGTCCACAGCTCCTCGATGGAGGCTGGGCACACTTTTTATGAAAATCATAGATCAATTTTCCCGTAGCCCTAGGATTTCTAGATTGTCAGTTTTACTGCTGCACCGGTTGGTTGATGATAGGAATATGCTTTTAACTTTTACCATTTCCCTTACATAACACAAATACTTCATTTTTTAATTTTATAGACAAAAGTTGCTTTTTTTTTTTTAATAAAACCATGTCTCGTAACAATATAGAAACAAATAAATAGAGATAAGAAATTGGTGTGGGTTTCTATGGCGGCTTATGATATTAAAAAAAAACAAAAAAAACATAAAGGTTGTTAGTTCACAATGTCGACCCACATCGATAAAACAAAACAGTTCTAAAATTAGAATCTTTTTTTTTTAAAAGTCGCCAGCCGATTCATAATTTTTAAATCGCAAGATTTCTGTTAATTGTTTTAAAAATGAATCCCCGTGTACTTACGTATCAGCCATACTGCCTCTGTATTCTGCAGAAATTTTGACGGGTTTTAGTTGATCTCACGGAATAATCTAGAGTGTCCTGAAGTTCACGATTGAAGATCTTGTTCTAGTGATGGGGGGATAACTCCAGGGTCGTGACACAAGGTCTTCAGTAATATCCAGGCGGGTCAGGTGAACATCCACTGACTCACTCTGAGTGAGAGGAAAGAGAAGATAGAGATCCAACAGTTGGCCGTCAAGCACTGAAGATGACCACTGTGTCCACACGTGATGGACCTGAAACAAAAGTGAAAAAACTTAGACTTAAAAGATTTCCTTGAATAGACAGTGATTTTCAAGAACAATTCTCTCAGTGTTTAGATTAAATGTACGATCTTTTGAGCCGTTAAACTTTTCGGTGTATGTTCAACTCCATGGACTCCCGTAGTGTTAGAGTTGGGGGGAGTTTGGCGCAAGATACCAGGAGAGATTAAAACTGCTATCTGAGACAAACGGCGCTCAGTAGAGGCTGTTAAGAAGAAACAGAGGGGCGTGTGCCTTCAACAGCTCACCTCTAGCTTTGTTTAGGTCCTATCATTTGAGATTTCTCAAACTTGCATCCCAAACAGTGTAAGATCGCGCGAAATGCAAAAGCTCATTGTTCCCAGACTGTCAGTTTAAAGTAGTAAATATTGGCCCTTTAACAGAAGCTTTTTTAGTATGAAGCAGATTGTACAGCGATTTTAATCGAGCTGAATCTGTACTTAGCTAAACATAGTTCCATAAGGAAATGTTTTCAAGGATTTTGTATTTTTCTCCCACAGCCTACACACATTTCGCCAGAAATAATCATCGGCGGGTCTTATTCTACTCCCTTTATCAGAAATTAGCATCAAAGGCAATCTCGGCTTCAATATCAACAAACATGTTCATAGCAGAAATAATAAGACAGGCCTTCACCACACACTTTTATTTTTATGCAATCACTTAACAGTTTTCGGAGACTACAGAATGAGAATCTTACAAACAAAACTTACCTTGAAGCTCCCTCAACAAACACGCCCTGTCCGGACTGTAAAACAAGAGGAAGAGGAGTTCACCAGAGGCTGAGCTCAGATGGTACTCGCCCTCTCAGCTCCCCCCTCCTCAGTAAGGCAGCTAGCCAGGCCTGGTGTAGGCTTCCCTGTCGTGTCTGTTGGCGCCTGCTCCCTGTTGCGGGTGCCGGCATCAGGCGAGAGAAACAGTTGGATCAGCAGAAAGTTCCACAACTTACCTGACTCACACACATACAGAGACAGTACGTAACTGGAGCATTATTCTCATATCCAGGCCTCACACAATAAACCCGAGCTCAGGTAGCCGACATACCACAACTCCACGACTCGAGAGTTTCGCCTATTTCACGTTGTTTGGGGAGTGTTAGGTCACCTTATTTTCAGAGACGGCGGCTTCTCGTGAAGCCATTGATAGGGCTTGTTAGATGAGACCCAACTCTGTCACCAGATCACCCAACCGGAGATCGAACCCGAAGCTTCCTTGTTCTAAATGAATTCGTATTCGACTCATCTTTTTCAATATTTATCAAACCTGCCTTCAGTCGGTACATGGTGTCGCTAGCTACAGATCTATTGTTAGCTCAAGAAAACCAAGAATATAGGTCGGGTGCCAGCAAACTGGTTCTGTGATACCAATGGGAATTATGGGATTCCTACAAACTTGTTTGATCCAGGCATTTCAATTAGACGAATCTATGTCGACTTAAACATTAACTGTAACTCAAGGATAAACCCACGGCTCGTTCATTGAATGTAAAACGTTTCAGGTAGTTTTTGGACGGAAACACAGAAAAAGTGTGAGTGTGCAGAGGGGAAAAGGGAGGGGAGGGGGGGGGGGGAGAGAGCGAAGAAAGAGAGTTAGAATCTTGGCCCAGGCCGTTGCTTAACTAGAATGTCTTACACCAACACAGATCTGCATGTTGGGGAGAGAGAGAGACAGACAGACAGACGGAGAGAGAGAGAGAGAGAGAGAGAGAGAGAGAGAGAGAGAGAGAGAGAGAGAGAGAGAGAGAGAGAGAGAGAGAGAGAGAGAGAGAGGAGGGGGTGTTTCCGTTAGACAAGTAAGTTCTTCAGGTAACTGGAATGCTGAACATAATAACAGGGGAGATAATTCTATCCATGATGAGCGAGCACAGATCATCCCTGGCGCCTGCATCTCACCTACAGCAATAATAAGAACTGTGTAGGTATTTCGGAATTAATTCTTCTAATACAGTTCCGATATCTCTTATCTGTCTCTGGTCTTTCTCTCTCTCTCTCTCTCTCTCTCTCTCTCTCTCTCTCTCTCTCTCTCTCTCTCTCTCTCTCTCTCTCTCTCTCTCTCTCTCTCTCTCTCTCTCTCTCTCTCTCTCTCTCTCTCTCTCTCTCTCTCTCTCCCCTAACCTACACCTTTGCTTATCTTTCTCTCTGTATTTTATACTTTCGCTTGCTTGGATATGAAAATCTCCTCTCTGTACGGTAAATTAAAACTAAAAAAAGCAGAAAAGAGAAACCGGAGAGCCGCTAGAACAATGTTCTCCATAACATCCAGTACTAGTTTGTCAAGCCGCTAGAACAATGTTCTCCATAACATCCAACACAGTACCAGGTTGTCAAGCCGCTAGAACAATGTTCTCCATAACATCCAGTACTAGTTTGTCAAGCCGCTAGAACAATGTTCTCCATAACATCCAACACAGTACCAGGTTGTCAAGCCGCTAGAACAATGTTCTCCATAACATCCAGTACTAGTTTGTCAAGCAGCTAGAACAATGTTCTCCATAACATCCAACACAGTACCAGGTTGTCAAGCCGCTAGAACAATGTTCTCCATAACATTCAACACAGTACCAGGTTGTCAGGCCGCTAGAACAATGTTCTCCATAACATCCAGTACCAGGTTGTCAAGCCGCAAGAACAATGTTCTACATAACATTCATCCCAGTACCAGGTAGTCAAGCCGCTAGAACAATGTTCTACATAACATTCATCCCAGTACCAGGTAGTCAGGCCGCTAGAACAATATTCTACATAACATTCATCCCAGTACCAGGTAGTCAGCCGCTAGAACAATGTTCTACATAACATCCAACACAGTTCCAGGTAGTCAGCCGCTAGAACAATGTTCTCCATAACATCCAACACAGTACCAGGTAGTCAGGCCGCTAGAACAATGTTCTCCATAACATCCAGTACCAGGTTGTCAAGCCGCAAAAACAATGTTCTACATAACATTCATCCCAGTACCAGGTAGTCAAGCCGCTAGAACAATGTTCTACATAACATTCATCCCAGTACCAGGTAGTCAAGCCGCTAGAACAATATTCTACATAACATTCATCCCAGTACCAGGTAGTCAAGCCGCTAGAACAATGTTCTACATAACATTCATCCCAGTACCAGGTAGTCAAGCCGCTAGAACAATGTTCTCCATAACATCCAACACAGTACCAGGTAGTCAGGCCGCTAGAACAATGTTCTCCATAACATCCAGTACCAGGTAGTCAGCCGCTAGAACAATGTTCTACATAACATTCATCCCAGTATCAGGTAGTTAGGCCGCTAGAACAATGTTCTACATAACTTTCACCCCAGTACCAGGTTGTCAAGCCGCTAGAACAATGTTCTACATAACATTCATCCCAGTACCAGGTTGTCAAGCCGCTAGAACAATATTCTACATAACATTCATCCCAGTACCAGGTAGTCAAGCCGCTAGAACAATGTTCTCCATAACATCCAACACAGTACCAGGTAGTCAGGCCGCTAGAACAATGTTCTCCATAACATTCATCCCAGTACCAGGTAGTCAGGCCGCTAGAACAATGTTCTCCATAACATCCAGTACCAGGTAGTCAAGCCGCTAGAACAATGTTCTACATAACATTCATCCCAGTACCAGGTAGTCAGCCGCTAGAACAATGTTCTACATAACATTCATCCCAGTACCAGGTTGTCAAGCCGCTAGAACAATGTTCTACATAACATTCATCCCAGTACCAGGTAGTTAGGCCGCTAGAACAATGTTCTACATAACATTCATCCCAGTACCAGGTAGTCAAGCCGCTAGAACAATGTTCTACATAACATTCATCCCAGTACCAGGTTGTCAAGCCGCTAGAACAATGTTCTACATAACATTCATCCCAGTACCAGGTAGTTAGGCCGCTAGAACAATGTTCTACATAACATTCATCCCAGTACCAGGTAGTCAAGCCGCTAGAACAATGTTCTACATAACATTCATCCCAGTACCAGGTTGTCAAGCTGCTAGAATAATGTTCTCCACAACATTCAACACAGTACCAAGTTGTCAAGCCGCTAGAACAATGTTCTCCACAACAGCCATCACTCTGCCAGGTAGGCAGGGCGAGGGCATCACCGTTCGCTCAACATGGTAGTTGTGGAGGAATTTCATCATAGCGTAACCTTCCCTGCTGGCGTAGTGGTCTCCCTTCAGCTTTTACAATATTCAATAAGACCTTGACCTTCACAATTGTTTGCACGAACCAAGCTTTGTACCGCGTCTCATTCTGATCTCTGCTTGACACCTGGATGTTTGCCGCCTCTCGAAAGATCTCAAATTTCGTGGTCGCCACAACTATTCGCGGCTTCTTCCGAAAAGAGTTACAGCAATTTGAAAGTCTCTTAACTGTCTGAAGTAAGACTTCACCTTGGAATCAAGTTGAATAGGTGTAATATTAAATAATGAAAATAAAATACAACTAGTACATGCTGGTCATTTTATTCCAGATTTAGCTTTTAAAATTAAATTTAAGATGCAAAAACATGTATCATCATTGGAACTTCTCATGAGAGTGATGATGGAAATATCAAAGACTGATAAAGATGATGGTGCTGGTGGCGACGATTTGGGGCGGTGTTAATTGGTTGGGTGTGTTGGTGATAATAATGATGGGAAGGGATAGTGATGATGATGATGATGATGATGATGATGATGATGATTGTAGTGTTAACATGATGATGATGATGAGATTGTAGTGTTTACATCATGATGATGATGATGAGATTGTGATGTTTATATGATGGTGATGAATGATTGTAGTTTTTATTTGATGATGATGATTGTTGTGTTTACATGATGATGATGATGAGATTGCAGTGTTTATATGATGATGAGATTGTAGTGTTTACATCATGATGATGATGATGAGATTGTGGTGTTTATATGATGATGATGATGATGATGATGAGATTGTAGTGTTTACATCATGATGATGATGATGAGATTGTGGTGTTTATATGATGATGATGATGATGATGATGATGATGATTGTAGTTTTTATATGATGATGATGAGATTGAAGTGTTTATATGATGATGATAATTGTAGTGTTTACATGATGATGATGATGAGATTGTATGTTTACATGATGATGATGATGATGATGAGATTGTAGTGGTTACATGATGATGATGGTGATGATGATGATGATCATGATGATGATGATGATTGTAGTTTTTATATGATGATGATGATTGCAGTGTTTATTTGATGATGATGATGATGATGAAGATTATGACATGATTCTTCTACTCATGGTAGTTGTTGTACCGAAGGCACGGCAGCGGTGACGGAGGCGGAGTTATTGTTGGTGCGGTGGTGGTCATGGGATTGAATGGTGATTGTACCGAAACTGTTGACGATAGGCTGAGTTAAGGATGGCTTCGTGATAGTGGAAAAGGAAAAAGTACTGTTTTAAACGGGAGATTTGAAAACATATAATGCTCAAATGACTTAGTGTAGGTTACTTACTTTCAGATACTCTGGGGCAAGAACTTGACGGGTTGCGGCACATGTTTCGGGAATTATTTTACTCAAAGATTGCGGTGAAATGCAGCTTGAAAACTTCAGATCTTGATAGTTGGCCTCTATAGCTAAATACCTCAAAGTAGCAGTCAACCTCTACGAGCACTGATCGGGATTCTAAACACAGTCACTCGCCTCTCTTTGATTGGCCGAACAGATTAAGTGGATAAGTTTTTCCATCGATTCGCATAAAAGTGTGAAAATCTTCTGGATACACAGCTGTAATTCCTGTAAAATATTAGTATGAATCAACTGCATGCTCTCGTTTGAGGAGCAAATCTTGAGTCCATACAGATCTCCCTTCTCTGATTTTGTTCTCTTCGTCTTCTGAAAACATTACATAAATAGGCAGTAAATGATCATTATCAAGAAACTCTACCATTCTCAATGAAAACATTATAGAAATAATGGACATATCTGCAAAGTTCACTTGGAAACATTTTTGCGCCACTGCCTATAACCTCGCACCGCCACATCACACTTTGGGGTGAACCTCTGTAACGTGGATGGCACAACATTGACAGGTAAACCAGCTGTCTCGGTTTTAGCTGAAGTTAAACCGGTTTAGTTGGAATGAACGTCAGTAGAGGCGCTAATATCTTTCGAGGTCCTTAACTCGTTCTTAGCAGATTGTTTGTATTTATTGATCGGCTAGAATGAATGTTGCTGGTCCATCAGTTTTACCCTTTTCCTACTGGCAAACTACCGGACTTCTTTGGGTTGAATTCCATTCTGCACCAAGACATTATGACGCCAAGGCGGTATCACATTCGACGCGTTTCTTCTCCATCCGAGTGGACAACAGGTCTCCGTCCGCGAATTAAAGGAAGATGTGGCGTCAACCGCAAGGGTTTGCAGGTCCTGCGCTTCCCTCTGCTGCTTTCAGTAGAACATCCATTGCCATTACACTATCGTGCATCCCATACAGGTTCCAATTCCAAGTTGATCCCGCCAGTAGAACATTCATTGCCATTACGCTATCGTGCATCCCATACAGGTTCCAAATTCCAAGTTGATCCCGCCAGTAGAACATCCATTGCCATTACGCTATCGTGCATCCCATACAGGTTCCAAATTCCAAGTTGATCCCGCCAGTAGAACATCCATTGCCATTACGCTATCGTGCATCCCATACAGGTTCCAAATTCCAAGTTGATCCCGCCAGTAGAACATCCATTGCCATTACGCTATCGTGCATCCCATACAGGTTCCAAATTCCAAGTTGATCCCGCCAGTAGAACATCCATTGCCATTACGCTATCGTGCATCCCATACAGGTTCCAAATTCCAAGTTGATCCCACCAGTAGAACATCCATTGCCATTACGCTATCGTGCATCCCATACAGGTTCCAAATTCCAATCCCGCCAGTTGCATAGCGGCCAATTCAGAAACTCACGTGGAACCCTATGAAGCAGTCATCCTACATAACCTCAATATCCTCAGATACATGATACATCCTGAGGGCAAGCTGATTTATCTGGTGTGGCACCGACTCATGGTGCGTTTATTAACTCTAAACACACGGGCCTTTGTATGGCTTTCCATTATTATGATTGCTGTACGCCTAAAAAAAATCAGCCTGAGCCATCGGGAATATCTCCCTTCTGAGCAGAGCTATTTAGATCCGATATCCATTTTCAGTCAGATGTTTTTATGGACGTGCTACCATGGCGTTACATTTTCTTTCTGTATGTGTGAGTTTCATTATAATGTGCGTTACTTTGTTATGTAGTTTACAATATGCTGTAGCTACATTGTTATTTCTCATACATCATTTTTTTACGTTGCACAGTCTTGTTTGTCACTTATGTCACATTAGACAAACTTTAATAATTTTTTTTTATATTAGACGATAACATATTTAAACCTGTTTACGTTCACAAAATTTTTTCTCCATAGTCAAAAGTATTTTACATAATACAGCTATAGCACGCTTGCCCTCAGGCTTAAGTGATGCGTATTGAAAACTAACGGGAGATAACTGTGGGCCTGAGCTACGGAGACAGACCTCGTCGATGGTTACAGCCCTTCACAAAGCTTTTAGGCTGACCTGGCTTGGAGCTAGACAGTGTGTGAACAGGTCACGGTGTCAAACCAACATTCCTGTTTAGAAGTGATGGAGAATTCGTGCATCTCGCTGGACATGTTGAGAAGGCAAGGCTCAGGATCTGTTTATGGTCGTAATACTGAGAAGTAAGACGAGCATTCCGTTGAGTGAGCCACCAGATTCCCGATAAATACCCTGTGGAGTATTAGAGCGTGACCAATCCTTAGTAACATTAGGTCTGATGTCATTTCCTATTTTCAGCCACTTAAGAGAGCATTCGTTTGTTTGTTTAACTTTCAATCAGCGAGAGAAGTGTTCAGGAGGTTTCAAAGATCATCTCCAAAGTAGTGGAGATAAAGACCTATCTCACCCTGTTAGTATTCAGAGCTCTGTGGAGTCTATTAGTGGTAATTACAATATCTCCAAACTGTGGGCAACCCGCACGTTGATCTGGGATGGACATAGAGCGGGGAGAGAGAGACACAGAGAGAGAGAGAGAGAGAGAGAGAGAGAGAAAGAGAGAGAGAGAGAGAGAGAGAGAGAGAGAGAGAGAGAGAGAGAGAGAGAGAGAGACAGAGAGACAGAGACAGGGACACAGAGTGAGAGAGAGAGAGAGAGAGAGAGACAGAGAGACAGAGAGAGACAGAATCATATAATTATTTGTGATTTATTCTATTTGATCAATGTTAACCACAACACCGGCCAACAGCAGGTAATACATTGTGTGATTTGTTATATTTGATTAACGTTAACGTTAACGCAGTATTGGCCATCAGCAGGTAAAACATCGTAATATATGATGTGTTCTATGTAATTAACGTTAACCACATCACCGGCCATCAGCAGGTAATTATCGTATATATGGGATTTGTTCTATTTGATTAACGTTAACCACATCACCGGCCATCAGCAAGTAATTATCGTATATATGTGATTTGTTCTATTTGATTATCGTTAGAATGATGACTGTTTCCATGGTTTTTCAAGTAAGACATCGTATATACGTGGTTTGTTTATTTGATTAACATTAACCACACCATTGGCCATTAGCAGATAATACATCGCAATATGTGATTTCTTCTATTTATTTGATTAAAGCTACACTAAAGGTTGTTACTAAGGTTTTCAGGTAATACATTGTATGTGTGTTTTAATCTATTTGATTAATGTTAAAAGAATGGTTTCCATCCAAGGAACAAACAGACTGATCTAGTATTAAGAGAAACTCGGTTGTCTTTTTTTAAGTAAAATGTATTTTAAATTTTTAATGGTGATTGTGCCCACTATTTTAGTCTATTAATGGAATATTTATTTCCTGGCATTTATTGAGAACAAGTAAGAGACAGTATGAGAAAGTTACCATGCGAATAAAATTTTTGGAAGTAAACAATTTCTTCACTTTACATTAAACATTTTTTCCACGTCTTTGATTTCCACTGCAAAGTTAAAAAAAATTGTTTTTGCAAGGAAAACTTTTTGAGTTTAAGAAAAAGAATATTTATAAGGAAATAATATTCTGTGATTGTTTGCTATATGAACACTTTTTATTCCTTTCGCTAAATTAACATTTGGAAACTTAGTTGAAAAGAAAAATTCGAATTAAATTGGGTTGTTATTTTGTGTTTTGTTTTGTTTCTGTTTTTTTTTTTCTTAATAAAAAAATTGTTCCGGTGTCCATATCCAAGGGTTTTTGTAACATTCTATTTAATTTTTGTTTTATTAGAGTGAGCATGGAAAGTTGGCATTTTTTACGGCATTATAAATCATTATTTTTTCATCGGTTGCTATCTTTTGCCACCATAATCGCATTTCTGCAGATGACGGTTTCTCTCTCTCTCTCTCTCTCTCTCTCTCTCTCTCTCTCTCTCTCTCTCTCTCTCTCTCTCTCTCTCTCTCTCTCTCTGTGTCTCTCTCTCTCATCCCCTCCCCCAAAACACTTCTTTCTGTGTCAGATAACTAAGGAGATAGAGCTTTAGAGTAACAAAATGAAGTTCCAGCGTTCGATATCTGGCTTGGGCTATCTCAGGGTTTCAGCACAGCCCTCTGTATCCTGTCGGCCATGGTTTCAGTCATATCTTAGCCAGCCCTAGCCCAAAGCTTGACGTGAATAGAATAGTTTTCGATACTGTAGAGGGTTACAACTGCATTTCATCAAATAGTCTTCTTTTCTCTCTCTCTCTCTCTCTCTCTCTCTCTCTATCTCTCTCTCTCACTCTCTCTCTCTATCCCTCTAACTTTCTTTGTTTCCATCTATCTATCTCAATCTATCAATGTATCAGTCTATATACTTATCTATTTATCTCGCTATCTATCCATCGGTCTGTCGATCTATCTATATCTGCCTATCTAGCTATAGATCAATTATTTTTCTATCTCTCCAGATATTAATGTAGTTATTTATCATTTTGTCTATCTATCTATCTACTACCTATCTATCATTCTTTCTCTATCTATCTATCTATCTATCTATCTATCTTTCTCTATCTATCTATCTATCTATCTCTCTATCTATCTATGTCTCTAACTATCTTTCTATGTCTTTATCAGTCTATCTTTCTAACTATCTATCTTCTTATCTATCTATCTACATAATTGTCTATCTATTTATGTCACTATATATCTTTCTTTCTATCTAATTATCTTGGCGTATGTAAACTCCACTATTCACCACAATCTGAAGATATCAGGGCTGAGAACTCTGGACCAGTGGCTCGGAGCTTGGTCACAGGGAATTGCATTAGTTTTATATCGAGCGTTTCTCCTACTTATATCATTACATTCTAACGCAATATGCTCTACGCTCTGCTCCCCACTGTCCCGCCCAGCTCCGCACTGTTCCGCTGTGCTCAGCACAACGCCGCACAGCTCCGCACTGTTCCACTCTGCTCAGCACAACGCCGCACAGCTCCGCACTGTTCCACTCTGCCCAGCACAACGCCGCACAGCTCCGCACTGTTCCGCTCTGCCCAGCACAACGCCGCACAGCTCCGCTCTGCCCAGCACAACGCCGCACAGCTCCGCACTATTCCGCTCTGCCCAGCACAACGCCGCACAGCTCCGCTCTGCCCAGCACAGCGCCGCACAGCTCCGCACTATTCCGCTCTGCCCAGCACAGCGCCGCACAGCTCCGCACTATTCCGCTCTGCCCAGCACAACGCCGCACAGCTCCGCACTGTTCCGCTCTGCCCAGCACAGCTCCGCGCTGTTCCGCTCTGCCTAGCACAGCTCCGCACTGTTCCGCTCTGCCCAGCACAACGCCGCACAGCTCCGCACTGTTCCGCTCTGCCCAGCACAGCGCCGCACAGCTCCGCACTGTTCCGCTCTGCCCAGCTCAGCGCCGCACAGCTCCGCACTATTCCGTTCTGCACGCACTATCCCGCACCGCTCTACACTACCACGCACTGTCCCGCAGTCCTCGGTAGCCTGAGCATAAAGCAGTGGCGGCTCTTGTTGCTTGTGTTCTCGCTTCTATTTCTTGCAGAATGTGGTGAGTTTCTCTTTCTAAACTCTGTTGATTTTTATAGGAATGTAAGGTTTCACAAATTATTGTCATATATGTATTGTTGTAGCTTCAGCTGATGCTTTTTGTTTATTTTTTTTTCATTTCATTTTTTGTTCAAACGGTTTGATAATTCAAAGACACATAGAAAGAGTTTTCAGTCTTAAGATTCCAATTTTCTCAATAAAGTTCTTATAATGTTACCATAAACTACTTTCTTTTTTTTTTCGTGAAAACCGTGTTGGAAGCAAACACAGCCCATATCTCTGGAAAGAACATTACTGGTTTCGTTCAACTGGTTTTCTCTCCCCCCCCCCCTCCCGAAGAATTTTGTATTAACCTTTCCAACACAATAAAGTGGTTCTCTTCTCATCACGTGCAGGCTAAGGCAAGTTTCGAGCAAGCCTGTTTGATTGCATAGGCCTACATGCTCTACTTGATACATTTCAGTCTAGCCTCTGTTTGTCTCTTCTTCAGACGCTACATTGCTAGACTGTAGTGCTCAATAACAGTGTCTGTTCAAATACACCTGCTTGTCTCTGTCCCTCAGATTATACACAGCTAGACAGTAGTGCTCAATGACAGTGTCTGTTCAGATACACCTGCTTGTCTCTGTCCCTCAGATTATACACAGCTAGACAGTAGTGCTCAATGACAGTTTCTGTTCAGATACACCTGCTTGTCTCTGTCCCTCAGATTATACACAGCTAGACAGTAGTGCTCAATAACAGTGTCTGTTCAAATACACCTGCTTGTCTCTGTCCCTCAGATTATACACAGCTAGACAGTAGTGCTCAATGACAGTTTCTGTTCAGATACCTCTGCTTGCCTCTGTCCCTCAGATTATACACAGCTAGACAGTAGTGCTCAATGACAGTGTCTGTTCAAATACACCTGCTTGCCTCTGTCCCTCAGATTATACACGGCTAGACAGTAGTGCTCAATGACAGTTTCTGTTCAGATACACCTGCTTGTCTCTGTCCCTCAGATTATACACAGCTAGACAGTAGTGCTCAATGACAGTTTCTGTTCAGATACCTCTACTTGCCTCTGTCCCTCAGATTATACACAGCTAGACAGTAGTGCTCAATGACAGTTTCTGTTCAGATACCTCTGCTTGCCTCTGTCCCTCAGATTATACACAGCTAGACTGTAGTGCTCAATAACAGTGTCTGTTCAAATACACCTGCTTGTCTCTGTCCAGATGATACACTTCTAGACAGTAGTGCTCAATGACAGTGTCTGTTCAGATACACCTGCTTGTCTCTGTCCCTCAGATTATACACAGCTAGACAGTAGTGCTCAATGACAGTTTCTGTTCAGAAACCTCTACCTGCCTCAGTCCCTCAGATTATACACAGCTAGACAGTAGTGCTCAATGACAGTTTCTGTTCAGATACCTCTGCCTGCCTCAGTCCCTCAGATTATACACAGCTAGACAGTAGTGCTCAATGACAGTTTCTGTTCAGATACCTCTGCTTGCCTCTGTCCCTCAGATTATACACAGCTAGACAGTAGTGCTCAATGACAGTTTCTGTTCAGATACCTCTGCTTGCCTCTGTCCCTCAGATTATACACAGCTAGACAGTAGTGCTCAATGACAGTTTCTGTTCAGATACCTCTGCCTGCCTCTGTCCCTCAGATTATACACAGCTAGACAGTAGTGCTCAATGACAGTTTCTGTTCAGAAACCTCTGCCTGCCTCAGTCCCTCAGATTATACACAGCTAGACAGTAGTGCTCAATGACAGTTTCTGTTCAGATACCTCTGCCTGCCTCTGTCCCTCAGATTATACACAGCTAGACAGTAGTGCTCAATGACAGTTTCTGTTCAGATACCTCTGCCTGCCTCTGTCCCTCAGATTATACACAGCTAGACAGTAGTGCTCAATGACAGTTTCTGTTCAGATACCTCTGCTTGCCTCTGTCCCTCAGATTATACACAGCTAGACAGTAGTGCTCAATGACAGTTTCTGTTCAGATACCTCTGCTTGCCTCTGTCCCTCAGATTATACACAGCTAGACAGTAGTGCTCAATGACAGTTTTTGTTCAGATACACCTGCTTGTCTCTGTCCCTCAGATTATACACAGCTAGAAAGTAGTGCTCAATGACAGTGTCAGGTCAAATACACCTGCTTGTCTCTGTCCAGATGATACACTTCTAGACAGTAGTGCTCAATGACAGTGTCTGTTCAGATACACCTGCTTTCTTCTGTCCT
>JAWDGP010006087.1:0-42500 GCA_033675545.1 Elysia crispata
AAGAAGCAGAAGAGAAGAGGAAGAAAGATCAAGTATAAGGTAAAGGCAATCAAAAGAATAATAATGATAATAATAAGAATTTATAGCACTTACTTCATTATCTGAAATATATATTACTTTAACGATCAATATTTTCAGACTTCAATTTGCAAATCTCTGATTAAAAGTAGAAACGTAAGCACCTTTGAAGTTGTAGGTTTTTTTTTTCGCATATATTACATTGTCATTGAATCAGTGCCTAAAATAAATCTTTCCAAAATCTCATTCTCATTTTGGCACAAAAAGACTAGTTCTATTAGATTTAAATTTAATTCTAGATCCGTTAGTTTCAAACAAACCGCAAGTCATCTTTTTGCCTGTAAATTCAGACAAGGTTAGACATGGGTCGAATGAGAACATGAAGCGACCATACTTTAAAAATAGACCCAAACAAAAATTATGTTTTAAAATAAAATATATCAAAATCATTTGGGCAATTAGAATATAAAGTTTAAACTTCACGAATGCGTAATTCCTCAGAACATTGAAACCGAAACTTTAAGTCTCTGAGATACAATTAGTTATTGATAGAACATGAATAGTGATATTTTCTTGGCCCACCAATTTAATATGACACAGCAAGAACCGTATTTTGTGGTAGTTGAATAACTTGGCTCGCATATCGATGCAAAAACGACACTATTATTGCCTTCCACAAGAGACTTAAATTATATAAGAATAAAACGAAAATGAAAAGGACTTAGTGGCTTTTAATCTTCATGCAAGACATATTAAAATAAGATTGAATAGCAAGCCCGCAATACTTTGCGAATTGAAAAAAAAACTTGCTGTTTGGCCCATTGTTTGGTGCATTGACTTGTCCATACAATATTAAGGAGAAAGAAGAACCAATATGAGCTTATGATGGATGATTTATTAATATCACGTATTGCACAGGTATTTTTATTGCAAAAGACCTTGCGTCCCTGCGATCGCTATGAATTATTTTTCCAGTAATAGAATACAACATAATGTAGCACCTCCAATATTTTTGATGATATGGAAAGCACTATAAACCGAACAATGGAAACAAAGGTAGACAATTTCCATCAATAATACACTTGGAGTTAAACGATATGGTGGTGATGATTATAATAATATCTTTAGTATGCACTTATCAAGTAATTCGCATTCTTACAGACTGAATTTTTTAAATACAACAAATGTATTCTCCTATAAAACTCTACCAAAAAAAAATATGATGGAAATGAGGCAAGGCAAGAAATATTTCTCCTTTTTGTCTTGAAAAGCAAAAAAAGTTTTTAACTATTAATGTAATGTTATCTTTTTATCTTGAACCTAGCATCATGTTTGGAAACCTAGAGCCATTGTTCAGACCTTAAGATCTATTTCGGTTTTACTTCTACTTCTTTTTTCTCAGCTTCTCATTGAAGTCTCTCTAATGTTATCCGCAATTACTGCTTCTTAGATATACAAATAACTTGTGAGAGGGTTTGAGGTTACTATGATCAGTGCAGTAACAATAAAAGGCGTAAACATCCTGAGGAACTTTTGATTTTTATTTAGAAAATTTATAAATTGCCTTTTATTTTCGACAATAAACATTTTAAATTTGTATTAGTTACTCCATTTTTAGTAAATAATAACTTTTTTTAAAATGTTGCAACTGTTGTTTTTTTTTGCCATTGAAATTATTCCTGATATCGTTAAACTTATAAATATAATTAAAAAAAAGATATTTTAAGTGCAAATTTTTGTGTTCGGCAACTCAAAACATCTGTGGCACATAAAGAGGAGAAATATTTTTAGGACAAAAGAGGAGAAAGTTTATGTTTATCCTTTGAAAATAATAACGCCATAAAGCATGTCATCTTTAATTACAAGTAAAAGCATTTTTGCCCGTTGAGTAACCGATGCAGCACTGTATGATTCAGAGACTGTCTACAGGCGAAGATTTGAAGGGGATAACCAGGCACCGAGAGTTATCGCTGGGAGGGATAGATGGTGATAAAACGACGCGTCTTTATACACCACGATGAAGTATACCTTGAGGAATGCGTAACTCAGAGTTATACCACTTCAAAGAGGATTGCAAAAGAAGCTTTTATCAAGAATATATTTCCAACATCCAAAGGGATTGAATATCCAACCAAGTGCTGTTAAGTCTGGAAGTAAAATATCATCCAAACTAATATTGCACTGCCAAATTTTTTGCTTGCTTGAAATCAAGGAGAGGTATTTCTTTTTTAACCTGTTTCCTCTCTCAACTTTGAATTGGGTTTTAATTTATGTTTCAACTGTCTTTAATCATATTTGTTTTTTTTAACATCAAAAAAGTACTCTAGCTCGACCTTCTCTTGCTTTTAAGCTCTATACTTCTCATTTTTTAAAGATGACTCATGCGATTAAAGTTGTTTTTTTCTGTTGTTTAAAAAGTTAAAAACAGAGAAAAGAAAGAGCGCTTTGAAAAAACACATTATTATCAAACCTTTTCAATCCCAGTAATAGTATTGTAAATAAAAGATACTGCATATACAAAATAATGATGTTAAACACGTTATTCAGTCTGCTCACCCATCCCTCTCAATGCTGTGTACCTTTGTATCACTGATTACGGTAAGCGTTCGCATTTAGATTTTCTTTTAAAATAAAAGAGGAAATGAGAGAGACAACAAGAAAGATAGATAGATAGAGAGAGATAGGGGGAGAGAGAGAGAGAGAGAGAGAGAGAGAGAGAGAGAGAGAGAGAGAGAGAGAGAGAGAGAGAGAGAGAGAGAGAGAGAGAGAGACAGACAGACAGACAGACAGACAGACAGACAGACATTACAGCTGAAGTCTATGTTGTTAAACGTACCCTGAGTTCTTCACAGAGTCCTAAACGATGGTGAGTTATCTATTATTATCAGAGCTACTTCTGAATATGCTGCGCCAAGTAACAGTCAGAGGTGCGCTGCCAAAGCAGGAGATTATGATTATCGCTTTCATGTTAAGAAATGGACCGGTGACAAGAACATATTTAGGACATAAAAATTAGGTTAAATGCTGTTAGCATTTGTGCTTTTTAAAATTTTATTTACCGCCTATACGGCCTTTTGCATCTACTCAGCAGCAGACTGGCCTTTAATGGTAGCTTTATTTAACAGTTTTGTAGGGTATTATCGCAATCGCAATATTAGAGGCTGATTTTGAATGTTATGAAACATTCACATTTACACGCTTTTTCTCCTCTTTCAGACACTGCGGGGCTTAGACAGAACTCTTAAGGCACAAGTCAATGTTTGTTTTTTTTTATCTTCTAGCCGATAGTCCGTGGAGATCTGAAGGCGAACCTCAGAGAGAGAAAAAGAGAGAGAGAGAGAGAGAGAGAGAGAGAGAGAGAGAGAGAGAGAGAGAGAGAGAGAGAGAGAGAGATCCGTATTCATTTTTTCGAGTTTATTGACGCTGTTTGGAAGTTTGACAAATTTCTTCATTGAAAAGACAAACTGAATTAAAAAAAAAAAGTTTTATAAAGATAAGTCTATAGTCTGTCAAATTTGAATATGAGAGTCAAACTTTTTCCCTTGTGGCTCTAATTATCATTGTCTTCGGTAACTTAAAGCAGGTTTAACTTTATTGGGTGAATCTGCTCTATGAAAGAGAGGAAAACCTAACAAACAGCAGAGAAGTATGCAAACTGTAGACGAGTTGCGATTCTTTATCCAGAAAAGATGTCAATCCTCCATAAGCTATAAGAGTAATATTGTCTTGAAGATTTTCAACGCTTTGTATATGCCGGAAAACATTTGTGCATCCGTCATTTCCTTTTGAGAAAAAAAATGAGAATGATCTCTCTTGACCTTGCCCACACAGTGACAATGAAACAGATAAGTATTTATCCTACCTAACCTGGTGCGATAGATTTTCCAAGGTATAGTTTTGGCTACAACAGAAGAATGCCTAGGATTAAAATAGACAACATCAGAGTTAAAGCTGACAGCGTGACATTTACAGTTCAATGACCTGAAATCCGAGTCGACAGGTAACGTTGCAAAAAGTTTAATAGATCTATGATGAAACAGTTGCTTAAGTGAAGAGAAATGTTTTTTGCGATGTAAAATTGCTCTGCTTGGAGATTCAAACTCCTTCGGTTCAATGTACTTTCTCAGCGCGGATCTAGGAAACTTTGCACTTTCTCTTCCTTTCTCTTTGGCTCTTATGATGAAAGATTGGGTGGAGCGGGGAAAGGAGAAAAGGCATCTTTCAATCAGACAATAGATAGGCCTACTCATAATTTGTCTTACCATTTACAAAAAAAAATTGTTTTATTTTTTTAAGCAGCATGTTAGTCGTAGTAGTAGTAGTAGTAGTAGTAGTAGTAGTAGTAGTAGTAGTAGTAGTAGTAGTAGTAGTAGTAGTAGTAGTAGTAGTAGTAGTAGCAGTAGTAGTAGCAGTAGTAGTAGTAGGTATCCTTCTGTCTCAGGAGACAATGTTTTGCACGTTGTGTGATTTTGGTCTCATTAGTCCTGTTGAGATCAACGACCGATAACACTCAGCAGCCGGATCCCTAGCATGGCACTTGCCGCAATGGCGGTATCAATGTAATCCTTAGATTTGCACATGCTTTCTATTTGAATCACAGTACTGATAGTTTTCTTTCCAGATGAAAACATTTTAAAAAATTGCTTTCTACTACATATAATAAACGTGAAAGCTGATTGTGGCTAAAACCCAATTACCCTCTAATACAGTCTCCAATCTAGCTAGCTTATTTCGAGATGCTGGGATAAGTGTTGCACTATCAGTGTTCTGCCGACTACGTTGTTCATAGAATGTTAAAAATATAATTACTTTCCACGTGGGGGTTCAGGACCCATGGTCATAATTTGTAAAATATATATATATATATAAAAAAATCCCCTATACCCCCCTCCACACACACACACACCAAAAAAAAAATAAAAATAAAAATAAATAAATAAATATAAAACAAATAAAACAAATTAAAAGGTAAAAAAAAAACAACTAAAAAACAAACAAGCCTACAAATAAAGAAAAATTCTTTTTTTTTTTTTTGGCTCTTAGTAAAATGAATATTTATGGGATATCAACAAAAATGTCTCTTTCAAACGTATAAAACTATAGTAAAACTCGATTTGCATTAACTTCGAATGAAATATGGAAAAGCTCTTTGCCAAAAAAAAAAAAAAATAAATAAAACAAACAAAAAAAATATACTTTTTTATCATCAATTATTTAAAATAGCCTGCAATAATTTTTTTCTATTCCCGAAGGTTATCGTCCTTGATAGAATTTGGAGTAAGGCGATGTTATAGGATAAAGTTCCGAAAATATCACAAACTTTTGCATTACCATGTAAACAGGGTTAAAGCACAATGAAGATAAGAAACTATAATCCGTCCCTGTATTTGAACTTTTCACACTCACTCTAAACAGCACTAAATCAGCAGCCGTGGGAATTCGAGGAAGCAGCTCAGTACAACAAAATGTCAAATATTTTGGGACAATTTCATCTTGGAGCTTTCCAATTTATGACATTGTGATGAATCACATGGGTATCAATTAGCATGAGAATGTACACGGCATTTAGATACATCAATGCTTGTGTTGTTATTGTCTTCGATTTTAACATTTTTTGACATTTTGAAAGCAAGGTTCCATTAGTAACCAACACCGCCGCGGCTTACAGTGTTTATCCCGAGATCCTCGAGCGAAAATTAAAAAAAAACGCAATTTGGCTACTAACATGCCAACTTCCACGAGCCTTGCGCTAAAATATATGACATGTATGTTTTAGAAGCAGAAGAAATCATAGCATGAAAGTGAAATCAAAATCTGATTTGTAGTCGGGCTGTAACAAAGAG
The DNA here is from genome assembly GCA_033675545.1 of Elysia crispata. Taxonomy (NCBI): domain Eukaryota; kingdom Metazoa; phylum Mollusca; class Gastropoda; family Plakobranchidae; genus Elysia; species Elysia crispata. The sequence continues at coordinate 5,862 of JAWDGP010006087.1, forward strand.
CCACAGAGGAAAAAGTTGAGGAAAAAAATGGAATCGGCGTAACTAATGAAACCGTTTCTTCGAAATTCTCACGATTCCAAATATCACACTTTTAAGTCAATGTTTTTTCACGGCACCAATAACCCCCGGACTGATTCTAATATACACTGACCAGAAAAATGGCATAATAATAGCTCGGATTGGAAAAACTAGCAACAAAAAAAAAATAAAAAAATAAAAAGGACAAATTTTAAACCCTCACGTCGTTTCATTTATTTTATAGGGAGGGACGCTTTCATCTTTTGAACGACCTACCACACATAATTAATATTATTTATATTCTCTTATCGAGACATGTGAAATGGGTTGTACTTATTATTTTCCCAGGGCGTTATGACACCCATCATTTGTCCCAACCCGTTTGCCGTACTTGAAACTTAATGGTCAATGCAAAACGATGCTGATTTACATCTAGATCCATTTTTCGGCTCATAAATTCCCTCAAGTCGACCTTTTTTCAAAGTCCCCATGTGCTTCGTTATAAAGTCAGAATCGCAAGTCTTATTTGATTAAATGCAATAATTCAGAACGATGCTTGAGCTATTAACCCAATAGATATTGACATTATTTTGAGCTCAGTTTCCTCTTCTTTATCAAACTCGGTCTCTCATGTCAATAAATATTTTCTCTCTCCCGCACTTTTTCTCTGTCTCTGCCTCTCTCTATCTTTCTCTCTAAATCATTTGAAAGGTTGCTTTTTTTCTAAAATTGCTATATCTCTTTCCGATTTACTCGCCTTTTATTTTTCACACTGCATTTGCGCCAGTGTTTGCCAGCCCGTTGTCTGCCTCCCTTAATCCTCTCTTACTTAAGTTTACCCCTCTAGCTTTAATTTCAACTTATTCTATTTATGCTTTTCTTAGTGTATTTTAAATTTCTTCTTCTTCTTCTTCTTCTTCTTCTTCTTCTTCTTCTTCTTCTTCTTCTTCTTCTTCTTCTTCTTCTTCTTCTTCTTCTTCTTCTTCTTCTTCTTCTTCTTCTTCTTCTTCTTCTTCTTCTTCTTCTTCTTCTTCTTCTTCTTCTTCTTCTTCTTCTTCTTCTTCTTCTTCTTCTTCTTCTTCTTCTTCTTCTTCTTCTTCTTCTTCTTCTTCTTCTTCTTCTTCTTCTTCTTCTTCTTCTTCTTCTTCTTCTTCTTCTTCTTCTTCTTCTTCTTCTTCTTCTTCTTCTTCTTCTTCTCCTCCTCCTCCTCCTCCTCCTCTCTCCTTCCGTTCCAGGTCCTATTATTGTTTAATCCTCTCTCCGTTTTCTTGTCCACCTGTACCTCATTTTTTCTCAATCTCACTTTCCCCACTCTTTCTTGTATGAATTAAGAGCCGCAAAAATCCAAGAATATTAAATTTGTTTCATTGTTTCACTTTTAAGACATTTTCATTTTTATGTGGAGCAAGTAGTTCAACAGCATCTGTGGGTGTCGGATCTCCCAGCAGATCGCATTTTATAAATCCATACTGAACGGGGGAAATACGATGAATAAAAAGAACGAACTGCTGGAACAAAACAGTCGCTGATTTTATGTACAAAGAAAACTTCCTCTGTCTTGACTACTGCATGAGTGCTTTTCAATTTAGCCATTGGAATAGTTCAAATGAGATAGCACTAGTACCAATCACAGTTAACAAAATCAACAAAGGGTTTCTTAATTTGTTAATCATCATTATGCGGGAGGACACAGTGCAAATATTATTGGAGTGTGAAAAGATCAAAACTCCGCTAATGAATCGTCCCCTACGTATAGTTATCTCAGAGTCGTATACGGATATCAGAATGATAACAAAGATATTCCCAACAATGGTTGGGACTCGATGAGCTATGTGTTCTCTTCGTCTTGATTAATACACTTTTGAGATTTATCAAAGTTGACTTCTTGAGCTTTTTGTTTTCCAATGATGCACGTGATTTCTAATTGTAAAAAAAAAAATAATTAAACTCTTATTTACTGTCACGCGTTAGATTAAAGCCTCTTGTCTAGCATAATGTCCGATAGCAATTCGATTACGCTGAAGACATTCTCAACTTTGTGATGAGTCAGACAATTTTAAATGTAAATATAAAATAGAGTAAATCGACCTGCATAATGTCATGCGGAAAAAGATACATAATTTATGCATTCTTCGTTGAGTGTTTTTCTGTTTTTCAATTAGAATATTCAGCAATGAAAATCATGAAATGGTGTGTAACTGTACGCATCCATATTTCGTGAATACAGCTTTTTGAATGTACTGTGTGTGTAACAACAACGCAGTAATACGGCCATACTTAGGCGAGCCTGCTATTACAACTATTTTGTTTTATCTTACGTACATATGCAATTCAATGCATTTATGCATCCTCCTTTGAACTTTATCAAGTTTGTTAAAACAATTTAAAACCGTCTTGATCTAATTAATCTAAGTGTGTGTCTGCTGCAACCATGCCGTGGTATCCTTAATTCTGACTTAAAAGATAGGTATGTACACTTCAAAAAGTTTTGCTAACATAACCAAACATATTTTGCCACTTTATCATTTTATTCAAGTTTAATACTAAGACTATTACTAAAATGCTTTTTTCTAATGCTCTAACTGTGCCCAACATTCTTTGGATGTTTTCCAAAGTAACATGAGCATCAATAACAGCCAAGTAAAACAGTTTCACTTATTATTTGTTCATAATTATAGTAAAGAGAAGAAGATTATATTTTCAGCACTTGATTTTACTTGGTGTATTATTGCACTGCTATAGTATTCGGATTGAAAGTGGATGATTTGGGGGTGGAGAGACAATCATAATAGGCCGCACGTTTTATACTAATAAGAATAATCAATGATACAAATGCACCCACAGGACATTCAATATGCGGTTTGTCAAATCTGATGTAAAAATACATTAGATAATTGCTTAGGTGACGGTGACCATGTTTAAAACACGCCATTCACAAAGTTTCTCTTTAAAAGGTATGTGTACAATCATATGAATATTATTCATAATGACACTGTATAACATGATATAAATTACTGCTTGTTTTTTTTGTTTTTGTTTTTTTTTTTGGTTTAGGAATTTTTTTTTAATTTAGCATTTGTTAATTTTTTTAATAACTCTCTCTCTATATATATGTATATATGAGCTATATATGTATAGATTAGAATATATCTAGAAGTAGATTTCTCTTTCCACGCACTTTTTAAAGGATAGTTGATTGGACCGAAATATCCGCCTTTACAGTTTACAGTCGCGTCTTTTCTGTTTCACTTTCACTTGAGATATTTTTGAAGAACAGGCAAGTATCCAAATTGGCTGTACATTAATTATAAGCAGTAAGCGGAATGGCTGCTAAATACACTGGTCATGTGAAGAATGGTCTTATGAACAGAATATTTCCCTGCTTGGTATTCATCGAATTATCTCATTATCCTATAATCTCAATTTCGTTAGAAGGAGCGGGGAAAAACACCTGGAGACTGTTTTTTCATTTTTTCACATAATGAGTTATTGCATTTCGTAAATAAATCCTGTTTAGAGATAATTTGGCGCTGTGTACAGCTTTTGTTGTTAACTCTTACCAAGCGTTTTAATATATACACATCTCTAGGGCTTCAAATTTTTTGTTGATTCTACTTAAAGAGTCCATGTTTCGTCGCCGTAGAGGAGTATTGAATATACATAGAGTTTGATAGCTCTAAGTCTGTGATCTAGTGAAATATCTCTTGACATAAAAATATCAATTGATTTGATGAACATTAATTTGACTTGTGCAATGCGAATCTCGTTGTTACTTTTGCCTTCGTTGGTAGCTACAAAGATAGAATGACAAATGAGGAAGTTTTGAGCAGACTTGGTGTTGAGGAGGGACTGCTATCTCAAATTAGAACGCACAAGCTGTCATATTTTGGCCATATTGCAAGACATGACAGCCTGCAGAAAAGTCCTCATAGGTAGAATAGATGGTAGAACAGGAGGGGGCAGACCCAGATGTCAATGGTATGACGACATCATATTATGGAATGAACTGGCAACCAGCTCTACACGAATATCAAGTCAGGATCATCTGACTGAGAGAAGCATGGCAAGTTGAACCCAGAATGGCCCTCAACAGTCGGGATGACAAGGACAACAACAACAACAGTTCTTGTCCAGGTTGTTCGCAGCTCATTTGACCGCTATAAACATTAAAATGATAGCATAAACATCAAATCTTTTATATCTATATCTATATATATATATATATATATATATATATATATATATATATATATATATATATATATATATATATATATATATAATTATATAAAGTCAATTTTCAACATCGCCAAATTTTTCTTGTACCTTAAGCTCTTAAATGTCGTGTTACTTCTCATTTTCACAGCTCTCTGATTGGAGTTTTCTGTTGAAACTGACTGCGCAAGCTGTTACGTTAAATTGTGTTAGATTGTTTCGAACTTCAAAGCAAATCGCGCGCGTCGGTCCGTCACATTCTAGATGCGCTTTGCTTGGTACGTCCTCATCATCTGTTGGAAAATGAGATTCTGTGTCGATTATTAATTTTCTCATTGTCTGTGAATGTGCTTACATTAATTTTTTAGCAGACCAGGCCAGATGCGTGCAAGAGCAGTAGGTGACCAGAAACTTTTGAGAACAGGTTACAAATAATTATGGTCTGACTAAAAGGTCTGGAATCCTCCGGGTTTAGCAGATTTGTTTTAAGATTAAAGAGATCCATCACAATAATCGATGGTGGACATTTTTCTAGGCTCCGATCACGGGTTGTATGCGACGTGGAATCATTTTGACTAGCTTGGCCGTCTCCATATTTAATGTTTTTCTCATTAGGCACTATCAAACGAAAAATCTTTTCTTGGTCCGTTCATACAGATTTTTAAACTTTTTATTTTTTTAAGCACGTATTTCTGTTTGTTAACTATGAAGTATCAAAGTTGAAATAATGCTTTAATGTAAATTATCTTCATAAAAATTAATGAATTAGATTATTATCCTAGCAGAGATTCCTAAATTCCCCATTGGAAGTCACATACTTCAACTATAATAGAATGTTCAGTTGAATAAACGGACAGAAAAGTATAGAATCAATAGGTTCCCAGTAGCCACTAAAATTTTAAATACATAAATCTTGAGTCGGATAAGTTTTGATATTTTGTTTTCACTTAGTTTTCAATCTTTGGAAGTGGATCCTCTCTCAAAAACTCAAAATTTCCTGCATTCTAGCTTTCTCACTTACCTGCAGCAGAATATCTATCACTTATTAATGTTTATTATTTAGAGCTTTACGTGCATCTATCAAACAATAACATTTACAGAAAGTAACAAAAGTAGATTAAAAAATAAGCGAGATAATGGCAAATAATAAATTAATAGATTGGTAAAGAAATCGATGAATAATTAGTCAGAAAGATACATTAGTAAAAAGATGGAAAAATAGTTAGAAAGGGAGATAAATGCTTTTTCGGTTTATTAATAAGAAAAGAAGAGAAACACGAAATATAGATACGCGCTTCACCCACGTTCTCTTTCTCTATATGAGCCTCTTAGAACAGACAAACAACTTTGTACGTTAAATCAACTGTTTTGTTGTTTCTTTTTTTTTCGCGTACTTATAAAGTTGAGGTCTGTTCCTTTTTAGCCCCTGTAGTATACTATTTATAGACACTCATGCATCCTTTTGGATCCTTTATAATTACCAAGTTGTCCCCCAAGTGCAGTGTTTTTGTCTTTCATCTTTTTCTCTTTATTTCTCTCTCCCAAACTCGCCCTTTCCCAATTTTTAGATATTTTTTTTTGAAAACGTAACATCAGGGTACCACCAGGCTATAGTATTTGGAAAAAAATAAATACCCGCATCAGCTCCACTCCAAACCCGTACGCTTAACTTTCCCCTTTATATCTGGCAGTATTGTCGGGAGAAAGTTATATCATATGCTTCACAGTGGTCGAATTAAGAAGGAAATGGCCGAGAGAAACACCTTTCCTTTTCTTTTCTGATACGATGCACAAAAAAGAGTAAAATTACGTCGACTAAAGACTGAAACAAAACATGTTGGAAGCATAGACCATCAAACCAAACACCGTTTCACAACAGTTACTAGTGAAATCCTCTGGTGCATTTTAACAGCACAGAACGTTGCGACAAATTGCGTGCAATCAATACTGAGGGAATGTCTTTGGCCATTTTAGCGTAGGAAAATATTAATTCCCATTGCCAGGTAGAATAAATTTAGACGTGTTTCAAAGGTGTATTGTGATAAACTGTGATAATTTTTGGCATATTATTTTTAAGTATCGGGCAGCACCAAAGCAATGACATAGAAAAGTTAACCTGTGTGGAAAGAAATGCAACTTTCATAAGTTTCTTCACCTTATATGAGCTTGATATCTAAATGTGCATGAGATAAGGAAGAGAACGATGTATCAAGAACATGAACTGCATGTGTTGTAAAACATAAAAAAATGTTTCAGCGTGCACAAGAGAGACAGAGAGAGACAGAGAGAGAGAGAGAGAGAGAGAGAGAGAGAGAGAGAGAGAGAGAGAGAGAGAGAGAGAGACAGACAGACAGACAGACAGACAGATAGACAGACAGAATGGGAGAGAGAGAAAGAGAGAGAGAGGGGGAAGGTTATTTGGCAGAGATCCTAACACGTATTCAAAATAGGGGAGGGGAAAGAAAAAATGTTGCCCTCATTTTTAGCAAATTATGCCTTAACTTGCAGCGTTTGCTTTTGGAGAGCGTTAAACGTTTTCCAAAGGAACTTTTCTTTTTCCCTCAAGCATAGTCCTCAAATACCTTTTTTTTTTTTCGTATTTATCTTCTAAATACCACGCTTGCGACATAACCACGGGAAATGTCCGCAGTCGAGTTGACTGCACTCCTAGGTTTAAGCCTCGCTGCACTCACAATTCTCCTTCCCAAAATAAACAGCTTCCACTCGCTTTGGAACTTTTATTGCCTTGTGTTCTTGGCGAATACCACTTTTCCAAACCTTAACGTGTGAAGTGAAATATTTTTATTTTTATTTTGCAACAGTTATAAACTCCAGCAGACTCTGCGGATGAGGGTCAAAAATGCTTTGCAAGGAGAGCATACCGCTGCTACATGTGGTGAAACGGCTTTCAGCAAATGGGTTTGAATAGGTTATATGGCTGCTGAATTTTCTTCCCAATCCCCTATTTTTATTTTCTTGGTAATATTATACCAGCCTCATTCGATTGTTTTTGAGAGGTTTCTGAAAGGTAATGCTGTTTTATTGGGCCATTGAAGTAACCGAGATGAATGGATAGACATATAGGTGGAGATAAACAGTTAAATAGAGAAAAAAGACATAGAGAGATAGATAAGTAAAAAATGCCTTAATAGTTAGAAAGATAAATAAGTACAGAGATATACAGAATCCGATAGATATTTATAGATAGAAAGATACATCGAAAGATGGAAGTATTGATAGAAAGATGAAAAGAGAGATGGATTACTGAACCGATGGGCGGGTGCACATTATAATAATAATAATAATAATAATAATAATAATAATAATAATAATAATAATAATAATAATAATAATAATAATAATAATAATAATAATAATAATAATAAGGATTGGGTGAATGTCGAGGATTAAGATAGATATTCTAACCAATCAAGAGAAATATGTAAAATATATATAGCTATGTTTAAATCTATATATATATATGTATGCACACATATAAACATATATATACATATATATATATATATATATATATATATATATATATATATATATATATATATAAAGCAATTCGTTCATTATTAATTTTTTTCACTGGATTAGTAATAAATTGATAAAGCATTATAGCTTCAATAGCTGAACGTTTGGAAGTGTCGATTTACGGTTTAGAAAAGTAATACAAAAAATTATTCAACTTTGAAAAATTATACAAAAATTCATCTCAAAACTGCATTGCAAGACAAATGCAATAAGAGAAGCAAAAGTTATCTACAAGCTCAATTTCAAATGGAAACATTATAATACATGTCATTTAAGTCTATACAATAATATTCATAATTATGTGCATAGTTATATGGGAAGCGTGAGTTACATAACGGTTCTGCCAATTTTCACAGCTTAATAATTATAAATGTTGCTGCGTAAAACAATATTAAATAATGCAAACATGTAACCGTCTGTTACAATTGCATTATGAATAAAACATAACTGTTATTTTAACTTTAAAACTCCAAGAGTGTCTCAAAGAATGGTGATTGTCATGTAGCCCCCAGAACTGAAAATAGCTTTGCTTTTCCTTTTTCTTTTTTACTCATTTTCGTTAACACCCGGTTAGACCACATGATTTATCTTTATCTTTTCGAATTTGACACCCTTTGCATGTAGATCAGTACCACAATGGCTCAGATATAATTAAAGGTGCAAAAGGCATACGCAAAATAAATACTAACAAAATAGGTGCACATACGATGAATGCTCTTTTTATCTGTATTTAACGCAAGCTAAATTATGTAAATTACAAAAAAAAAATGTAGCAAATATAAAAGGCTTCAGTTAAAGATGTCATCTTATCGTAATATGCTTGACTGTGCTGACCTTTACAAACATCAATGATAGCCTACTTAAGATGTTAAGAACATAGCTACTACTATTGAGTAAAATACTTCAACTAGGTTTTTAAACTGTAGTCTGAAGTATTTGACCATTGAATATGAGCTAAGTTTTTTTTATAGTGCATACCGATCTGAGTTTTATCTATTATTCATTTCAAAGAGTTCATCTGTCTTTTCAAAATATCTCTATGCTCTGATTTTCATTATGTCATCATGGTACATTACTGGTCTGCCGCAGAGCCAATAAGCCTTGCAATCTCTCGCACTCACGATTTGTCTGTCTCTATACTCCTGCTACTCTCTCTCTCTCTCTCTCTCTCTCTCTCTCTCTCTCTCTCTCTCTCTCTCTCTCTCTCTCTCTCTCTCTCTAGCTCTGTTAAATCGTTTGATACGATCAGTCCTATATTCAAACTTTAGAGCATTTGTGCTATTCATAATTATGGTTTGTCTAAGAGATTTACTCTGCATGGATGCCTGGTTATGGGAAAGCACAATCTCTCTCTATATATACATACATACACACACACATATATATATATATATATATATATATATATATATATATATATATATATAGCTAAAGGTTCTTTGTCAATGACAAGGTCTTGGTTGACTTAAGTAAAAGTTTGGGCGAATTACTGCCGCAAAAGCAGTGAAGCCTGTGAAATGTGATGGCACCAGATTTATATTAAGGCTTATCTAACCAATATCTATATCAGTATGTCTCAGTATAGCTCTAAAATTAAATAGTGATAAATAATATTTATTTTCGCTGAAACAAAGCTAATGATGTTTTGGCTACTTTGCTGTCATAAAGTTTGTATCTTAACTTGGTTGACTTCTCACGCCTCATAGAGCAAAATGAGGCTTTAACAAAGATATCTTGGAAAAACACCCGGTTATTTGTTTTTTAGTATTCAGTGTGTCTGTATGGATACGAGGCCTAGATGGAACGCTGGTGACGTGGTTTTTTTTGTTTGTTTTGGTTTTTTTTAGAGTTAAAGTTTGCACGAGCACGATATAGTGGTGAGGGAAAGGACTGACATATGACATATCAAACTCTCGAGCTTGTAGAATGCGAAAAGCTCAGTGAACAACGTATAAAAAGAAAGAGATTTAAATGTGACTGCCTCAATGCCTTGCCTTCAAGTAAGTTATGTGTAGAGATGGCGAAGTCCACCCTGGCCGGATTGAAGTTGTACAGGGGGATGCCTGTAATTTTTTATAAAGGGTATTTATGATGTAAGGGCGAAAGAAAAAAGTAAAACTAAGAAATAAACTGCGCTTTTACGATCCCCTCCCAACTACATATATACTGCCATTTGAGGTGATTGATGTGAAAAGGTTTCTTATTATTTCTGTTAATTTGCTATTCTTCAAGAATCTCTTCATTTCTTTTACTTCCTTCTTTTAAACGAGTCTTAAAATGAATATCTAAATGGTGGTAAACTGGAACTGAAGAAAAAAAACAACAACAAAAAAACAAAACAAAAACATAATCAACAAATTTGATCTGTCCATCAAATCCAATCTTACCGAACTCTAGACTTTAGCATTATTACTAGACCACCAAACTGATAAAAAGAAACAAATAAAAAAAAAACAATAAACAAAACAAAAAAAAAGTCAAAGGGAAAAAAAGCTCTTACTGTTTTAAAAGTCAGTACATCCAGTAATGGTCATATCAATATTTGTTGCTTTTTTACACAGTTAAATTATCCTGAGGGAAGCAAAACCTCGACAAATTAACATGCCAGTTGGATTAATTTTCAATAGGATGCTAAAGGGTAATTTTCCTTCCTAACACGAAGAAGTTATAAAGATCTAAAGGTGGTCAAATTAAACCATGCCTTTTTCAAAAAGATAATATGACAAATCGTCAATAATATTTCATGAAGTCACATACATAGAATATGAGTAAAGTTTTGATGTTTCACGTTTTATTATAATTCTGAATTTTACATTAACTGGATAATATGTTGAACTGCAATCTTCTTACCGAATTATAAAAATAAAGAAAGGCAAGAAATTAGTATTAGTTTAATAAGATAAAGAGATTAAGGTTCAAAATTAACTAGTTCAGGAGTATCTATCTAGGACCATCACTTATCATAATTTTATAATGTAAAATACAGTTCTACAAGCTTTTCTAGCCAACTTTGTGCCCCACAAAATTTGTCTCGGTCTCTTCATGTTTACTCTCTTCAGCATAACTCCCACGCCATCTCTCTCTCTCTCTCTCTCTCTCTCTCTCTCTCTCTCTCTCTCTCTCTCTCTCTCTCTCTCTTTGTCCCTCTGTTTCTCTCTCACGCTGATTCTGTCTGGTTCTCTTCATCTCTGTCTTCATGTAAAAATGTGCTTGTCTCGCATTCCCTTTCGCTCTTTTTTTCATTTTTTCTTGTCTGCCCATGTGTCTGTCTATAAGTATTTTCATCTTTCTTACTACCTTAATAGTAATATTTTTTTTTTCTTTCCATTCCCCTCTCCTTCTAATTTTATTCCAAGTCAGAGATATGTATCGCGAAAAAGACTTCCCTCAGTTGTCGCTTCCTGTTTTTATGGCAATACTTTTTTTTTATTATAATCATTGCTGTAGTAGGTGGGAAAAAATAGTATAAACGAGAAAGGAGAGGGACGGAATAGTCGCACCCCCCCAAAAAAAAAAAACAAACAAACAAAAAAAAAAAAAAAAAAAATAAAAACACAACAACAACCTCCCCCCCCCCCCTCAAAAAAAAAAAAAAAAAGAAAAAGCAGTTCTGCAGAAAAGAGGGAAAATTGTGTGTGATTAAAGTAGATAGGATGAATGTGAAGCATGGAGATTTGGAGGACCCCCTCCCCTCCAGCTTCCCAACCGCCTCTCGCTTCAACCTCTCCATCCACCAGAAAGGAGAGAATGGACTGAATTTTTTATTTTTATTTTCGGGTGGGGGTAGCGAAAAGAGAGGGAAGTCGGGGAAAGTATATGTCGGAGTTTCCCGTAGGAACACTATCTTATCTTGCAGAATACCTAGCATCCCTGCACACTTGGCACTTTCGGGCTAGTGAGCACATTAATTTCACCAAAGATTTTTCTTGGCATTATTTTCTGAGACTGTTGATTGCACTCTATAAGAGCAATGCGCCACCCCTGTGCAACAAATTTCTTTACTTTGGGACAATGAGATGAACTCTTTGTTCAACAAAGGTAAAAAAAAGAACAACTAAAAAAAAACAAGAAAAAACTACGACTTGCCCTCATAAATCTATTTTCGAGCTGCTAATGCAAACCACAAAATCGTTCCTATAACAATTAGCCTTTTTTAAAACATAAACTGCGATAAAAAGACACAGGAAAAGACCACTTGAGGAAAAAAATTCAGAGAAACTTAGCCAAATACTTGTCGCTATTTGTAAATGAGAGAGAAAGAAGGGAGAAATTTAGTGAGGAAGAGAGAGAGAGAGAGAGAGAGAGAGAGAGAGAGAGAGAGAGAGAGAGAGAGAGAGAGAGAGAGAGAGAGAGAGAGAGAGAGGATTATTTGAAATAAGTGCAATGTCTGCATTTTTTTTGTAACGTTGTAAGAATGGATTGTGCTATAAAAGTGCTTGAAGTGACTGAAACCACATTGAGGTGGAGTACTTTCTGATGTAAGAATACAACACTTCTAATTGTTCATCAAAAAGACTCGTAGATCCTTCATAGCAGCCAAGTATACTATAAGATTTTATTATCGGTTTTCAGCCCTAGAGCCATTCAGTGGCAAAAGTTGGAGATTTCGAAATGAATAGAGATAAACATTTAATAAGAATTAGATATTTTTTGTAAGTTTGGGTTTCGATTTCAATGGTCTCATTAACAAAACAACCATGAAATTTTGAATTTAATGGAATATATTCTGCATAACTCATGATTCATTTTTTTTTTCAAATATTAACTGTTTCGCCCGGTTATTTCTTCTGCATCTAAATTCGTGAAACCCGTGTTCGGTGTAAACATGAGGTTGGGCATGAAAAGAAGAGGATCGGAGAATTTAGTTTGAATTTAACATCAACAACTTTAACTCCCATATCAATAATGAATGGAGTTTCACAGAAAACCATACTAAGCTTTGCCATTGGTTTAGCTTGCGCTAAAAGATCTACATTGACAGACCCATACATTCTAAAGCGCTGCCTCTGTTATCAACGTTCTAAGGGCACGTTTACTTTTTCGGGTATGTTTGATGGGACGGGGATTCTGCTCTGAATCCAATAAAATTATTAAACAGCTGATCTGATTGAAGAGCTGTTAAGCAGTAGACTAAGACAACAAGGCTTGGGAGTAAATAAATATAAATATATATATATATATGTATATGTATATATATATATATATATATATATATATATATAGTTTGAAGATAAGTTGGAATAATTGATAAGAGTGCTCAACTGTAGGAGCATTTCATAGATATAGAAGATCTTACCTTAAATTCTCTGCATACTACACTTGTGTGTATATATATATATATATATATATATATATATATATATATATATATATATATATATATATATAATGTGTGTATGTATATTTATTTACTCCCAAGCCCTGTTATATATATATATGTATATATATATAACACTGCATCTAAGTCACTCTTACGATGAAGACTGCACGTGTTAAAATAATTCCATGACAAATCATTTGAAATAATGATTTTTGGATCTTATAAAGGGTAAGGTAAGAAACAAAATGTGTCTATATATGGGAATCATACCCGAATCAACGTAAAAACACAGTTAGATCTATTTAGTTGTGAAATCCTGTTGTACATAGAAGTAAACTATGTATCTAGTCACTAAAATAAACTTTGTAATGGACAACAATCGACATCGAGGTGTTACCGGCCCCAAGGCGAATTGCGAGCGTTCAAACCCAAAGCTAACTGCCAGTGAATTGAATGTTTCGTCAAATATCATCAATCTACAGTTATTTCTTTTGGTAAATAATATATATATATATATATCTTAATTTTTTTTTTTTGATGCAAGTAATCCTGTACGAATCAGTCAACAGTCACCGTATTTGCCTACCTGTTATTGTTGATTTATTTTTTGTTCGCTTTTTTGTATATTTATTTGTTTCTCAAAATCATGAATGATTTAGTCTTGTTTTAGAGATGGTATTCCCACTGGAGGCGTAAGCCTAGGCAAAACGTCCTTGAAAAGATTATTACTTGGTTTTGTTCTTTCTTCTTTATTTACACACATAAAAATGTGTTTTTTTTCACATTTCTGTTTAGTTTTCGGAAGATCAGGTTTGTTGTTCCAGCTGTAAATCTGTACAAAATCTCGCAGTACTTTCGATAACTCTTTGCATTTTGCGTCACCAAGTGAAGAACAGAAGGTTTAAAACTAATCTGACACATGCCTGTAGAATTTACATATGCAAACCAGCTGCTTGCAGACTCTTCCTCTTTACTGAGTATTGTAATGTTTAATTTCCAAGCAATCTATGTAATTTTCGTAAATAAAACCATTTGTGGGAGTGCACTGTTCTGGCCTTTTTGAAGTTTAAATTGTGCATAGATTGTCTAATGTAAGTAAGTAAGTAGTAGTAGTAGTAGTAGTGGTAATAATAATAATAATAATAATAATAATAATAATAATAATAATAATAATAATAATAATAATAATAATAATAATAATAATAATAATAATAATAATAATAATAGATTCGTGAATTCTGTTGTTATAACGTGCTTGGTTACACTTGAGACTCCAGAGCAAGAGAGTTAGTGTGGCCGCAGACTGTGCTGGAACACGGAGATTCGAGATAAAGCCTGAAGAATGAGATCTGAGATCAGCGTCTTGTCTGCCGAGTGATCTGCGCTGCGTTAAGCCGCTGCAGCCTCCAGGTCGCGCTCGTAACGATTGAATTAGCTTTTACTGCTTTCCCCAGAAGACAAAATGTCCCTTGGTGCGCTGCTCCATATTCATACTAAAAGGTTCAGACAGACAACAGTCCCATATATGAACAAATCCGTTTTCCTGCGATACGTTCTTCTATTTGGCTTGTTTATTTCCCCAAATACTTTTATAGTTTGGTAATATAATTTTTTAGAAAAAAATTAATCCCAGGTTTCCTTTTCAAAAAATGCATTCGATTTTATGAACCGATAAATGTTGTGCGGTAACGAAGATGTATAGATTGATGAGTTTCTGATTATTTTTTTTTTTTTTTACCGTAGTCCACTAATCTGGATTGTTTTTTCTATGCAACCTCAATGTTCACAGTTCACATGTAGATCATATGTATTGGATATTTTTTTTTTCTTTTTTCTGCCTGGTCTTTTTTATTTGTTTCTTTTTATTTTCAAACATAGTTATTTCTCATTGTACCCATTCATCATAATTATAGATCTAGACCCATGACATACTCTAGCGCTGAGTTAATATCACCTTTAAATTAATAACTCTATTTTCGACGGGATGGAACAATTAAGACCTCTGTAAATGTGCAATTGTGGTGATCGACTACTAAACCATCAATCAAAATGACTTGAGACAAACTTCATTTTCTATTCCCAACTGTCGTGAAAACAAAAATAGTTGTTAAGTAAATAACTTAAAAAGTGGTTTTGATTTCGTGAAATTTTTGTTAGTTATTGAAGTTTCGAAAAGTTAAAGAGTTTACCAAAAATTAAAAATGAAAAGAAAATGAGCCATGGGGCTACTTTTTTTTCTCGATGTTTGTGTAAAGGCTATGGTGGCACATGATTCAATAACTATATCTGAACTAAATACAGCAGAAATTAATCATTTTACGAGTAGAATATAGGTAAAACAAAGCAAACCAAAAAGAGAGAGAAAAGAAAAATAAAGAAAAAAAAAAACTAACTAAAAAGCCTGAAACTAATCAAACAAGAAAACCTATCTTCAAGGGAAGATTAGTGTGGAAGATTGCGGATATCGACCAGTCTGGAAAACTTCCGAGCTAAATTAATACTAGAATGCATTAAGACAAACATAAAAGAAACGCCGGATTCTAATAATACGACTTGATTGTATTGTCTTGATATATATCTAGCACGCCTGCGCATTATACGTGTAGACAAAATCAGAAGGCCATTTTCTACAGGTGGTGATTGTGTTAAAAGGAATTCCCTTTACTTGTCCAACTTCGGCAGTAAGATACACCGAGACATTTTATCTACCCGTGAATGGTCATCTTATCAGCATAACGTAAGAATAGAGAAAAGACCATGCTGTTGCTTAAATAAAATAACCATCAAAGTCATACAGTGATCCAAAAGACTTGTGTCAGGTTTACTTTTATGAGTTAATTTGATCTTTTACTAACATTACCCGATGAATTCTCCAACTTTTCCTTTCAAGCTCAACATCATAGATTTCTGTTGCAATATTAAATGTCTTGAGCATTGCCATATAAATCATGTTGATCCAAGTTAATGGTTCTGCAATCTGCATGTTTCTCTCCTGATCGGTGGGACAAATGGTATCTTAGCTTAAAAGCCAGCTTTTGTCGTATAAGATTTACTTGAGACGAGGCGTGTATTAGTCTCGTTACCTGCTTCTCAAGCTTGCTCTGTTTATTAGGGAGGAAATGAATGTTCTAAGATCTTAAGCAGTAAAACGCATAATCAATATATACTATTTTTATCGAAATAAATCGCATCAATCAAAGTTAGGAATTTATGCCTTGAAAACGCAATTAATGATCTTGACGCATATATTTTTAGCATGTGCTTTTTTAATGCTTTTTCATTTGTCTTTTGTTCCCAGTTCATATGTGTAGCAACGTACGGATACTTTTCTTTATGTTCATTCAATACGACGTTCGACTAAATGTAAGTTAGAGGGTTTTATTAGCGAGCTCAGAGGGAAAAAACTAACTTTTCCACATGCTAAACGGTTTATAATAAAAAGGTAAAGTCTGTGATCTTGGATTTGGGATTGTTCTTAACAAAGATATCAAAGCCCTACTTCCTTTTCTCCAGTGGATTGAAACCAATTATAGTGAGACATTAAGTACTCAAACATTCATCGCCTTTCTCTAGGTGTAAACAATATCAAGTAATTAAGAGATACTGACCGTGTTGACTTATAAAGCGCTCCTTGATATCCCAAAAAATCTGGGAACGTCTTTAAACGTTTGGAGTTAATGCGCACTTTAATACATGTTGGCTACTTTGATAAACGGCCTAAATTAAAACAAGTTGATCATCAAAAAATTAAGTCCTTTCATTTGAGAAGGTAAAATATAAAGTAGCCGACTTCTAATTCCTTTTTCTAAATTAAAAAAAAAAAAAGTTACCGTCAGGTTTTAGATTGGCTCAACTGTAATAAAAGTATAAAACAATGCGTTGGAATTCACGCGTACCTTCCACGGTGCATGCTGCAGATTTGCATCATGTCGGCTTGGTGAATTGATTGGGCAAGAAGACCTCGGTGTACTGAGAATCAGGGTTCTTGTTCAAACAAGGTGCAACACCTGCTATAGAAAATAAAGGAAATAGAAGAAAAAAATAACCATCCCGTGTTCTTTTTTTTTTCCTTACACGCTCAGGATTTGAAATAAAACAAGGGTTTAATTGGGATCCAAGAAATTAATGGTACACGTAATGACCAGGTTTGAAGAAAAAAACGTTCTGAGCCACATTTTACAATCATTGATGAAATTACGAGGTCTTTGGGTCAATTTTATTTTGCCTTTGCTTTGTTTTCGTGGGGACATTTTATCACAGCCTTCTGTTATGATTAGATTGTTTTGCTGCACTTTCAAAGCTTGATGTGTAGGATAAAATGGTTTGATAGTTAACTTGTTCCCCCATGAATCTTACTTGCGTTCTTTGAAACTTGAATTTCCACCACAGAGGCCCTTGGTGTTGCACAATAGTTAGCGTGTCCAGTCCCTAATTTTTTGTAAGGTTTCAACCAAAGTCATGTTGTAACTGGAAACCAATACTACAAGTATGACTACTCAATCTTTTCCTGCTTAAAAAAAGTATCCAGATATTTATACAAGCATTTTTTAGTATGTGCGTTATGCGTTACATTAGTAAGAGTTGATTTTAGTGTGAGAATAGCTTTTTAAAGGGAATACATTGTCAGTAATTTTAGGAAAAAAAGTATTATTGAGAATGTTTAGTCTAAGGAAAGGTCTTTGAATATTTGACATAAAGAAATGGTGCACCATTTTTTCCCTTATGAAGCGTGTTTTGCTGAGGTGCATAGCAAAAAATAGATTTGCGTTTCGAATCAGGAGAGTCCAAAGATAATAGCAAGTACGTGTTGAGAAAAAATATTAATGGAGATTACCCAGACTTAACGTGCCAGTTGAATGGCAACGTCTGAGGTGAAACATAAGACAAACAATAGTGCATTGTGTAAATTCCGGCATAAACCTCTATATTTTCTTCTTTGCAGGGTTTCAGTCAAAAGCCCTTGGTTGTTAAAAAAAAACAACTCTTATACTAAGCTACATACTGTCCTCGCTTCGTCTCTTCCTTTCACTCTGATCTCTCTCTCTCTCTCTCTCTCTCTCTCTCTTCCTCTCCCTCACCTATCTCTCTTTCCATTTATCTAAAAAACTTATCTGTTTAGTTAACTTACTACCTATTTAACAACTTATCCATCTGTTTTTCTATCTATCTCTGTTTAACGCCCTCTCTTCCTCACTTCGAGTGTATCATTAATGTTGACTTAGTTTTCTTATGCAAATTTTTACCCATGTGTCTATTTTTTCATCATATTGTTTGTCCTTAATACTGGATGCCATGTGATAGAAGATCCAGTAATGACAAGCTGGTCCCACTGAGGCACGTTGCCAAGTATCATAATTTGGCAAGTTTTAATATAGAACCTATTTTCATTTAGCGGTTTGTTGTTTATCCTGGTATTTATTCAAATAAAACAATGACTGCTTTACAATCACTAAAAAAACAAAAGATCTGAAGTGATGCTGATGAAATTAAACACACATTTTCAAGATGAAAGAATTTTTACGAGCGAGATATTCTTGCGAAACTCTCAGTTATGAAATAAATATTTAGAAATTATGCCTATAGCATCATAAGTATCAGTAATACAAATGAACTATACATTCCCAGTATTTTGTTTCCTTATTTTATTAAATCACTTATTCTTCTATTTTTTTTTACTGTTTAAATGTATAATGTGTATCGTTGTATTTTTGTCGTTAAACAGTATTGAAAAATCGTATCAATGTGTGTCGCCCTGCAACGTTCGTATGGTTGCATTTTATATTTGGTGCATGTAATCATTTTAGTCTAGCCCAAAGACGTAGTATATGATTTTCTTTCTGCTACATTAATGATTTAACTTTTTTATTCATTCAATTTTAGAGTTGGGAGAGGGGGAATTCTTCCGTATAACTAAAATAACTTGAAGCAATATTTACTCATTGTATCAAAAGTTCTCGACAACATTGCGCCAAATCAGTAGAAAAGAGCTGTTAGCAGGAGAGTGTAGTTACATTACGTTTTTGATATCGCTCCTGGTCTTGTTCTTCTTTTTCTTGTTATTCCTCCTTTCTCTTCTTGTCCTTCTTGTTCTTGGTTTTGTTGTTGTTGTTGTTTTTTATCTTCTTTTAATTCCTGTTCCTGTTCTTGTTCTTTCCCCACTTTTTCCTTCGTTCTTCTCCTTTTCATCCCTTGTCTAAAATCAATATCCTTTGCTCACATCCTCAATCTAAATTTTCTGTCCCTCTATAACCTGTCTTTTTATGAATCATTTTTTCCCCAGCCTCTCTTTTTACCTATGTCGGCTTATTTTCATCTGTGTTTCTGTCTATCTGTCTCTGACACTGTCTGTATCCCTCTGTCTGACTGTCCCTCTCTCTCTCTCTCTCTCTCTCTCTCTCTCTCTCTCTCTCTCTCTCTCTCTCTCTCTCTCAGTCTCTATCCCCATGTGTTGTGAACCGTCTATAAGCTTTTCCTGAAGACCAGATTGGTCTTGAGTGGGTTGTTACGAATAAGTGAGTAAAGTGATACATTGTAACTTGGGTTTCGTAGGATGTACGATCATAATTATTATGAAGGCTCACACGTTTTGTTTCCTTACACTTATGTTTAGAGAGGCGTAGTCACAATGTTGAACTAACGTTTAGCTGGTTATTTCCTCTTATAGAATTACTTGTGATGTTGTACAAGTTCTAGTTTTGAACCACAAAATCTTAATTCATCTTCGCACGAAAAACATCCGTAAGCATTATTATATAAAGCATAAGAGGATAACCTTTCAGCAAAATAAAGTGTTTTTGAAATGCAGTCGTTGGGACGTGAATAGTTAGAAACACTTTACTTGTGTAAAGCAGGACAGATGAACACAACAGCTGCATCTGTTTATGATCATAAAAATAAACCGTATTAATCTTATATCTTGACGAAAGATGCAGAATATTATTATTGTGCCGATCAACATAAGACATTCGTCTTTTTGGAGCGTATAGTAGCACAACGGTAACTGTTTTGTTCTGAACATCTCGGAAACTTGATGCAACGACAAGCAAAGTGACACACATGCACACACACATGATGGCACACATCTGCTTGTATGCTCTTGTGACCTACTGTGCTTTCAGAGGAGTAACTAAGACTTAGGCGACAATCACTGTAGAGCAAAGTTTAAAAAACTGTGTAGGGAGAGGGCAGCTTTATATAGGCGCGGTCGCTGCGGGCGGAAACTTCACGATGGCTGAGCAAGACCTGTAGGGGTAGAGAGAGAGAGAGGGAGAGGGAGAGGGAAAGAGTGTGAGTGGATCTTGTTACTGGATGAATGAAGGCATCAATTCAGTCGTGACGACTAAACCATGCATCGCCATCGCTCTATTTCTGTCTGGTTAGTTCAGTCTTCAAGTGATATGCCCTGGGCATGATTTTGAAAACAGATTCTCAAGGCCCTAACCGTGACAAATGGATTTCTAATAGCCAGGTGAAAAAAACTAGTGATTTATTTTTAATGTTACATGCACTTTCTTTTCATTGATAAGTATAACACTTGAGATCCACGTTTAATAGCAATGACACTTAATTTGTTTTATTTCATCCTGAGTTATAATTTTATTCATAGATAATTTGTTTGTTTGTTTGTTTTTTCGAAACTATTTTCTGATAAATATGGTGTCACGGTTTATTTGAAACAATAAATTTGGCAAAATGAGATTTACAATGCAAAGGTAAGCAAAATGAAATAAATGATGCGATAACTCCTCGGACATTATGCTTAAGACGATAATAAACTTTGTATTTTGCTAACGTTCTGGCAACTTCGTTTGTATAGGCACAACTTCTAAAGACATTCGTAAATTTTTGTCCTCTGAAAGCGCATCAGTCGCAATTGTTCTCACTTAAAGACAGCATGTTTCAGTGAAATCATACAATCCTCACCTTTGAAAAAAAAACACATGCAGGACTGTAAAAAAGGAGAATAATGTTTGAAAAAAAAATTAATCTACTATAAATATTATGTGATTACTCTTCCAAAAAATTTATTAAGATTTGTTCTTCTATGACCTTTTTGTATCAAATAAAATTGATGGCAAATTAAATTAATAATTTCTACATTGAAGGGAAAACATCTCTTTTTCGTTGATAAAAGATAGGGAAAACCATGCGCTGGGCATGGTTAGGAGATATATATGATCAGATTTAGAGGTCCATAATGATTTATGGATCTTCCGATTTTAATTTTTTTTTTTTTTTTGGAAAAAATGTAGTCGATGACCATTATAATCATTTTTTGTCTTTTTTGGTTATTGCTAGTTTGTTTTTTTTAAGTCGTAAGTAGTGCCGAACCATACTGGGCCATCTTCGTATGATTTTTTCTGATTTTATTGTAATGCAGAGTAAGGTTATTAGAATAAATGTGTTTTCTTTCTAAGAATCATTAGGCTGTGAGTCACAATTCCATACAACAACAGCTTTCAGATTTTCATGTTTAAAAACTATGAAGTGTTTTGAGAAGTTTTGCCACAGCTACCAATTTTAAAATAGATTGCAGAGTTGAATTTGTTTCAATACATGAATAAATCTATTTCCTAAAGGATTCTTTATCTAATTTGAGTCCTACTTTGTGATAGTGGAACTCTCCAGATTATTCTAAAATGCCAGTTGGGAAATAGTATTTTTCGGCCCGTCTTTGTAGGAACAGAACTCTAAATTTCGATTTTAATTTCGTGTTTTCTTGGTACCTACCATCAATCTTGGCCTCTCTTTAAGAGCGCCATGTGTTTGCCTTTCGATCAATGCCAGTCCTTGCCAATCTTTTCCAATCTATGCTTATCCCAAATTATGGTCTTTATTTGTTCTCTGTATTCAAAATTATTTTTTATATTGCCGAATGAGCTGCATTGTGTGCATCAGTAATAGATCAAGATTAAACTGATGTTTACATTAACATTTCATCTGAGGGCCCATTTGAAATAAAGAGCTATGATTGAGGGGCTGTTTCAACAAAACAAGAAATTCTTTAAATATCAGTCATGAAGACTACTCTTTTAAGAAAGTTTGCCTGTACAATACGCCTGCAGCTGTTTTCAAATACAATGCCAGTATGGCCTAGTTCATTGGACTCATTGTTCTTACATTGCGGTCAAAAGTATTGTGGTTATATTGTAGAAAGGTCGATGCCATTTGTTAGCGAGAAATACAATGTTTTCTAAATAATTCGTGATAGATTTGAAAGGTGATTGGAAAAATTGAAAGATCTATTCTTAGATGAGCAGCTGTTGCTCAAAGTCCATAGCGTTTCCTGAAGCCTCTATTGCATGGTTCATTAAGTAAAAAGCACTTCACCACATCTAAGGGAAGGAAAGATATCTTTGTTGTCTTGACCTGGTTAATGCGCTTGATTATCAAGCCTATAAACAACCTTTAAAATTGTTGCTCTCTCAAAAAAGAAATTAAAATTTTGGAAGGAAGAATATTGTACATATGATTTTTTTTCATTAAGTCAGTTCCGATGTACGTAACTCAAGTTTCACATCTCATGGCTCTTGCTATTTGCGCTTAAGAAAATAGCTTTGGTGGTTAAACACGTTATTTTGCGTTGCCTTTTTGTAAAATATAAATTTTCACTTTCTCTTGGGATAAAGTAAACACGCATTGAATCTCTAAAGATTGTAGCATCATAGAAAACACATGTGATTATTTTCTTTTAGTTCCTTTAAAATTTATGACAAAAATAAAGAAAAGCTTCTGAGTCATCTTTTGTTGCTGTTGTTTAAATCGGCGTTTGCACAATATATGTTTACATTTAAAACGGTGTTGCTAATCATTTTGGTTTTGATTGGTTCCAAAAAAAATTGTACAAAACTTTAAGTATTTTTCAGCGAAAAATCCTGATATGTTTTATTTGATACTTCTTAAGATTAGCATAACTTCTCTACACTCACAGGAAAATATCAGTACTAGTAATCAGAAAATTAAGTTGATATTATAACATTTCTAACTTTTGAAGTACTTTTTCAATTGGATTGTACTTTTGTGTATAATATTTTTAGCCCTATTTACAGCAAAACGAAGTATTTTTTTTTTTTTGCAGTGGCCACAACTTCTTTTTTTCGATTCACTTAACAATATTATTTTATTATCTGCAAGTTGATCTCTGTCTTTTGTATCCTATTGTTTTTTGTGTTTGATGAGGGCGAAAAGCCACAAGCTCACGTGTTGGGTATTGTTTTGTAATGAACCACAGTTTTTTTTTGTTTTCGTTATTTTAATTTGTGCCTTGCAAACATGCATCGCAGCTCCACTGCGCCATTCAATTCTGATTAGCCTTAATTAAAAATATGTATAAGTAAAATATAGAATAGCTTTTAAGTGAAGACTTCTGGAGCTGAATCCTTTTCAACAATCTTCAATATTTTATAAATGTATTTTATCAAGTGCTCTTTCGAGTATCTTTAAGTAAATTGTAGGCCTCAGAAACGTTGTTTTATCATAAGATTTATCAATAATACATCATTCCTCGTCAGTAAAGTGAAAGTTCGTACCGCACAACTGAACACACAGCGTCACACGAATCTTAATTGGAAGAAAAGATTTTCGTTTCATCTAAAACTCAAAAACCTAAATTAGCGTTTGCCGTGGGTGATTATCATCAGGTTAGATTTGGGATAGACGGAACTATTGATATGATTGCTCCAGCTCATCTGCCTTGAAATGACTATTGCTGAATGTGGCGAAGCAAAGGTCATTTGGTCCAGAATCGATGCAGTTGTTTTGTTTGTTGCATGATATGACCTGTCCATAACAAGGTGATCTCAGGTCTTTTAAAGTATCAAATCTAAGGCCTTGACGGGCAGAGCCCTTAACGCATCTACCGACTGTAACTATCCCAGAATGTGAGATGATCACTGTCAAGGGCCGTGCTTAAATTCCTCTAGATAGCGAGTTGATTAAATTTGCGAGTTTAACGAATTGAAGCATTCAGTCTATCTCTTGGACAGTATATCACTCAGATCTGTCAATGTGTCCTCCCCTGCCATCCCATACCCTCCTCCCTTCACCCCCCCCCTCTCTCTCTCTCTCTCTCTCTCTCTCTCTCTCTCTCTCTCTATCTATCTATCTCTATCTCCGTCCCTTTCTTCTTCTTCTTCTTCTTCTTCTTCTTCTTCTTCTTCTTCTTCTTCTTCTTCTTCTTCTTCTTCTTCTTCTTCTTCTTCTTCTTTTTTTATTCTCCCTATCATTCCCAGCGTCTCTTTCAATCTTTTTATTTGTTTCAGTTTGTCTCTGAAGAATCTTGCATCTCATATGGATGTATTATGCAAGTATAGTTAAAATTATTTTTACTAAGCTGAGATATGTTTCCTTTTTTTTTTAAATCTAGTTTTGCCAATTCTAACTTAGGCTGCATTTAAAAGAACAATATTGTCTATCTCCCTATCTCTATCTCTCTGTCTCTGTCACTCTTTCTATCTGCTCTTCTACCTTAAATCTTCCCGCCCTCTCTATCACAGCATACAAAAACCCAACCTATCTTGCTAAACGTCCTTTGCTCTAAAAAAAAGTTTCACCCGGTACTTTCGTTTCCTGCTTGTACCTTAATAAAATTCAATTCAATTTAATTCAAATTCAATTCTCTCTATCCATGAAAGTAAGTTAATAGCAGTCTCCGGATAAAATTCCGTAGAAAAAATAAAAATTGAGCTTACAAAAAGATCTCTCTAGAACGTTCTTTTGCTCCTTGTCTATCAGTGTATCCGTCTCTTTTTTTCTTTCTCGTTCTCTATACCTATCTATACATCTTTCTTTCTGTCTATCTATATATTTTTCTATCTATCTATCTATGAATGAATATATATATATATATATATATATATATATATATATATATATATATATTTAATTAATAGAAGTCAATTGGTTCAATTTTGATTCTCTATGATTAATAAGATATCTTTCTCCGGATAAGATTTCACTTAAAAGTTTTAAGAATGATGTTTAAAAACAATCTTTAGAAGCTTGTCTAGCAGTATAATCTTGGTCTTTCTCTCTCTTACTCTTTCTCTCTCTCTCTCTCTCTCTCTCTCTCTCTCTCTCTCTCTCTCTCTCTCTCTCTCTCTCTCTCTCTCTCTCTGTCTCCTTTATTCTCTCCGGCTGTCGCCTCGCTCCCTTGTTTTTCTTGGTCTGCCTTGCAACAGATCTGATAAGACTCTGATTACGAAATCAAAATTACACAATAATATTTACTGGCGTTTAATGGGTCACTGATGTTTTGAGGACAAATTACATGACTACCTTTGCCTTGTTCCTTTCATGAATTCCTGCAGCGATGCAGAGACTGGTTTTTAAAAAACCAACTCTGAAAAGTAGTGCGGTATTTGCTAAGGACTTTGATGTCAAATCTTCCTCTTGTAACAACAAAATAGCTCTAGCATTTCAAACCATTAAATTTTTAGTTATCCTTACAAATTACGTCCATGTACTCTTATTGAAAGTTAATGACAGAATATGTGTGTTACAATTAGACGTCAGTGAAACATTTAAAAATGAAGATAAAATTAAACTTATATCGATTATAAACGTCTATGGTCCAACAAGTCAGAAGGTAGAAAAAGACCCAGACGAACTAGATTCTTTTTATAAGTCACTCAACGAAACCATTAACTGTGTAGGAAAAAACACCATTCTCATTCTGGCCGGGGATTTCAATGCAAAAATTGGACAAAAACAAAAGACAGATACGTGCATAGGAAGTTTTTCAAAAGGAAAAAGAAACAACAATGGCGAGAAATTGTTAGAGTTATGTGAAGATAGAGACTACTTCATTACGAATAGTGCATTTAACCACCCATCCAGGCATATAACAACATGGACAGGGCAATTGAAGGACAAAGACACAGGAAAGGTCGTCTCAATATTTAACCAAATTGACTTCATAATTTGTCAAAAGCGACATAAACATTTATTAACGAACGCAAGATCATACGCGGGGACCTTAACAAACAGCGACCACCGCCTAGTTAAATCAACCTTTAAATTTGAAAAAGGCAAGCTCTGGCACACAAAAAAGAACACACCAAAGACCCCAAAAATAAACTTAGCCAACCTAACTAGCAGCAAAGTGTGCCTAGACCAATATAAAACAGGTCTCAATGAGCGGCTGATAACAATTGAGCAAGACAACAACAACAGCACAGTGAGCGATTCATGGACAAACGTACAGCAGGCGATTAAAGAGTCAGCCAAAGCAAGTGCTGGAGTAAATACGTGTAACAAACAAAAACGCACCGCGAATGATACTATTTCTGAGCTATCGAACAGACAAAAAGACCTTAGGCTACAAATTCAAAACACCGATAACGAAGAAAGAAAGATAAAATTAAGAAATGAAAGAAATAGGGTACTACACACGATTCGGAAAACGATCCTTGAACAAAGAAATGAAGAACTGGAGAAAAAAGTACAGAAGATAAATGAGGCAAACTCAGATAATGCTATGTTCAAAGCAGTCAAGCTGCTTAATCAAAAACATTATGAAAATCCGTCAGTGGAAGACTCGTCAGGAAAGCTCGTCATCAATCCTAATCAAACTTTAGAAATAGTAGCGGACTTTTTTAAAGAAAAATTTCAAAACAAAGACCTAGCAAGTATAGCATCGTTTCAAGGCATACCTAGGAAACTGAATAAACCATTCACATCGGAGGAAGTGAGAAAAAGCTTAGAAAGTTTAAAAAACAACAGAGCTCCAGGAGGAGACGAAATAAGTGGAGAGCTCCTCAAATATGGAACACCACTACTACATAAAAGTATCGCAAACATATTAAACAGGGTGTTTGAAGAACACGAAACAATCAACATCAACTCAGGAGAATTAATTGCAATACCCAAACCAGGCAAGCCGAAAGGTCCACCTAAAAACTTAAGGCCTATTACTCTACTTAACACCATCAGAAAGGCTCTTTCAATCATAACTCTTCACAGAATAAGACCGAACATTGAAGAATATCTATCTCACAGCCAAAGTGGCTTTCGGCCTGAAAGAAGCACGTCCGACGTCGCATGGACGCATAAATGGCTGGCAGCCAAGGCTAAGAAAGAGGATGTCGAGATCAAAATCACAGGGATTGACATGTCAGCAGCCTTCGACACAATAGATAGACAAATTTTGCTTGACATAATAGAACGCATAGTTGAAGAAGATGAGCTGAGAATAATACGTTTTCTCTTAAGCGATACAGTCATTAACACTAGGATCAATGGTGCAACAAAGGAAAGACCCTTTGTGAGCAACATAGGCACCCCGCAAGGAGACAGTCTTAGCCCCGTATTGTTTTCAGTATACTTAGAGAATGCCCTGAAAGAAGTAAGAACCATCTTGCCACGACCGACCAATAAACTGGAAAAGACTCTACCTACAGAGATTGCATACGCTGACGACGTAGATTTTGTTGGTCTGAATTTCGTCGATACGGAAGAAGTACAAAACACCTTACATAAATACAATCTACTGGTCAATATAGATAAGACAGAGTTTACAACGTTGTCAAGAGCTGGAACAGAGTATAAAAATACAAAAAAGTTGGAACTCTCATAGGCGACGAAGAAGACGTTGAGAGGAGGAAACGACTATCCAATGCAGCACTGACAAAGCTTCTAAATGTCTGGATCAAAGGAGATAAGATTAAAAGAAAGACCAAGCTGAAATTATACAGGTCGCTCGTAAAATCAATACTTGTCTACAACTGCGGCACCTGGGCACTGACAAAATCTGAAGAAGAAAAATTAAATGCATTTCATCGTAAACAGCTAAGGAAAGTTCTCAACATCAAATACCCCGTTAAAATCACAAATTCATCTCTTTACAACAAGTGCGAGGAACACCCCTTTCTATTTATATACTTGAGAACAGGTGGCGCCTTTTCGGGCACATACTTAGAAGAAATATTGAAATACCTGCTAATAAATCAATGAACAGCTATTTCGCCACACACGGAAAAAAGTTTCGGGGCCGCCCTTTAACAACACTACCAGTCGTCCTCAACAAAGACCTATCAAGACTACAAGAAAACACACTACAACTCACAACTAGGGAAGACCTCGAACACCTAAGATGCATCGCCCAGAACAGACAGCAATGGAGAGAACTGTCGACGAGAATCCGAAAAGCTGCCGAAGCGCCCCCGTCGGACGACTGAGACGCGGAAGGCCCTAAGTCAAGTAAGTCAACTCTTATTGAAGTATCCAATATTAATATATTCAACCTCTATAATTAATTCCATTTATTAAGCTGAAAGCACCTGACGATACTAAATACAAGTGTATAAATATTTATGCCCAAACATTAACAAGACCTTTACGAACTACCTTGTATCATCCTTCTCTAACATAAACATGTCTCATTCTCTGTTATGCAATCCTTATTATTTCTGTTGTTTTGTTTAATGCACATCTTGATAATAAAGATATATATATATATATATATATATATATATATATATATTTTTTTCCACTTGGTTTATTCGTTGATTGATTGAATATTTTTACGAGCGTGACTTAGTGACTTAATATGGACGTTTATTTCAAGGTAGGTTTCGATGAGAAATTAAGAAAACAAACTGAGTCTAATTCTTTAAGATGAAGACTGTAGTCTCTCCAGTTTTCACCGTCTATCTGATCAGATAAATACAGAGAGACAGAGGTTTGGAGAGAGAGTGGCAGAGAGACAGACAGAAAGACAGACTAAACAAAGGAAGAGTAATAAGCTTTCTTGATCTTTTGATAGAACATCTCGACATTAGTAAAACCGCTCTACAACTCAGTGGTTTTACAAGTGACCCGTCCCATGAAAAAAAAAGGAAAAGGGGGGGGGGGGGACTATTAAATGTGACCTGGTGCAAGTTTATCACTTTCAATAAAGTTAATGAGCACACGTCTTTGCCGAAATGTTTCAACATGCACGCAAGTTTATCACTTGAAATGAAGTTGATCATTGTATATTATATTTGTCTGCGTCTAGATTTAGCTGCATTTATTCGATCTTCTATTGATATGCAGAACATTTTTAATTCGAGATATACATCTACAAGCTGCTCACAATACCTTTTATTATTCTAAAGTTTCTATCTTTATCTGTAGAAATTAATCTCGACATAAAATTTACGAGTGGATTAACTTTATCAAGCTAGCTCTAATTTTATGAAGCAAAATTGAAACTCTAAAGGAGATGATTTTTTTGTTGTCTTTCATATCTATATTTTATCATTGAGTTTCTAGATCGAAGTAAATCGAAATTTAAAAGGAAAACAGATTTTATGTAACGAATTCCTTAAAGCTTTCGCCATTAAACCAACTTATTTTGCCCGTATGAGCTTTGACTGAATCTAATTTCACATTTCCATAGAGAAGTGCATGCGAGTGTTGTTTGGATGAAGTGCAATAGCTCAGTCAGCTCACTCTTTCAGAATCTTTTAAGCGTGACGGCGAAAGAGCACTTTGGGAATTAAGTAAACTTTGATACCCCTTGGAACTGCTAAGAACTTATGTGAACTTTAATGCACCGATATTTATGAGGATGTTTTTTTTTTTTTATTAATCTAATAGATCCAGTAACGGTGGACAGCTCAAAGTGAAAAGGATTTCCCGGTGATCATTTTCGGAAGGGGAAGATTAACCAAAGGAAAAAATGAGAGATCGATCAAACAGAATCTGGCCCAGTTTGCTTCGATTGGTAGGCTAATACGAAGTAGAAGATTACTGAAAAAATACAGACACACACAAAGAAAGTAAGTTTTACAGAAATAGAAACAAAAAAATCGCCTTTCCTGAAGAGAAATTTGTAAAATTTGAATAGCATGCCTAAAAACTGAGGCCTAGATTTAAAGAGTATAGATTTACGATACCACTCCTTTGCTCATTTGCGCTTTATGTGTAAACATGCTTTAATTAACTCGTAAGATAAAAAAGATCTCTTCATACAACTTAATGCTCATAAAAGCAGAAGCTTATCCCGGACTCAAGTAACATAAAGTAAGGTTAAATTTTGAAACACCAACGAAGTGCACAGGCCGATGACGCCACGGAAGAGATTAATCTTTATTCAAGCCAAACCCTGGCATTGTGTGACAGTTTAATATCGCCATGTCATAGACATACACAGTTTTTTATTCTCATCGTCTCTATTTTTTTTTCAACATTTAAGACTTAAACGACCAGGCCTTATTAAAATGGACTTCATTCTTTATTATTACCTGATTATTATTACCTCTAGATTCAAGGCCTAAATAAGAATGTTTTTCTTTTAAATTATTGGTTTTACTGATTCCTTATTCCTCAGTTGAAAGTAAATAAAAAACCGCTTGATTGTTTCAATTTCGTCCTTCCGATATATGAAGATAGATCAGCGCAGAGAAGGGTGATAATCTTGTCCTTATATCATGTCTCAAATTTCAGTTTTGTTTTTTTTTCTGTGTTACGCATGGACTCACGGTCTCACTCATCTCTCTCTCTCTCTCTCTCTCTCTCTCTCTCTCTCTCTCTCTCTCTCTCTCTCTCTCTCTCTCTCTCTCTCTCTCTCTCTCTCTCTCCCCCCCCCTCTCTCTCTACCTTTCTTATTGAGTTATTCTTCTATTCTTCGTGTCTTTTTGTTCTTCCATTCATTCTTTTTCTCTGTCATCACGTGTCTATTGTCTCTTTTTCTCTTCTCTGTCTCTCCTTATATGTTTTTTTTCTCTCTCCCTCTTTTTTCCATCATTTCCGCTTTATTTACCTCCGTCTCGCTATCCTATAGACCCCCCCCCCCCCTGTCAAACGCTTTCTTTTTGCCTCACTCCTGTGACTGTCTCTATCTGTGTGTCTATCTGTCAGTCTAACAGTCTACCTGTTTATATCTCTCCCTCTCTCTCTCCCTCTCTCTCTCTCTCTCTCTCTCTCTTTCTCTCTCTCTCTCTCTCTTTCTCTCTCTATGTTTTATTGTCTGTGTTTCTTAGTGTAGTACCGAATTAGGCAAACTTTGATGCAAAAATACGAGGAACATACGAGGCCGAAACAAAACTGATGGACGAGTTACATTTATCTCGCTTTATCTTCATCCCTGTCTTTCCCGAATAATCTAAGATATAAATAAATCCAGGCTGGTTAAGTGAGATTCAACTCCATCTTCAGGTGTCCGACCCGGGGCGAACTGTGAACCTGTTTATTGTAAGTCCACCAATTTCTAACTTAGCCATTTGCCTTGCCATCAAGAGCTAGTGTTCCTAGAATTAAAAAAAAAAGTTTTAATTTGAAAAAAAAACCGACTTGTTGTTCATACACGGAATTAGCATGATTTGATGATTAAATATTTAGAGCATTATCCCGGTTATAATGGTTCAAATGTCATGACCTGCTCTCCATGTTTAGTCAATACAAAAGTTGCGCTCGCAATTTTCGTCGGCATCATTCACTGAAAACTGGCATTTTCACTAGTGATGCTCTCTGCTCTCTCCCCAATGCTTGCAGTCTAGTCCAGAGGATCGAACCATCTTTTGATTAAATGGAATGAATAATTCAAGAGGTAAAGCAAAAATTCAACATTTGATTGAGACGGATGCATCACGCACTCTGAAACAAAAGTAGGTTTCTGAAATTTAGAAACCATGTTTATAAACATTACTCGCTGTAGAGCTTATATCTGAGGTCACGCTATTTCAGGCAATTTTTGCCTCGTGGAGAAGTCGGAAGCCTAAAATAGGCCGACTTTTTTTTTTAATTGTACAGCCGTGATGAAAAGCAAAAGATACGATCTGATCTTATTTAGTTATTCATTTCTACTTCCTTGTTTAATCTTTCTTTTTAATGTGTTGAAGTTTCTATATCTCTACCATTTTCCTTCTACACATACATACTCTCTTCTTGTAAAGCTTCACAAAAAGTTAATATTTTTATAGTTTTCATTCAACGGTAATTAACAAACTCTCTGAGCTTCATTAATTGCGTCCCCTCTGTGATAATAATCATATCAGGTTCTGGAAACTAGTGGAGTAAACAGATTTATTAGAGCATAAAGCATGGTAATGTTTAAAAAGTAATTTTCATAATTTCTAGGATAGGAATGGAGAGATTTAGTTTGCTTCGTATAAATTTTTAGAGCAAAAATAATTTATAAATATTTCTGTCTCACTTGAAAAGTTGAAGTACTGCGTGTGATGAGATGACTATTAAGCGAGTCTAAATGTATGACTTTAGAAGTCAACTTATTGCTTCTTCTTTAATCTCTTAACCGTTGCTTTTCGATGCAAATTTGAACTCTCAGGGGCATTATTACCAGGCGAAATAGATTGCTTATATGCATCATTATATGAATAGTAAACACAGTAAAAAGGGGCGTGGTCAAAGGAAAAAAAAAATCTGAAATGGCTTTTTAATGTTCCTGCTCAATCCATTTAAAGCAATAAGCACTGGCGGATATGTAAAGACTGGTTCATAGCTCAAGCGCACGTACATATACTGATACTAGAATTAGCCAGATGCGACTAGTTGTTCCAATTTTGATGAGGGCAAGGTAAGATATTACCATCTGCGCGCAGCTTTGGCAATACGCATGAAGATAGACCTTTCTCTGAAGATGTTGCGGGTAGTGATTAAAGATGAGCGTGTGTTATAGAGAAAGAGAAATACTATAGCGTTATACAATATAAGTAGGCGCCTGTTGGCTCGTAATCATAATGACCCAGAGCAAAGGCTATTGAGACGTGTGATTCTCGGGAGTAATGATTTAAGCTGCGCTTATGTTGAATTCATTTTCTCTTCCGCATCTTAGCAGACACTGCCTTAGGAGCTATCATGCCTTGCGGCTAGCAAAATCTTTTTTAGCCATGGTTAATTATTTTCGGTAACTAACGATAATTTTTATGCCTTGCACAACTTCAAACTCATGCAAGCGTCTGTAGCTTTTTTATCTTTCTCCGTACATAATTATGGAAATACTTGGAAAATTGATAAGCGCGACTCTGCTATAAGTCTTATGAGGCAACCGCCCTGCAGTTAACATGACAAGAAAAGCTTAACTCGAAACTATAGATAAATAAAACGTAATGTAGAAAAAAAAAGATTTTGTTCACAATTAACTTTGTTAAGCAAGTTATTATTTTGTGAAATGAAAAATTATTGGGATGTTGAAATTTTATAAAGAATTTCGCAAAACTTGTGCCGCGCAAGGAACGATGTTTCTACAATTTTGAGACTCGCTGGAGCAAAATGTAAATGTGTAGTTTTCTCAGCTACAATGTTTCAATAGATTGAGTTTGATCCTTGTGATTTGGAGATTATATTCTATTTGTGTATTCTTAATGTCAGGCAGGAGATCGCGAGATGAATGATAAGGCGCATCATCTGGTCGTAGATTCGAATCCTATCTAACCAGCCCAATCGACTTGTCTAAAAGTTATCGTCGTTTTTCAAAGATTCTGCGGGAATATTAACAGATATAAAACTGACTGAAAAATAATATTTTATTGATAAATCAGAAATGATCATGTGAGGGTAAAAGGGAAAAGCACTTCTTGATTCAGAGACACACAGAGAGAGAGAGAGAGAGAGAGAAAGAGAGAGAGAGAAAGAGAGAGAGAGAGAGAGAGAGAGAGAGAGAGAGAGAGAGAGAGAGAGAGAGAGAGAGAGAGAGAGAGAGAGAGAGAGAGAGAGAGAGAGAGAGAGAGAGAGAGAGAGAGAGAGAGAGTACATTAGAAGTCTATGAACACTGTTTTCCTGATCTTGTATGATACCGTTTAAAACATCTTCCTCTGAAATGTCATCTATGCAAGATCTTTTTAAATGACCGTTAGACACAATTTTCCTTTTAATCCTCAAGGGACATTTTCTAGTGTATTTCATGTTGTTTTGGTAAACAACCTCATATTAAGAAAATTAAATTTAGGAGTCTAGACGTTCTTGTATCCGTATTTTCTGTTATCTGATTATTTCTGAAAGACACATTACCAGCTTCAAGTCTTTTAAACAATGTTATAAAATGCGAGATTAATAAAAAAAAAAAAAAGCGAGCAGTACGACATATCTTCATCTCAGTCTCCCAAAATCATACATGTGTATTATGATACAAATATAACGTACTGTGACGCAAAATGCAAAATAATCACAGCGTCTCGTTGTTTATACAGGAATAATGAATCTTGACATTGCCGAGACCAATAAATCTAAACTAGACAACAAAACAAGAGTTGCATGGTCCGGCTAAACACCTGGTTGTCTGATCTTCTTTTGTTGGATATGCAACCGAATAATTGTTGTTATACGCTAAGCTTTCCCTGATTATTTGTTAGAAATATAAAGTTTTGTGGAATTTCCATATAAAAAGCAGCAAAATAAATTCAGAATAACAAGGACAGCAGTGGTAGTATTGGTAGTAGTAGTAGTAGTAGTAGTAGTAGTAGTAGTAGTAGTAGTAGTAGTAGTAGTAGTAGTAGTAGTAGTAGTAGTAGTATTTTTGTGGTAGTGGTAGTAATAATAGTAGTAGTTGCAGTAGCAGTAATAATAATTGTAAAAACAACAGCAGTTCAAGTAGCAGCAGTAGTAAAATTTAGGATAATTGTGGTAGTAATAACAATGGAAGTAGCCGAAGTACTGGAGGAAGTATACATGTAGTAATTGAACTTCAGGTTAAAAGAAAAACAATCTTTCTTAGCTTACTGAGCTCAAGCAATCTCCGGATATGGCGCAATGATCACAGACTAACACAATCGCTTTACACTTCTTATCTGTGAATTAATAATGTGTGTCCCTTTATATTTATTTTTAATAACACCTTGTGCGCTTAGGATCTTTCTAAAGAATGCATTAAAGTATAAGTTTTAGTAAAAGATTAGTTTTGTAACCTACCTGATTATCCTTCTCCATTCTGGCGCAGGGTTCAATGAGTGCGTATTAATTGTTAAGAAGTAAAGTTGTAGGAATCCTTGAAATACGGTGATATGTGAAATCTTCGTTTACTCAGTAATGGAGCTCCCTGTATATATCCATTCTCGTAAAACTGCCCAGAAAAATGGCAGTCAAGTGTCATAAAGGAACTTTAGGTCTTTTGAGAGATTGACCCATTGGGTGCATGGTACTAGCTATTGAGGGCTGCAGGTTAATGGTTTTACACAATGTGGTACCCTTTTGGGAATGCAAATATAAGAACTACACTCTCTTGCCCGTGAGGAACATTTTATGTGATGTCCATTTTATGTGATGTCAATTGAGGTAACTCTATGGGATGGGCAAGTTAAAAATCGGCGCAACTGTACCTCTTTGTTTTTTTTTTTTTTTTTTTTTTTTGCGGGGGGGGGGGGACCTACGGTCTTAATAGATAAAAAAAGGACAGTCTATCCTTCCAATAATACTATGCGAGGTAGTTTGACATTATAACGAAATTAATGGCACGGGAGGTTTATCAGCGTATGTTATTGCAATGAAATACGAGAACCTAAAGGGTCTTCTTAGACAAGAATTATAATTTAGGTTTTAATAATTATTCTCATAGAAATGCATCAGAGACATGTTGGGTGAAATAAGATGTCATAACGTGAAAAAACGTTCTGTTTTTTTTTTTAAATGTCTTTCGGCATTACGTATTGCTTATAACAACAACAGCTGAATATAATAATGTAGAAACAATAGTAATTATAAAAATGATAACAGTGTTAATAATAATAATAATAATAGTAATCGTAATAATAATAATAATAATAATAATAATAATAATAATAATAATAATAATAATAATAATATTATTATTATTATTAAGAAGAAGAAGAAGAAGAAGAAGAAGAAGAATATTTAATAATAATAATAATAATATTATTATTGAGTATAGTTCATTCTTATTCTTTTTATCCTTTTCGTCATCATCCTCATCATTCTTCTTCTCCTTCTTCTTCTTCTTCTTCTTCTTCTTCTTCTTCTTCTTCTTCTTCTTCTTCTTCTTCTTCTTCTTCTTCTTCTTCTTCTTCTTCTTCTTCTTCTTCTTCTTCTTCTTCTTCTTCTTCTTCTTCTTCTTCTTCTTCTTCTTCTTCTTCTTCTTCTTCTTACTATTATTATTATTATTATTATTATTATTATTATTATTATTATTATTATTATTAATTATTATTATTATTGTTGTTGTTGTTGTTGTTGTTGTTTTTATCATTATTATTATATTATAAAAAGAAGAAGAAGAAGAAGAAGAAGAAGAAGAAGAAGAAGAAGAAGAAGAAGAAGAAGAAGAAGAAGAAGAATGATGAGGATGATGACGAAAAGGATAAAAAGAATAAGAATGAACTATACTCAATCAACAAATGAGGGCATAAGAATTCACGTGTTTAATACACGTTGTTTGCCTTACATAAGTCACAATGTATTCCTTCTTTGCAATATGAAAAGAACATTATGAATATTCGGAAATAGCGCAGCGCAGAATTTATTCATTCTTCTACAACCCTGAGGTTACACGAGTTTTACTTTCACGTTTTGTTCAATAAAGTATGAAAAAAACAACTGTTAGCCATTCCATGCCTCAACTAGGTGCCCGAAGCTATGCAAATTTCAAGGGTCGA